>VMBQ01000048.1:24805-100030 GCA_007657795.1 Dreissena rostriformis
ATATTTATATATATATATGCTCAGAATTGGATAACCGAGTTACAACAAACGACAAGGGGTGAAAACTACTGCATTTACGGAATTTTTAGATTTCAGCCTTTTCTCGATGTTGTAAATCTTTAAAAACTTTGATTCAAGTTTACGCGTTTAAGATTATCTGATCACAGACTTGAAGTCGAAGCAGGGCGATGACACAAGCCTGAACAAAACACTGTATGAAAACAGAAAATGTAAACACGGTAACGTTCTCGAAGACGAGTTCCATTTCTTACTCGACTATCCAGTTTGTAATAGTCTAAGAAAACAATATATACATATATATTATTTGAATCGCACAAATATGATAAAATGTATCAAACGTTTAAAACTGACAACGCTAAAACAATTAAGCATCTTGCAACATTTATTTTTAAAGCATCTCAATTGAGACTTGAATTATATTAGCAGTAGTTTCTCTCCATATATTACTTTATCACATGCTATACCTTGTTTCCCATGTAATATAACCATTACATATGTGACTGTGAACGAGATATTGACCCATCCGGTCAAAAAATGACTTTTTCTGTTTAGAATATATTATGAAAGAACTACATCTG
Source organism: Dreissena rostriformis (assembly GCA_007657795.1). Taxonomy (NCBI): domain Eukaryota; kingdom Metazoa; phylum Mollusca; class Bivalvia; order Myida; family Dreissenidae; genus Dreissena; species Dreissena rostriformis. Next base: position 25,405 of record VMBQ01000048.1, read on the forward strand.
ACGAGTCAAAATCTGAAAAGTTGAGCATCAAATTCCTAAAATTGACGAAGTAATGCCATTTTCGAGTTTCATGTCTTAAACGCCGATTAGTGGCGTTTTGTATGAAATGATGCCGTTTTGTATGAAATGACGCCGTTTTGTATGAAATGACGTTTCAATTAATGTGTATATGTACATGTTATGCTGATCCGTTTGTTTTAAAAATAACACATGTTCGCAAGTGTCAATTTTCTGATAAACTTCCGACATAATTAATTGTAGTACTATAGATCATTAAATACTCACAGTTGCCATGGAAACAAAAATTGTTCTTTTTACATATTTATTACCATTTTACAGAATTTAAGACAAAACATAACAGCAAAATCAACAAAATATGTTCTGGACTGATATGGACATCATAAAACATGTTTATTTAATTTAAAAAAACAACATGTATGCACATTTACTGGGAATAGGTGTGTATTCAGAAACTGGACATTTTGTATAGCTATGAATTTCAAACTAAAATGAATAACTGCTCATTATACAATTTGTATTGTGCATCTATAATGCAAACATTTTTTATACTTAGTCTTTAATGTAGCATTTCTATTTTGTCCATGATTGAACAAATTAATTAGACAATAGTAATAAAGTTAACAGTTGCTATGGAAACAGTAAATTGTCAATTGCACATACTTGCATACAATACAATGTATGTATTATACTGTTCAGAATATTAATTTATAGTGAGATCCCTTAGTTGTACATCACTTATCATAAAATAGATTTTCATGTATCTGACTTATTGTGAAGAAACAAAAAAAAGTTTACATCATATTCCCTTCACATACTTTAACATGCTTAATATCTTTACTTATGGATGGCAGACAAACAACACAAGATACAACTTGTTCTATTCTGTACTTCAAATTCATGCATATCAATCAAAATATATGTGTGATATTCCATGATAAAAAATGACCTGTTAAATAAAACACTGTACCTGTTCATTGAGGTCAATCACAACAAATATGAACACACTATATTGTCCGAATTGTCATCCACTCAATGTCCAAACTGACAGTAAGATGTTTACTTGGTAAGCTCAAGTTGCACCGGGATTTGTCAAATTCTGTTGTAAAGATCTGCAATGATAAAAATAAAAATGACATAAAATATTAGAAGCCTTTAACCTTTAGACACACATAAATAATACATTTCACCAGTAGAGACCATAGACTTTTCCTAAATTTATTGAAATTGAAATCAATGTAATGGTTAGTTTTGCCTTTATGCTTATTTATCTTATTTAAATGGACTTGTTCACGTTTTAAAAAAAATGACAAAATTGCAAAAAATTGTTTCAGATTTGCAAATCTTCAATGTAGTTACGTTTTTTGCAAGGAAACAGTAATACTGAACATTTATCCTGCTAAAAATATCCATTATATGCATATTATGACAATTTAAAAACCTGACAATTATAAAGCTTTTCACACTCAAAACGATTGAATAATTTGGAAAATTCTGTTGTTATTGTTATATTTTGTAACATTACGAGGATTGTTGACTTTTACTCCAAGGGTCAGTGGTTTGAGCCCCGGTGTGGCTTACTTTTTTCTTTCTTTAATTTGATTTTTCGTTTTATACTAGAGCTCTTTCGTTCCGTCAATTTATCAATTTTAAAGCATTTAATGGCAAACTTCAAAATATGCAAAATCTGTGAACAAGTCCCTTTAACTTACTCTTTGTAAAAATTACACAAATCAATTATTATTAAAATATTATTATCAAGATGAAAATAGATTATTGTTTCGTACTTAATTCAATCTGAACCCTCGAGATATGCACAGTGAACAGTGTATATGCAATACTTTTTATTACAACAATACTATAAAGTAAAATGCTTAATATTAATAACTAGATCATGCATGTATATATTGCCCCAACCATAGCGTTGAAAACAAGCATTAAGTAGGCTGGTTACCTGGTTATCTCTTCTATGGCAAGAATTCTTCAGCAAGAACTGATGTAAATCCTGTAACATAATAAAGTTTTCTTTCAATACAAAATTATTTGCTTTTTTATTAAAACATCCTCACAAATTTGCATAAGATAATCATGTTGTTGTTTTTTACAACAGGAAAAATAGTATTCATATTTAAATACTGTATTATGTGAATTGGGAATAAGACATCAAACTGGTAATGGATATCATTTTGGAGATTTTCTCAAACAAAACTATTCATTTCATGATTTGAATTTATTTTTGTAGTATTTAATCTATACTTCAAGCTTAATAAGCAATTTAATTGTTCATGACTTTTTCATAAACAGTGATTGTATTGTTATCATGTTTAATATTGTTTTTTTAACTGTGTTCATGCGCGACATGGACACAGTTTCATTTTATGAAGATTAAAAACAAAATCAATAAAAAATCTAGTTTTGGAGTAAATTCAATTTAAATGATGCTATTATGTATGCGAGTATCTTTTTTAATTATACATGGCATTTCTCAGATTCTTATATGTGTTTACTTGCGACGGACAACCAATGAAGCCCTATAAATCTGTATGCGTTTCAACGCATCCTATCAGATTATTATATGGATCTTATTTCAACGGGGAACTTGTGATACCCTATTAATCCTTATGCGTGCCGACAACCTTCACATTGTATTTCACAGGTTTTATATGGATTTAAATTGCGACGGAAAACTAATAAGCCCTATTAATCGGCAAGGGTTACGACAGCCCTCATAGGGCTCTTATACGGTTACAATCGGGGATTCTTTGGTATTTTTCCATAAACATTTGCTCGCAGTTGACACAAACATGTTACCCGGCATCAGTTGCAAGATACATCTAATGGATCTCTAACACTCGGCCTCGAATGAACGCAAATACGTGTCATAACGGTCTAAATGGCAGTCAATGGTACATTACTTCTATAATGTTATAAAGACTTTATAAGCACATGCGATTATTGTTCGCTGCTTAATTAAGGTCCTTTGTTTATAAAACCAGAATTTAACAGTATACGCACGATGTGATCGTTATCGAGACGCAGATTAATAGACGTCCTTAGCTCAACAACGCTATTAAATACTAATGAAGCCATGAAAATATTGTATGGATGCAGATAAATAAAATGTCATTAGTTATTTTTATGCAATTACTAGCGAATAAGCCACCTCAATATATTCACTCGATGCACATTGATAGGGTTCCTTTAGCTCTGTAATGCAAGTTTGACCGTATATATGCGCATGTGAATGTTAACTGGGTGCAGATCAACAGATACTTGTCATTATTAAACCAGAATGTAACAGTATATGCAGGATGTAAAAAACGTTTTCTGGAAGCAGATTGATAGGGCTGATGAGTACCCAAACGATATAAAACTCGGTAAAGAACACACGAAGATTGCAAATAAATAGCATTAGCCATTCGATGCCGTAAATAGCGTATAAGCAAACTCAATGTGTTGACGCAGATTGATAGGGTTCAATGGGCACTGTAAAGCCCCAGTCTCACTATGATGCCGGTGGAGCCCCGGTATATGATCGGGAATCTACCGGGATGAACCGGGGCTCTACCGGTATGAACCGGGGCTCCACCGGGGACGACCGGGATGAACCGGGGACAACCGGGGCTCCACCGGGTAAGTATTAAAATGTTTAATACCTTCGGGATAAACCGGGAGTCACCGGGAAGGACTAGCAACGCCCGGCGCGGCATTGGGAACAACCGGGACGGCACCGGGAACAACCTGGACGGCACCATAGCTCCACCGGGGCCCATACAGACCCCGGCAGTGCTACGGAAACGGCCCGGTTGTCGCCGGTGGTGCACATGTGGAGCCCCGGTGAATGCCGGCAGAGCCCCGGAATAGCTACGGTACATCGGTAAACCGGCGCTTTGCCGGGACGCCACCGGCATTCACCTGGGCTCCGCCTGGGAATTACCGGCGACGACCGCGTCACAAATCAAAGCTATTTCGGTGGTCCAATTAGCAGTGACCACTCGAAATTCCCAGCTACGGTGATGTCCCATAGACCCCTCCATTGAGCCAGCTCGACGGACCAGCCCGAGCCCTCGCCGCAAACGCAGAGGACGATCGCACAGTCGATCGCGTGTCCGAATAGGCCGACGGGCTAATGCACCATCTCCACAGGATCGGACCCGCATACAGGCACCTGGCAACCACCTGAACAGGCGCTTAGTCAGTTCACCAGGCCATGGGACGAACGCGATCCACCCACGGCCGGAAATGACCGTACACCCAACAAGGAAAATGTGAGGAACGCTACTCCGGACATAAAATAAGATTGTGTCAGTGAGCTTAAAATCGCTTCCCTTAATGTTCGGGCCTTAAACACAGACTCAAATTTCCAGAACTTATTGACTTTATTTATGGTTATGATATTATTTGTATAACTGAGACACACTTGGATAACACTGATATTGTAGATTTTCCTACCTATACATTTATAGCAAAAAATAGAAATCAAACCTACCTGAGAAAAGCTGTTGGAATAGGTGTTTTCATAAAAAGTGGCATTATACATGGGACAGAAACTCAAAAATATAATAGTGAATATGTTTTATGGCTTCTTAAGATTTCCAAAATTTTAACTAACACAGACGATGACATTAGGTAAGGTGTGCTTTATGTTCCGCCAGAAAAATCTTAATTACTAAATGATGATGATTTCAATTAGACCACGAAATAAGCATAACGTGCAACGAATTTAAACACACAATTCTCATAGGAGACATGAATGCCAGAATAGCCTTTGCTCGATTTTTACTTGCTTTGATGATTTCTTTGCAGATATACAGGGTATCGATCCTGACACCCTTAGTACACTAAACAAGTCCCATATCTTAACCAAATGTAATGTACCCCTGGTAGAACACCTGTAGATAAAAAAAACACAATAGTAACGGATTAGTATTGATCGATATTTGTCGTTATAACAATATGTTTATACTAAACGGTCGAATGGGAACGGACAAAGACACTTGTCAATTTATTTTCCGGAACAGCTCAGTTATCGGTTATGCTATTGCCACTGCTGAGTGTTTTGTGTTTTTAACCGCGTTCGGGATAATCGAGACGGATTCGCTGTTTTCTGATGGTCACGCTATAATTATATTTACCGTATCGAGCAAAATTAAAGAAGCACCGCCACACAAGCAGAAATTGCATAAATATAACACAAGCGCAGAATGGAAAAAAATTATCGAACAGTTTTATTAATAATATCAACCAAGAGAAAATTGACCACATTAAATATCTGTGCGATGTGTGAAATAACTAACACTATTACCGCAATGTTCCAAAATGCCGCTGCCAAAACGTTCACCAAACAATGTACATACAATCATGCGTTTAAAAGGCCATGGTTTGGTATTAAACGTAAACAAGCACAGACTTGCTATTATTAAGCCAAAAACCGATATAAATGTGAGCGATCATTGTCAAATAAGGCTATGTTACAAAATTCTAGAAAGAATTACAGTCAAGAGAACTATGATTTTTTTTAATAACCAATATAAGTTTACAAATGCACAAACATTACGCACTATGCATTCAAAGAGTCCCAAAGATTATTAGAAATATATAAATAAAATTGGCGCTAAAAAATCAAAGAAATATCCGAGTTTGGATTAGCTATTTACTCATTTTAAAAGCATAAATTGTAATTGTAATGGAAGTACGACCGAAAACAATGAGTTAAACTTACATACAATTGAAACGGTCCCGTACGACACGCTTGACTTAAACATGCCCTTTACCGAGACCGAAATTGAAGCAAATAGCCAACGCCTAAACAATTCAAAAGCATCTGGGCCAAGTGATAACATACTAAATTAATATATAAAATACACCAAACACATTTTTCTTTCTATTTACGTAAAGTTGTTCAACATGATACGTGATACTGGGCATATTCCTAATGGCTGGCTTGAAGGCATAATCTACGCTATTTACTAAAATAAAGGTGACCGCAGCGGCCCTAATAACTATAGGCCCATAACATTATTAAGTTGTTTTGGAAAACTCTTCACATCAATTTTACATGAGAGACTTAACACATTTTTGGAATCAAATGAAATTTTAAACGAAAATCAGGCAGGTTTTAGAAAAAATCACTCTTGTATGGACCACATATTTGTTCTTCAATCTTTAATTGAAACCCTGCGCAAAAAAAAATAAAAAGAAGTGGTGCTGTAACTTTATAGATTTCTCTCAGGCTTTTGGCAAAGTCTGGAGAAATGGACTCTGGTTTAAGCTGCTATGAAGCTCCGTTACAGGAAAAATATTTAATGTTATTTATAACATGTACCAAAATATAAAATCAGGCGTTTCCGTAGACCATAACTCGTCTCCGTTCTTCCCATGTGGAAACGGCGTTCGGCAAGGTGAACATGTATCACCGATTCTTTTTTGTGTCGCCTGACTATGGTCAGGGGACATATAGGTGTTACTTGCTTCGGCGGCGGCGGCGGCGGTGGCGGCGGCGTCAGACTTTTCAAAAAAAGCTTATAACTTCTGTGTCCCTTCAGATATTGCTTTCATATTTGGTACGCATGTGTATCTGGACAAGACCTTTCCATGCGCATAAAAGATTTGACCCCTATGAACCTGACCTTGAAGTTAGGGTCCGCGTTCAGGTTTCGAAATCTGCGACCGCGATTCGAAAAAGGCTCATATTTTTTGTGTGTCTTTAGATATTGCTTTCATATTTGGTACATGTATCTGGTTCTGTTCCAATGCGCTGCTTCTTCGGTCTATGTTGCCAGCGTCTCCAGGTATTTCCGCTTGTCTGTGCTAAAACTTCGCTTGACGCTCCTGTTTTATTATGTGTCCTCTTCTTGTGCTATCAGTTTTGCGGCTCGTGTCCTGATGTTGTTGACACTTGCTTTCGTTTCTCTTCTTTCTTCAATTTCCGAAGCGTCTCTCCTGATATTTACTTCTTGTGAGTGTACGACTTGGTGCCCAGAACTTCTTGGTATGTTGAGTTCACTGCTACTTTCACGTTCTGCCGTTTTAGCTTTGTCGTCTATTTTTCAAGCAGCTTATGTAGGACATGGAATTTGTTGGAGAGAGTGACCATAAACTCTTCTTGTTTCCAGCTTTTTTTCAGCATAGCGGTGTTGTAACTCTGGCGTTGACTGGGCCCCTCTGTCCAACGTTCGTAAGCTTCAGTTTCAATCGGGCTACAAGGAGATGATGGTCCAACGCCACGTCTGCTCCTCGCTTGACACATACATCCTGAATAGAGCGACGAAACTTTCTTGCGATGTACAGGTCATAAATTGTGTTCTAAGTTGACAGGTCTGTTGACACCCAAGTTGCCTTGTTTATCCTTCTGTGGTGGAAAACTCTTCCACCGCGGTCCAAATTGATTGTGGCGCAATGATCGTCGAATCTCTCACCGTTGTCGTTCATCTCGCATAGCCCTTACTTCACCTTTATCTCCTGATATCCTCGATTGCCACTGCTTGGCGTTGAGGTCACCCATTAGAATAAAGATGTTTCTTGTTGGTCTGTCTTGTATGATGGTTGACAGTCATGATGGTTAGCACTGGATTATGTCCACGTTGATCCTCTTCATCTTTGTATGAAAAGAAGCCGTCATGATCCGTGCGCCTCCCAACAGATTAGCGCTCTCTGTACGGACTTGGAAAGTATTAGCGCTACTCCCTTGGTGTGTGATGCATCCTCCTGCCCATGCCCTGAGAGCAACAGTAACTCACCGGAAGTCAGTCGCTTCTGTCAAGAGCCAGTCCATCTTGGTTCACTGATTGCTGCGATGGTGAGGTTGATCTATTTGACCACATGTGATGTCCTCCTGGTCTTGTACATGGTTCGGACATTCCATGTACCGATGGTTGTTGTGGTCCTGGCGGAGATGATGATCATCGGTCTGACGGCCTCCAGTTGACTCTGGATTTCTCCGTCCGGCGTCATACGCCCCCAGCTGGAAGTACACCTACTCCCAGGTCCGTGAAATCTGTTATAATGGTATTTGGCGTTTATGTAGCAATAATGTTTTAGTGCAGGTCTAGGTCTGAACACCCGTTTGCAAAATTGGGTTGAGAGATTTTCTCACTTCATGTGAGTTATGTAGTCCCTTTACATGATAAATCACAGAGGTGCTTGTCCGTCACACTGCCAGGAGCCTCAAAATACCAAAATCCAATATGGCTGCCGACGGCCATGTTGAAAAAGAAAAAACTATTGCCTTTTGGAGTAAAATCAAATGTTTTACCTCTACATTATGTATTTTTTTGGTAAGAACTCAGTTATGAGAGGTCTTGTTAAGAATGGTGAGTAATTGATCCGGAAAAGTCAAGTACAAGGGCATATGATACATCAACGACCTGGAGTTGACCTTGGACAGTAAAAGCCAGTGTATAAACTTTAATGTGACAAATTTTGGCAAAATTAATACAATTACAATATTGTTGTGCACGTTTTACGTAATATTGACACATTTAGATAATTTACGCATGTTGGGAACCAATGTCATGTGTTTGCTGGGTAATCACCGAGTCATCCCAAGACCTTAGGACAGGCTAACAGGCTTACACCTTATTCCATAATATTATGGCATACTAGCAAAAACGCACACAACTCATCAACATGAAATAGTTCTCATTTTAACAGGTTTAAAAAATACTTTGTTTCACATAGATTACATACAGTTCAAAGTTAGTCATTTCAAGTCAGGTTTTCACAAGGTAAATTGTCCACTTTACCATGACAAAATGTGATGCAAAGCACCCCAGCAGCACAGCACGGACAACGTCGAGTATCGCACTTTCATGTACACTTGCACAATATCAGCAAGCTCCGTGGTAAAGGCTTTAGGCATCCACCATGTGTAACTGGTGCCAGCCGTGTCTCGGGACCATCAATATTTATAAGCAGTTTACATGCCCTATGTATTAGAAAGGCTCCTCTACGAATATGTCCTTTGATTAGACTGCTTGTAGGAGGCAGGCAATCAAGTCCAGCACTAGCACTAGTATAGTTCTCTAGTCGGAGATGGTCAAATGTTTCCGCAGTTGTTGTCGATCTGGCCCCTGCCCAGACGCGTAACAGATACTTTTCTGCTAATGCTTCATCCTGCTCTGACAAGGTATCTGTCTCTCAAAAATTCATTAAAAACTGTACCGGGTCAGAGGTCACAGCTGCATGCTTGGTTCGCACTTAACTTATGCACTCGTCGCCTGTCAATATGTGGGCCTTTATCATTGTCTTTGTCAGCGGTGTCCCAAGCCGAGAAATTGCCTGATGCAACGGAAGCATTCAACGCTTATCACCAGTACCATACTGCTGCCAGATGTCTTTCATACCGAGTGTCTGAAAATATGGAGTGAAGTGAAGCAATAATGCAAAGCTGTCGTTGTCGTTTGACATCACAACAACTCTTTGACACTGTTTGGTACGAGCAGCCCACTCAACATATGCCACTACCCTGGAATCGGCCGTCTCAATCCAGTTTAACAGTTCAGGAATGTCTTCATTACCAAACTTAATTGCTGGAAGAGCTTCATTGTCAGAGACAACTGAACTTGCAATGATAGGGTTGGCACAGACGTCATTGCACACTATATCCCTTACCAATAGTTGAAGATTACGCTTATTTTTCTCGGATGCCCAGAATTTATCAAGTTGTTGTGGGATTGGTGTGTCTCTGCTCATGTCAATAATTGCAATACCTGTTGCTTCGTCTCCGCGCCGCAGCCGTTCACCTTTCCTCTAAAGACATTTCAACGTATGAGTCTAGTACAAGATGAATGTTCTCTGGCCCCTCACATATGCTTGACGCTGAGTTGATGACAGCATTGATTGCACCACCCAGAGTAGAAAATTGTGCAAGTGGCATCTGTCGCATCTTAGACATGAAGCCCACGATGACATGAGTGGGAAGAAGCAATTCCCGACTCCATTTACTGAGGTCCAGTCTAGATTTAATCTCCCCAAATTTGTTTTGACTTATTAACATGGGCTGGGAGGTCACCATCAAATAATGGAGATGAAGAAATCAAATCATGAAATAATATCTGCTTGAGGGACATGCCTCGTTCCTTTGCAATGTCCATGCTCCTCTATGCATCTGCGTGGCCTAGCATCATATGCAATGATGTTCGCGTCAATCCACTATGACTGATGTACACAAGCATCTGGAATAGGCAGTGTAGCTGTGTACTCTTATGGTCTCTCAACCAGGTTTCTGTTTGTTCTTGTGGAGGATGATCTACCTGTGTTGGTAAAAGACAGTGTAATAACTGTTTCTCTGCCTCTCCATGTAACTCATCTTCAAGAGGCCGTAGAAGCTCCTCAATGTCCTGCGCACTGCTTTGAAAAAGCTTGTACTTAGGGACCTTGAAAAGAGCTGACAAAAACGTGAGAAGCGGTACTGGCTTTCTTGTTCTTTCCCATGAAGACTTGAGGTCAGTACTGTCGCAAAAACTATCTTGTAGGCCAAAATCAACGTCCTTGAGAACTTTTCTTAACTGGGTACCAGCTTCCTGCATAATGTCCTGATTCTTCAGTTTGATCACTATGTCAGCAGCACTTATATCAGATGAAAAAATGATGTCAGATTCGTTGACCCTACAATTGGGCGATATTGTGACCGAATGTCCATAGTGACTGATAATCAGCTGCTTCATATCACCGTTAAGGTATGTACTTGTAAGCACTTCACCGTCTTCTAACGAACTTAATGCAAACTCTACAATATCACTCATAGTGCAACATTCACCCTTTGCCAGAAGATTGTCAATATAAGGCAGGGTGCGAATGAAGAGTACACGCTTGATTTTGTTAATATCCGGTTTGACATGATGAGTAGATTTAAAGTTACTGTCAAATTTTCGTAGGTAGCTCTGAAGACATGTGTTGTGGCAGAATAGGTCTGCAGAGATTACTGACTTTATACATTCCTCGTGGTTGTTGCTCAGACGATCAGCCACTCTTGTGAAACTTCATCCTGGAAGTTTATTGCAGCGTTGACGAATTTTCCAGCACTACCATACTCACAGATTCTGTATTTGTCCCGGTTCCTCTTGTGTTCTACATTACCACATATTACACAAATCAAAGTTCTGGGATCTTTCAGACAGCTAGGGGGTGGACATGGTAAAATGCTACGGCGAAGGGATTTTCTGAAACCAACACTTGTAGACGCTCAATCGTCTGTCTCACACTCCATTGGTTCTTCCGATTTTTTTTCCTCAATAGCCTTCAGCTTGCCGGAATGTGTGTACGACTTATAACACTTATTGGTATTGTGGTAAGAAAACATACCATTGTGATCATCCGTCTTGTCATCCAAACGTTTGATGCGCTTTGAAACAATATCATTCCTTAGTACAGCAGCTCTCTTTACCCTCGCACGCCCCGTTTCTTTACTGGTAAGAGGTGACTTATTATCTCCCTGGCATATGATACATAAACTGGGATGCAACCCGTCGTCCTCTGCCACCAAAGGGACCAAACTTGTGCTTTTTGGAGAAGATATTTTAGATTCCATAGTAACCAACTGCTGAGTTAGTTAATAGTGTCCACAAATTCACTAGCTCTTATTAAAACCTTACATAGACTGATTTGACTCTACCACATGTTCTCGTTCGTTATTTTTCCTTTTTATAATAGTATTTTATGTGTTTTTATTTCACACGTGATTAACAATATAATCCGAATAAAACTGTTATTACTATAACATATAATTCTCAGTTCTTTCTGTATTCATTGTCTAAAATCAACTGTTCCTAAATACTGACAATTGCTAGAAAATCTTATATCTGTATTGTCTGTATTATTTCAAAACCGTTGTGGCACCATTATGAACTTGATCTGGTTGTGTAATTGTCCGTTTGGAGCATGCTAGGTCGCTGTTCTGGGCGGTTTGTGTGAGTGGAATGGGTTGGTCAAGGTGTGTCTGTGGCTTCAGGCGAATTCAATAAGTATCAGCCCTCTTTCGTTGGTCACTCCTATGCCAAATCTACCTGCTGTCCCTGACCAGTCTTGGTAGGCGTCTGGTCCAACATTCATGTTTCAGTCTCCTTGGACGATGAGGATGTCTTTCTTGGGGACCTTTGCCATGATGAGCTATAACCCTTCATTTAACTTTTCAATCTGCTCTTCGTAGTCGGATGTTGGTGCGTAGACCTGGATGATGGTTATATTATGTGGTCTCGCTAAGATACGAATGTAGATTTGCCTTTTTGAGACTGAGTTTCAACGAATGAGGTGTTGACTTCTACCTTCCTCTACAGAAACTAATTTATTCATCGTAACGGTACTTTGATATATTCATGCTTAAGGTCAGTGCAAAATTAATATTGGCGGGCTGTTCATAAACGAAGCGCAATGCGACAACGCCATTGGCTCGATAAATGTTGTTGGTGTTTATTCGAAAATATAAACTTTATATATTGTATACAGGAGACAATTAACAAGAAATAATAACTCATTGTGTTTTATAGTGACTGTCTGTATAAAATATAAAAAATATCTTAGTTACAAATAAAACTTGCTTATACATTAAACATTATGCATATGTAATATACATGCATACATAATATCTCGTATTATCGACTATATTGCTTTAATATATACTTTTCGGAAACAACCTTGCTGAATACCGGATATAAGTGACCCTAAGGTATAAAATGAAGACTCTTTGACCAAGACAACCTTAGCAATGCATGAATCTGTGTCTTTTACATTGACTTTTGTATTAACCATTGATCAAATTAAGAATTGCCAACGAAATTAAAAAATATCCCTTTACTAAAAATGTAATTTGATAGGCTCCTATAAATGTATTTTGCAAACAAAGAGGTAAGTGTCCTTGATTTGAAAAAATAGTGCGTCGGAATTTATCCGCACGTACATATCATGCATATAGGTATATTATTATTTACTTATTCGGGTGCAAAATGAAAACGTTTGTGAAATGTGTTGCAAAAACATATGCTTATATAACTGTAAACACTGTAACGCTCATGTTTTACACTGTTTAGACGTTCACGTTCGCTTGTTATGTTTTCTATACAAAATTATCCAAATATAACCAACACTATTTATGGCGATTTGTTCACTTCTTTTGCACCAGTACATGGCTTGTAAACAAATGGCTTGAACAATGAATATAAAATGGATCTCAGAGCAGAAACGTAACAAAACTTTAGACCTGGATTTTTTCACGTGCGGTCATTTAGATTAAACACCGAAAAGTGACGGGCCTACTACGGTAATGTCGTTTGAATTCAAGCAGTAAGGTCGACAACTTTTCAACATTGGGTCGAGGAGTCAGAGACCTTGAGCAGTGTGATTCAAAACAAAGTCTTATGTAATTTTAGTTCACATTAATTTAAGCCGTTAGCATCAATATTTCGATCAATTTACCAAATTTTTTTAATCTCAACTGACTTCATTACACTAAATTTGCTTTCTTTCTATACTGTAGTTTTATATTAAAGCACTGACAGTTAGGCACCACCATCTGTCAGTTAACACGAAGAATCAAGTGTACGGAAAAAAATACGTACTGCACTTAATAAGCAAGGTTATGAAATAATATTCGCTAAACGTGAAATACCGATAAAGGCAACGACCTTACCATTTACCTCATTTAAATATCATCTGATGGGTTTGACGTATGAATGAGTTAAAAGATAAAATTAAGGTACATGTAATAACTAAAATCGAGAATTTACGAGAACGTTTAAGATAAAGTTTGATAACTATGTTAAATTGTTAGATAAAGATTATTGTTATTCAAATGTGTATAATATTGCAATATGAACAGTTTAAGTGATAGTTCTTATAAATAAATAAGAACGCAATTACTTAATACTATTATTTGATTTATTTTAATAATACAGTGATATAATAATAATACATTCAAATATATGTTTACTCTTGTAAACAACGCTTTAAGAATTGCCCAACATTTCATACAGTATTCAAATTTCATCACATATCATATAAATTCATGCCGACGAATATTTATGATTTTGCAGTTAATGATATAACTGCTATAGTGTATTTTTAAAGGCTTATTTTACATGAACTTTATACCTTTATCTGCTATTTCATTGCTGTAGTATGACAAATATAAAAAAGTCGAATTGTGGTTTACAGACTTATTGGAGGCAAACCTATTCGTTGGCATAAGATTTTACAGGCATGTGTCTATCGCCTTTCACTTGATTAAGATGTTCTGTTGTGTGAAAGTCAACTTTCATAGTTTTCATTAGCAATATTTGCCCAAAAGAACGAATAATGTAACACACGTCGCTGCACTGGCTGCGACAAAAAGGACCACACTTACGGGCCAGGGACATCCTTTGACCCCTGCTCTTTGTGAATGCGCAAACAGACTTTCGGATTCTGTATATGGGTCCTGAAAGTATTTATCACACTCGTAAATGTATGTTTTGCTACATGCTATGTAGGTTTTTTTATTAAATTGAAAAGAAAATAGTTTCCAAAATATTATAGGTACATATATAATCTATGTATCAATGCTAATAATATTATCTTAAGAAAATACTTTTCATAAAGAGAGCCAGGTTTTCATATAGAGATAGAGGCAAGTTAAAGCCCCTATAACGCTCAAAATCAACGAATATTTCGTAAACTTTCTCATAAAATAAAATTAACACATAAACCATCAGTGTCCCTTATAGCAATAACCAAAATTTAAACGTTAGATGTGCTCTGGTAATATAGATTTAACAAGATACAAAATGCTCTTTTTTATATTTTGTGATACAATATATTCAACACATGTTCATGTACCAATTTAGTGTTCATGTGTCGTGTGAATAGACATCGTTGCGGGAAATTAAAATGGAATATATTGTGTCACAAAAAAAAGTAAAAAGAGCATTTTATATCTTGTAAAATCTTTGTTACCAGACCACATCTAGCGTTGAAATGTTAGCTATTGCTATAAGGAACACTGATTGTTAATGTGTTGATTTTATTTCACGAAATATTTAACGAAATATTCGATGATTTTGAGCGTTGTAGGGGCTTTCATTAAAGGCAAACGCATTTAACAAACCTGACAACATGCAGCCAAGGATCCACTTCTAACGCCACATGGCGTGAAACCAACACAACATAGCAGAACGTGAATGACAATAACAGCTCCAACCCCAGCCACTAGGAACAGCACGATCTTTCCGACCAATCCATGTGCCCAAGGCTCTGTGATAAAATAAATTATTAATACACGTTTACTCTTTCAATATAGTTAAAAGCTTTTTCACAAACCAGACTAACATCCCCGAACCGCTTATCCAGCTATTTTATAACTCAAGAATGTGTGGATCATTGTGTCTGAAAATGGGTCTCGCCTTGCACAGGTAAACTTTATGGTGATGACATAGTTTTAGTAAATTAATTTTAATTAATTCAAATTACTTGCTTGAGAAATGCTAAAGTAGTTCGCTCCACAAACTTATAGTATTTTATGTGGACCGACCAAGGGGCACAGTGCCAAACCAGCCAACCAACATAGTGAACATTATATAATCCTCCGTGCCGGGGTATTATGAACTATTCGCATCTGGAATTAAATTGAGGTTGTGTAGTACACTAAGCTATTCATTATACATTCACAGAAAACAAATCCTCACCATTGACACCGTTTGGGATATCTCGATCCCACGTGCCGTCTCCATTTTCTATCAGCACGTTGCATTTGTCTGGTTCGTACCCTCCGTCACACTTCAGTTCACATCGAATCACGCCATCCGTCACACTCTTGGACCATGCTGCATGTGAGGTATTGCTTATATCTGTATATTGTATCAAATATTAAACATATATGAGACAAACTTGGTCTTGGTGATGTATTAACTTTTCAATGTGTACGACATGCGAATAATTAAAAAAAAATAAAAAAATCATTCATTCATTCATTCATTTATTTATCTACTTATTTATTTATTTATTTATTCATCCATCCGTCCATCCGTCAATCTGTCAATCCGTCCGTCCGTCCGTTTATTCGTTCACTCGTTCGTTCGTGTGTGCGTTTGTGCGTTCGTGCGTTTGTTCATTGGTTCTTTCGTTTGTTCATTGGCTCGTTTGTTCCATAGTCCATCCGTCCGTCCGTCCGTCGTTCGTTCGTTCGTTCGTTTGTTCAGTCGTTCGTTCGTTCGTTCGTTCGTTCGTTCGTTTGTTAGTTCGTTCGTTCGTTCTTTCGTTTGTTTGTTCGTTCGTTCGTTCGTTCGTTCGTTGGTTCGTTCGTTCGTTCGTTTGTTTGTTCATTAATTTATTCATTTATTCATTTATTCATTTATTCATTTATTCATTTATTTATTTATTTATTTATTTATTTATTTATTTATTTATTTATTCATTAATCCGTTCTTCCGTCCATCCGTCATTCCGTCCATCCGTCCGTCCGTAAGTCCGTGTGTTCGTCAGTCCGTTTGTTCGTTCGTTCGTTCGTGGGTGCGTTAGTGCATTCATCCGTTTGTTCATTGGTTAATTGGTTCGTTCTTTCATTCTTTCGTTTATGTTTTCGTTCATCTTTTTGTTCGTTCGTTCGTTTTTCCATCCATCCATCCAGCAATCCAGTCATCCATCCATACACCCACCCACCCAACCACCCAGCCATCCATCAATCTATCCCTCCATCCCTCCAACCATCCATCCATTCATTCATTGATTCATTGGTTTATTGATGTATTGATGTATTGATGTATTGATGTATTGATGTTTTGATTTATTGTTTTATTGATATATTGATTTATTGAATGATTGATTTATTGAATGATTAATTTATGTATGTATGTATGTATGTATGTATGTATGTATGTATGTATGTATTTATGTATGTATGTATGTATGCATGTATGCATGTATGTATGTATGTATGTATGATTTTATTTTTTAATGTTTTTATGTTTTTATGTTTTTAGGTATTTATTTTTAATGTTTTTATTTCTTTTGTTTTTATGTTTTTATGTTTTTATGTGTTTATGTATTGATCTATTGATCTATTGATCTATTGATCTGTTCATCTCTTCATCTATTCATCTATTTATCTATTCATCTGTTCATCTATTCATCTATTCATCTATCCATTTACTCCTCTATTCATCTACTCATCTACTCATCTACTCATCTACTAATCTGTTCATCTATTCATCTATTCATCTATTCATCTATTCATCTATTCATCTATTCTTCTATTCATATTTTCATCTCTTCATCTCTTTATCTATTCTTCTATTCATCTACTCATCTGTTCATCTGTTCATCTGTTCATCTATTCATCTATTCATATACTCATCTATTCATCTCTTTATCTATTCATCTATTCATCTATTGATCTATTGATCTACTCATCTACTCATGTACTCATCTACTCATCTCTTCATCTATTTATCTATTGATCTTTTGATCTATTGATCTACTCATCTACTCATCTATCTCTTCATCACTTCATCTATTCATCTTCTTATCTACTCATATATTGATATATTGATCTATTTATCTATTTAATTATTCATTATCTATTTATCTATTTATCTATTTATCTATTTATCTATTTATCTATTTATCTATTTATCTATTTATCTATTTATCTATTAATCTATTTATCTATTTATCTATTAATTCATTCATTCATTCATCCGTCCGTCCGTCAACTCGTCCGTGCGTTCGTTCGTTCGTTTGTGTGTTCGTGCGTTTGTGTTTTGTGCGTTCTACGTTTTTTCATTGGTTGATTGGTTCGTTGGTTCGTTTAATGCTTTGTTATTTGGTTCGTTCGTTCGTTCTTTCATTTATTCATTCTTTAAATATTTCATTCTTTCATTCTTGCATTATTTCATTCTTTCATTCTTTCATTACTTCATGCTTTGATTCTTTCATTCTTTCATTATTTCATTCTTTCATTCATGTATTCGTACCAAATGGTATGATGGTAAAACCATTGCCTCTCCGAACAGCGTAACTCAGTTAACCTAAGGCCTCTTGAACAGTATAACCAGGGTCGTATCGGGTGATATACATGTATGTCGTTGATCATTGAATTGAAGGTAATGTAAATGTTATCTGTTAAAATAAACTTCAACATAAAGATTTGCTCCTGAATACATTCAACTCAATATTCTCGTGCGCCTTTAGTACATGCTCTAATGCCTGCTTGTTTTGAGGATGTTAACATTTATCATGGCTACGCTACTAGACCTGGTTTCCCAAAGCTTTAATTAATTGATTTAAAACTTTTAAATTTAGGAAAATACGTTTAATAAGTAAATAAGCTGAACAGAGTTTACTGTTGAACAACGGAGCCCTGAAATCCAGACGCCTTACAAACTTCAAAACTACAAACTGTGTCGTTGGTGTTTAACTGCGAGATGGTCATAATACCCACATGTTGTGTAATATCACAATATCCACGGGTCATTAAAACACACAATACAACTATTAACATCATTTTGGCTGTTGTTGACACACAATCACGTTTTCGGAAAATCCGACCTTTATTCACTTTCGGTTTGAAACAATCCAAGTTACAACATCCACGCGATTACTTTACTTGTGTCGTGGTCTAATCATGTAAGTTATTAGAAATATAAGACACGGTTACACACACATATTTCTTTAAGATACATTTTCGTTCTGTTTACCAATGTAATTTAATTTGATCTCCGTGTTCGTAATAAGTAAACGTAGAACCCCCATACCCGATATTGAATGATCGTTAGTTTCATGCACCACTGGTTCGAAACAGGTTTAAAACATAAGCATATAACACCTGCCAAAACACAGATGTCTTATTTAGGTTCTCTTATGTTCGTCATGTCGAATGACAAAGTAAACGGTTTACAAGCCCGGGCTAATTGTTTTCCATTTATACTAGTCGTTAAACTGCTGATATATTACTAACTTGTATAGTTATCTTTCAAAAAGGGTAGGCACATGGTTAGTATATTTTGATCACTCAAAACATGACTCCTTGTGGCCTTAGTGCAACTCGGACTTGTGCAACAAATGCAGGATTAACGAGTCACATACAATGAGAGAAAGACGTTGGTAGTTTCAAATGCTTTGTTTGTGCGACTGTATTGTTTTAACAAGGGAGTGATAAAAAAAAAACACCTGCCATAACGTAGATTTGAAAAACCTTACAGAATATAAGAAGTCGTCATCGTGTTGTTGTGGTATCGTCATCGTGCTGGTGCGTTATCGTCATCGTGCTGGTGCGTTATCGTCATTGTGTTCTGGCGTTATCGTCATCGTGTTATGGGGTTATCGTCATCGTGCCGGTGCGTTATCTTCATCGTGTTGTGGCGTTATCGCCATCGTGCTGGTGAGTTATCTTCATCGCGTTGTGGCGTTATCGTCATCGTCTTGTGGCGTTATCGTCATCGTGTTGTGGCGTTATCGTCATCGTGTTGTGGCGTTATCGTCATCGTGTTTTGGCGTCATCATCATCGTCCTGGTGCGTTATCTTCATCGTGTTGTGGCGTTATCGCCATCGTGTTGTGGCGTCATCGCCATCGTGTTGTGGCGTTATCTTCATCGTGTTGTGGCGTTATCGTCATTATGTTGTGGCGGGACCGTCATCGTGCTGATGCGTTATCTTCATCGTGTTGTGGCGTTATCGTCATCGTGTTTTGGGGTTATCGTCCTCGTGCTGGTGCGTTATCCTCATCGTGTTGTGGCGTTATCGCCATCATGTTTTGGCGTTATCGTCATTATGTTGTTGCGGGACTGTCATCGTGCTGATGCGTTATCTTCAACGTGTTGTGGCGTTATCGTCATCGTGTTGTTGCGTTATCGTCATCGTGCTGATGCGTTATCTTCATCGTGTTGTGGCGTTATCGACATCGTGTTGTGGCCGTATCGTCATCGTGCTGGTGCGTTATCTTCATCGTGTTGTGGCGTTATCGTCATTATGTTGTGGCGGGACCGTCATCGTGCTGATGCGATATCTTCATCGTGTTGTGGCGTTATCATCATTGTGTTGCTGCGTTATCGTCATCGTGCTGGTGCGTTATCTTTAACGTGTTGTCGCTTAATCGTCATCGTGTTGTAGCCTTATCGTCATCGTGTTGTGGCGTTATCGTCATCGTTTTGTTGCGTTATTGTCATCGTGCTGGTGAGTTATCGTCATCGTTCTGGTGTTTTTGGCGTTATCGTCAACGTGTTGTGGCGTTATCGTCATCGTGTTGTGCGTTATCGTCATCGTGTTGTGAGGGTATCGTCCTCTTGCTGGTGCGTTATCTTCATCGTATTATGGCGTTATCGTCATCGTGTTGTATTGTTATCGTCATCGTGTTGTGGCGTTATCGCCATCGTGCTGGTGAGTTATCTACAACGTGATGTGGCGTTATCGTCATCCTGTTGTGGCGTTATCGTTATCGTGCTGGTGCGTTATCTTCATCGTGTTGTGGCGTTATCGTCATCGAGTTGTGGTGTTATCTTCATCGTGTTTGGCGTTATCTTCATCGTGGTGTGGCATTATCGACATCGTGTTGAAGCCTTATCGTCATCGTGCTGATGCGTTATCTTCATCGTGTTGTGGCGTTATCGACATCGTGTTTTTGCGTTATCGTAATCGTGTTGTTGCGTTATAGTCATCGTGTTGTTGCGGTATCGTCATCGTACTGGTGCGTTATCTTCATCGTGTTGTGGCGTTATCGACATCGTGTTTTTGCGTTATCGTCAACGTGTTGTGGCGTTATCGTCATCGTGTTGTTGCGTTTTGGTCATCGTGCTGGTGCGTTATCTTCATCGTGTTGTGGCGTTATCGACATCTTGTTTTCGCGTTATCGTCATCGTCTTGAGGCTTTATTGTCATCGTGTTCTGTCGTTATCGTCATCGTGTTGTGGCGTTATCTTCATCGTGTTGTGGGGTAATCGTCATCGTGTTTTGACGAGATCGTCATCTTGTTGTGGCGTTATCGTCATCGTGCTCGTGCGTTATCGTCATCGTGCTTTCGAGTATCGACTTATTGACTTTAAATTCAATCCATGCATAAGCGATTAACATAAAAGGATTCCGTACGTCCGTATATCACAATAGAATATCGTTTGTTTTAACCACTTTTAGTGTCAAAGATATAACTTTGTTTTGCTTTTGATCATTTGGATAGTAGAATAAAAATAGTATTTTTGACATGGTCAATTAACATCATATGATGAGCTGTTGGTGTTTCTTTGTTTCATTCCATGCCACGCGATTTCGACCGCCCTTGTATTAAAGTATCTTTTACTTACCGATGATATTGCTAAATGGTAATGATATATCCATTTTTGGTAATTCAATATCAATTCGGTTTGGGAAATCCGCTTAACTTGCTATTTATTAACAATACTTGGTGTTTCCGAGGGAGATTGACAAAAGGGCCACAGTGGAGATCGAACACGTAACCTCCGGGATACTAGGTGGACATCATATCCACTACACCACAGCCACCTCATCGTGTGTGAATGAAAATGAACATTGTGCAAGTCATAATAAAAAGAAATGGCCCTGTTATGTTTAAACAGATATAGTATTGAGGAGTTTTCAATGATATAAAGAAGATTTATTATAAAAATTGTGTTTCATTAATCGTTGTTCATCGATAAATGAACACACTTTGGAGTTATTATGCGTATGAATTGAGTCTGGTGGGCGTTGACCGAAGGTTTTGTTAAGCCACGCATCAGAATGGCACACAGTTTTTGTTTGTCCCCTGATAACTATAAACTTTAAATAAACAATAGATACGGTGGCCGCCTAGCGATCGGGAGGTCATGGGTTCGATCCCCACACTGGGAGCGTTCTTTAGATCTCCATCAAAGAAACGGACTCGAGAGCGTTTCAAATAAGACTTAGGCTTTCCATGCAATCGAGCTGAAATAAATAGGTTTAAACTAAACTAACAATAAACTCAAAATGTATATCGATCACAACATGTTTTTTTCTATATTAAAATGCCAACTTACATTTTCTATATACGCTGGTTCGGGAATTTAGTATGCGTTGTGTACTAGAAGCGTTTAACGCTTATTTTGTTCCTTGTCAAATATAGTCAATGACGATCGGCGAGATTCATGTTTTATAAATGACCAATATATATTTAAAAGATTATCCCGTCAGATGCGACTGTATTACAAAGCACTTCAGCGCACTGCAGTCAACGGGGCTGACACTTCCGGCATCCTCTCGGTACAGGGTACACGCGTCTGAAACGACGTCATACACGACCATTATACATGGCGTCATCTGATAGCAGCGCCGGCAACAGGAAGTAGCAGACCGGATATTGGAAAGTGTAGTCTGCAACTGGACGCCGACTCTGTTACCGGAAACACGCTGGTAGAGGCTGTCTGTAACTGTTCACAAATATTTTTATTACACCAAAAATGAAACCAAAAATTAAGATTTCATACTACAATTGTTATTTAGTATGGAACTTGTAGACTTTATGAGTGAACACATTTTTAATTGTTTTGACATGTACCTGTAAATTAAGAATTAACAGTTTGTAGAACATGTACGTTAATATTATGACACTATATTTGAAAAAAAACGTGCATAAGTGCTTCATAAAACAGAAAGCGGAAGCTGGTTTGTTCGCTCAATTACCCGGAGAGGGTGGCGCCGCAACTGTCGTCAGTGCCGGCGTCAAGACGGTACTTCCGGCGGAGCTGGTGGCTAGAGATAAGCAGCCGAACAGACAGCATGATTGACCAGACAAAATGAAAAGCACATTTCAGGCTTGTAAAATAAGTAATATTGCAAATGCATGCACCATGCGTAAAAGAAGAATAGATAATGTGCACATCTATAGATGCACGAAATAATGGCGTAAGCAGATAACTTACTTGTTTCCTGACACGTGCCGCTCGTGACTAGAAGGGCTGAAACGAAACGACGTATTTTTTAATATTTTACATTTACCGCTTATCAATATCAGGGTCGTACATTATACCTCAGACAGAAAACCCAACTTGATTTAATCGTTAGTTCCAACACCATGCGTTAATGTCGGGTATTAATTATATATTACTATTTAATATATTTATTTACACATAAGTTTAAATATTCCATTACGTCTTAAGCATTCGTAAAATTAAAAATAAAACGCATCTAAGTGCAAACATTCATCAAATTAACACCGGTATTGTAAATAATTCTCCTACATGTGTTCCAGAGATGGCAACAACAACGCAAGAACCTCCGATGACAAAGTTACCTACTAGAGCATTCTGGAAGGCCGCAGAATTCCCACTGCACCCCCGGATCGGTGGTATAACACCAAGGCTGTCCCTTGGCCCCCGGGTCCCGGCAGTGAGACCCCAGGGCGGCAGCTGAAACATGAGTACGAGTAACACTAACGATACATAATTATTCAGTTTCTCGTCGCTAGAATGGTCAATTATACAGACACAGAGTTTTCACGTGATTTTGTCATAGTATAGCGTCATTATTCTTGAACTTTTTGTATAATGTACGATCGGATAAATTTTGCAGCGCAGGTATGTAGTTAACATATAGAAAAGAAACTCACATCCCCACAACTTATAACGAAAACAAGTTAAAAGTTTATGTTATATTGATCATGTTGGCGACCGCCGTTTTAATCAACAAACCCGCTTTCAACGACAAGCAGATAAAAGCATTTTTTGGTGGGTAGGTGTTTAACAACATATGATTAGGTGAAGCATGTGTAAATGCGTGATTAAAACATTGTATTGGTACTTTTCGCAATGATACAGGCGATTGAATATTTTTAATTTCGTATTTTAAATTCGTTGAATTCTGAAATTGGAGTTTCAGAAAGGCGAAAGTTTTAAATTTAAAAAAGTGAATACATGCCATAAGCAAGCTAAACGAACGGGATACTGTAGTATCCAAATGCTTACCTATGGGATACCAAAGGGGTCTAAACTTAAACTTCTGCTGCAGCAGAAAAAAATGCTGCTCGAGCAGCATTTATTTTAAGACTAAGCCCTTGAACCCGTCAGCCAATCAAATTTGACAAGGTATATATAATATATAATTGGGCCGCGACGCGACAAAACCTGCCTTAATGACATTGATGACGTTATTGGAAAAACCCGCTTTAACCGACGTCATTGTTTTACCCGGGAAGTATTTTACAGTAGTGTTTGGTGTAAAAATAGCTATTTGCGGCATTGTTGTAATTTTCGGAATCTCATGATGGATGAAGAAATGGAGGTAAGTATTAGGTTGTTCATGATTGTAGTGTTATGAACGTTTCTGTTTGAAATATGTTAATTTCGATTGCTTTAATAACATGAACCGTCTGAAGTGAAAGTATAACAAAATGTTGCAGTTTTTCCGGGAGTTTTGCCAAAGACTTCACATTTTTTCGCAGTCTTGAAGTAGATTGGTCCAACCTAANACGATTGAATAATTTGGAAAGTTCTGTTGTTATCGTTATATTTAGTGACATTATTTAATTATTTTTTTAAACTGAAACTCTTTACTTTTGATGTTTACATTTATCAATTTAAAGTATTTAATGACAAATTTCAAAGCATGCCAAAATATGCGAACAAGTCTCTTTAACATGACTGGTAAGTCCATGTAAGAAGGGAAACATTTGAACCATTTTTCATTTATATTTGCATTCTGTCCTTAGATAGCTTTCAACAAAACATATCATACAAATGATTTTCTCAATTGTGGCAGTGCCTACTGTTCTTCGAAAACAATATTATGTGAACAGCACAATTACATCAGAAAGTGTACGTGATACATACGTGATACATCCTCAAACATTAAAAAGACCTGGTTCTGGGGAAACTGGACTTCATGCATTTGCGTAAAGTGTAGTCCGAGATGAGCCTGTGCCTGCCCGCACAGGCTTATCAGGGACGACACTTTCCGCCTAAACTGGATTTAACATACAAGAAACTTCCTTTCGAGAGAAATACCATAAACCGGAAAGTATCGTCCCTGATTAGTCTGGCTTATCTGGGATGACACTTAACGCACATGCATTAAGCCCAGTTTTCCCTGAACGAGCTCATATTATTAATAGCAATATTGACAGTGCTCACCGCCCGGACAGGTTCCTTGACTTATCGTTGTAGCTGAAATAAAAGTAAAGATAGACGCCGGTAAACAGTTAGTAAAACCGATGGTTTATATTAGATATTATACCATGTATAGAAATCGTGGTTTTAACGTAAATATTACGGAATGCTCAACACGGTGCATTCATACTCGTGCATTCGACAAGAAGGTAATTTAGTGAATGTTAGCGTAAGCAATAGTTTCTTTGTCATTATCATTACAACACATGTATATCGGATGGGGTAATGAAAACGATATCATTAGTTGCTGTTGAGTTTTAGTGATTTACAGTTTTGAATGAGGAAAATAAATTTGCATAATTAGAAAAGCGAACAATTCGTCGAAATAATTAATGCATCAGTCATTTAGTCAGCAACACAACTTATTCGTAATGTCTGTACACCCTTGTGTTCACCGTCTTGAAAGTATAAAGAACTGTTTCTTCCTAAAAAAAAGAGCTGTGACATCCATCGAGAACTTATAGATATAAACCACAATGTGAAAAACGGGCCTTAATTCATGTACGTAAAGTCTCGTTCCATATAAGCCTAAGCAGTCCGCACAGGTTAATCAGTACGATACGTTGCGCTCTTACTGTAGTTTTCCGTTTAAAGAATGTCTCTTCTAAACTAAAATCCATTCTAGGCGAAAATTGGTGTCCCTGATTAGCCTGTGCGGACAACACAGGCTTAGCTGGGAGGACACTTTACGCATATACATATAAGCCCGTTTTTTATAGAGCGCGGCCAATATATATATATACATTGTATTTGCAATTTTGTCAATATTGGTATTTTTGCCGTATTTATCTGACAGGTTCCGCGGAGTACCATATATATGCGTTTGTTGTTTCTTTGCACAGTGCCTACCGATACAGTTTGGTACGTCGCAGAACTGCCACTCAACAATCGGATTCACTGTATAACACCAGGGTTGACCTCGCGAGCCACCCGGATCGCGGCAGTAGCTTCCGGCGGCATTTACGTTCCCTTCCGGAAACAGCCCACCGGTAGTGTAATTGTGCGCATGCGGCGTCTGTGAATCCCACCGCTGACACATGATACCGCTTGAGGTGCATATTCTGCTGCCTTCGTATGTAGTTGAGCTTGTCTGGTAACACTCTGTACCTGTGTACAAAAAGCCAATGAAGAAAGGGAAGTATTGAAACTTTTCAATTAAGTGAATAGACACTTTGTGTTTAAAGCTTTATAGTGAAATGAACGTTAAATGTAAAAAAACAACAGTGTTTATTTCTCAGTTTCGATTCCAGTAGGGATCAAAATAAGTAAGTTGACACAGATCACTCTTTTCTGATTTATTTCGACTTAATAGGCTTTTTCAAAGTTTCTTTTTAAATTTGATAAGTGTTTATTTTTCCAATGTTTGTGATTCCTGATATAGTGCACTAAATGAAAAGGAGCCTCAGCGATAATGTGAATGATATATAAACTAGTGATCGGAAATGGTAAAATATTTTTACCCAAAAACAACATTCGGTGGATAAAAAAACGACAAAACACAGAAATCAACGTAACATATTACAGATTTATATAAATGGCATCGCAGTTTTTAACAAGAAACAACAGCATGCGGATCCGGAATGATACATACTTCCGCACGAGACCATGGCGGGTCTCCACGTGCCGGATGTCTCACACTTCTCCACGGGACAGTAGTCGAGCTTGGCGCTCGTGCGGACCAGCAGGCTCTTGCACGGGTACACGACCATAGCGCCCTCTAGGTTGTCGTCTGGTGGGACGACAGCGGCCAGGTCCAACTCGGTACACGGCATGTCGATGTTCACGAGGAAGGCGGGAGGTCCACAATCAACTGGGTATTGTAGAGACAGTAAGAGTTAACACGTTACTCCTCAGTTACGCATTTTGACCCGTTTGTAGTCCATTCGAATAGAACATTTAATTTAAGACCTTTCTTGATAGGTTCACGTTTTAAAGGATTCGTTTTCAACCCTTACATACTTATACTGAGCCAGTTACTAGCAGGCTTTTCTGGTTTTATGCTGGTTGCATAGAGCCATTTTCACTGTGCTACTGATTGGGAAAGGTTTAACAATGAGATTAGCAGAAATATATTTGACAGTTAACAGGTGCGCAATCTTACACCATGCACATGTACACTCTTATCTAAATTTATAATGCGTCAAAAAGGATCCTGAATACGTCACTTAAAGTAACGGATGTATAAAATCTACATTTATATTAATCGCATATGCTTATACCACATGTCACATACCAAGTATACCTGCAACTGCATTATCTAAATACAAATGCCCTTAAAAAAAATATATCACCTATGTAACTTATCGTTATACTTGCTTTAAAAGACATTAAATAAATGCAAAATGAACTTCCCTGAAAAAGATTTTCCTATATACCTGAGCCGCATCATGCGAACATCGGTCGTATGTCGTTAGCNAAAAGGACAAATGCATCGACTACCTCCACAGGAGAGGCTGCTGTTGGTCCAGTGAGAGTCTGCCTGACACGTGCGCACGGGGCAGTAGCTGATGACGGAAGTGAAGCCGCTAAGCAGACTCGTGCATGTGTACGTCACGGTGGCGCCCACGTTGCGCGGGTAGCTCCAGGACATGGGATTCACCTGGATGCACGTGTTGTCCGTGCACAGCGGGGCCATGAAGTCGCCGCAGTAGTCTTCAAAGAAAACATGCAACACCATCAGATCGCTTAAAGGAACCTGTTCACGTTTTGGTAAATTGACAAAATTGAACAAAATTGTTTCAGATTTTCAAGTTTTCGTTGTAGTTATGATATTTGCGAGGAAACAGTAATACTGGACATTTACCATTCTCTAAAATATCCATTTTATGCATCTTTTGACGATTTAAAAACCTGAACATTATAAAACGTTACAAACGCGAAACGATTGAATAATTTGATAGCTTTCAACAAAACATATCATAAAAATGATTTTCTCAATTGTGGCAGTGCCTACTGTTCTTCGAAAACAATATTTTGTGAATAGCACAATTACATCAGAAAGTGTACGTGATACATACGTGATACATCCTCAAACATTATAAAGATCTGGTTCTGGGGAAACTGGGTTTCATGCATTTGCGTAAAGTGTAGTCCGAGATGAGCCTGTGCCTGCCCGCACAGGCTTATCAGGGACGACACTTTCCGCCTTAACTGGATTTTACTTACAAGAAACTTCCTTTCGAGAGAAATACCATAAGACGGAAAGTATTGTCCCTGATTAGTATGTGCGAACTGCACAGGCTTATCTGGGATGACACGCACATGCATTAAGCCCAGTTTTCCCAGAACGAGGCTCATATGATTAATAGCAATAATGACAGTGCTCACCGCCCGGACAGGTTCCTTGACTTATCGTTGTAGCTGAAATAAAAGTAAAGAGAGAGGCCGGTAAACAGTTAGTAAAACCGATGGTTTATATTAGATATAATACCATGTATATAAATCGTGGTTTTAACATAAATATAACGAAATACTCAACACGGTGCATTCATACTCGTGCATTCGCCAAGAAGGTAATTAAGTGAATGTTAGCGTAAGCAATAGTTTCTTTGTCATTATCATTACAACACATGTATATCGNGATTTTCGTATTTTTTCATCGAATTAGTTTACTTAAAAACTGTTATATTTGGAATAAGTTCAACAAATTATAGTAACAAATGAAAATATAAAATAAAATATTTAAAATATGTCAGCCGTGAGGCTTGAATCCGGGACCTTTCGATGCAAGACTAATGCGCTACCACTACACCTCGCCTGCTTTTGATGTGTAAAAGGTAGTTTAAACAATATGTCGGTAAATATGTCGGTAATTCACGGTTTTGCTGCACTAACGACGAAACGCATTACCAACGCTTGATTATATTTATGATTTTGATTGATGATTATCAATAAACATTACTCACGTGTTTTACATGTTTTTTAGCCAAGGGTGTTCTTTTGCTTAAGCATCGTCTATGGAGCGGAAATATCCCGGTATTGAGTATAAAACGAGATGTCTGAATGTCTCACATTACAAGACCTTATACAGAGTTTGCGTTGTTAATAATTCAAAACATGCTTCATGATAATAACAAAGTATCTTCAAACCTTTCATTTATAATTAGTAGTTTAGGTTACGCTGGCATTGGCTGTGCGTTCATGGCTAGACAATAAATACGAGTTCATGTTGGTTTGTGTGGGTGAAAGAAGACCAGTAGTCAAATCTATGAAATCAACAAACATTGTGCTGATTTATTTCCACGGATTTTGTCGTTTTGTTCTAAACAAATCGGAGCTGTATCACAACCAGGAATTTTAAAAGTTAAAAGAAACATATTAATATAGTGATATCGTAAATAAAATGGTGTATGCTTCCATTAAAGTCAATACCCACACAGTTTTTTTAGCACTACACCGATACATCATTTTCTCGTATGTTTTGCAAAACAAACAATATTTAAATGTGTCGCATGAACAATCATAATACTGGTTCCGGTTAATATGACCTTTCTTCCAATTTGTTTTCCATCAAAGTTTTACCTGTTTTGAAACAAAAGTATAATCTTAGTTAACTTTTACGGAATTCATAGCGACAAAGTTATTCCTAGCACAATGCCGATACTGATACATTTGCGTCGTGTTCTGAGAAAACTGAGCATAATGCATGTGCGTAAAGTGTCGTCCCAGATTAGCCTGTGCAGTCCGCACAGGCTAATCCGGGACGACACTTTTCGCCTTAAAAGGATTTTCGCTAAGAAGAGACATCATTTAAACGAAAAATCCATAAAAGCGGAAATTGTCGTCCCTGATTAGCCTGTGCGGACAGCACAGGCTAATCTGGGATGACAATTTACGCACATGCATTATGCCCAGTTTTCTCAGAACGCGACACATTTACCCGAATTTGTTGCTGACGCAAAATATATATCAGTCGAATGAACATGCACAAAATCAAATTAAGATCAAACGATTTCTATTTTGCTCAGTTAACGATTTGAAAAAAGCAATAATTCCATGTAATAGAACGGACATACGAGTGGAAAATGTTCTCAGCATTTCATTGTTTTTTTTTCCATTTTTTTTATTACAAACGTGCAAATACATATATAATAACAGAATCATGCATTTCAACCTGAGATAAAAACAAGCAAAAAAGTCCAGTTATAGTTATGGGGTAATTTAAATGTATCAAGCTTTACTATACAGGTGTCGGAAAGGTTTTAACATTATACTAAGAATGTAAAGCTAGTGCATACTATTTTGCCACAAATATAGTTTCATTTGACATACTAGTATTCAACAAAATGATCTACATGTACATTTCCCTATATATTTTAGACCCTTAAGTGTGAGAATTTATATTTTGTCTATGCATATCAGTTACAATTAATATTGTATAACATTTTTGTTAGAGATTCAAGAACAAAATAGTTCAAGGAAAACAATGCAATCCTGTCAACAGGCATTTTAAATTTATATACTTATTAATTGAAAAGAAGTCTTCATTATATGACCTACTGGAAATTGTTTCACAATCGAATCAGACATACACAATAAGTATCAAACAGCCGTGTAATAGTTTGTGTTGGAAATACATTATAGAAATGTAAAAAAAAAAAGAAGAAATTGCCCAGCATTTATACGTAATGAAAGCATGTAGAACATGTAGTAACGAAAGACTTTGTGCACATTCTGATGGAAAACCACCATTTCTTTATAAATTGTCAAAGCTAGGGTAAGAAAGTAATATTGCATATGTTGTACTCGTATATTGTCCTATGACAACCATCATTTCGCAAAAAAGGATTTCGTCAATCGTTAAAAAACATCTACTGTTTAGGCATACAAAGCCGGATCAAAATTTAAAGTAAATAGTGTAACGTGCAGCTCCTAAATCCAGCACACTTATAATACAGTAATATCCCTATCAATGCGAGAATCGACACTTTACACTATCTTCTCTCCAACACATCTCGGGGATCATCTTAGCAGAAGCCATAGGCACAATGTGTGGTTTTTGCCCTGGTGAGGATGGTTGCGTACACCGCGATGACTGCGGCGATCCAGATCACCCCAATCACAATGCTGCTGATCATAAGGTTCCGGGCAAGCACCGAGTACCGGGTGGCGTTCGTCATATCACCTCTATCAGCCGCATGTTTTGACTAAAAAAAATCAATAAATAACGTCTTGGCATGAACAAATATTAGTCACGAATTTATGATAGTTAAACTGTTTGTATGGGATGTAGTTTCTTTATTTCCCAAAAACTTCACACAATAAAAAAAAAACTTGTACTTATTGAATACCTCATGTCTGTCTCTGGCAATCTATAGCTTACTCAGCTTTCCTTGAAATTTTGATATGAATACGGCCTTTAAAAATATTGAACAAATATAAAACTTAAACTTATTTGTTAACAAATAGGTAATATTTAACTTTATGCTATTGAAGTATGAGTGTTTGTGCTGGAGTTGAATACATCGTAAGAAACAGTGAGGAAAGTAGGATGGTCATGTTTTTTTCTAGTAACTAGCAGAGGTGCTGCCCTTATCATACAGGCAATAAACCGTGTTCCACGATTTAAGGAATATAAAGTAAAAAAACATGAGTTCAAAAGCTGTATCAATACCTCCATTGCGAAATAGATGGCTACGGCCCCAGTTGGCCAGAAGCAACAAAAACAAGCAAATATGGAAGGCACCAGAAAGTCCGAAGGTCGCTGTCCTACCGGTACTGCCGATGGCTGTGGCTGTGCTAAAACCTAGATGAAAAATATAAAAAGCAACTACATCAGTATGAACACTAGAAACATGCAGAATTAGTAATATTGAAAACTAAAATATTGTGATAATTGGAAAAGTACAAGATTGTTAGCTTTGAAAACTACGAAACAACGAGTTTTGTTTTGGAAACTACAAAATTGTAGGCGTTGAAGACTTCAGAATGATATTGGAAATATGTTTACGCGTCAAGAAGTGTAATTACTCATACATGCCCTCTCTCAGGAGTTACCTCAGAACTATTCTAATACTGTCCTATATATAACTACCATGATCTGCCCTATTTAAAGATTAAAAAAACACGAACTGGTGCGGGGACAGAATTACAATACTCGTGTTCTACCATGCGTTATGCAATTTATCCTGCCGCTAAATGATTTTATGGAAGGAACATTTTATGTAAATGTTTGCTTTACACGCCTAGTATGCTTGACATGCCTCCTTCGTGTATATAGGAGACTACTTTTTGTAGCTTTCCGACTACTCAGCGGAATGTTTTCACTCTCACTACGAAATCAAAGACAGGAAAGCCCAACCCCGTTATTAACTAATGAGAGCACAGCTTTGTTCAAAACTATTCCCGGGTCAACACCGGCGTTACGAGTGTGAAAACATTCCGTTTAATAGTTGGAAAGTTGATTCTCCAACAGATGGATTTGGGGGATATTTATGTTGGTAATTGTTAACTTAGTTTAATTTTAATTTTGAATGTATGAGATGTGCAATTACAGTGTGAATGACTGTCAAACCGATACATGCATGCTTGCAATGTGTTTTCGTGGTAGCCAGCTCGATTCTAGTAAATGGTTTAGCAAGTTTTCTGTTTGATGACGGATTTACGATAGACTTGTGTGAACAGGTATCGATTTGTTTCTTTAGTAGGAAGTCGTCTGTTTTGTTTGATACTAAAGTTTTGCAAATCGGTTGAAAATTGATGGATCAGTGAGCTTCGGAAATGGTGTGGTGTGCCGAGATAAGCATTTCAATGGTGTTAGTCACATGCCCTATCATATATATATATAAGTAATAAGTGTTTTGTTGTTTGTATAACAAATGGACACTTTTGAATGTTTTGGGAGGGAGTAGCAGCTGGGGGGAAGGGGGAAGCAGTGAGGCGGTAGCAGCTAATGCCGATAGCCTGTGANGAAACATGGCTTCATATTCTATTACGTAATTGTTTGTCGACAAATTGTCCAAATGTAGTTAACTAAGCTGAAATATACAATTGTGTATTCTATTTTGAGTTGTTTAACACGATTTGTAAGGCTAACTTGCTTTTAAATGAGACAGGTAAGATGTTAAGCTCCAGAAAAAATACCAGATGTATGATGATTTACGAAACTTATTTTGTTACAATTTCACAGGGCATACCGCTGCTTCGTGTACCAAGCTCTTTGACAAAATGACAAAAGTGCTAGTATTTACTACTCTATCACAATTTGGGTAGGGCTAAAACAGGTACCCGAAAAAGAATCGGATTCACGGGTCAAACAATTACCCGCAGATCCGGGCCAAAGCTTTTGCCAACGATACCAGGTCGGGTCGCTAATTCATGAAAGGGAAGACCAATGTCCCCATACGTTAAGCAACACTAACAGTTAAATAGACTCTCCATTTTCTGTAAATGTATTGTGAAATACCTTTACGATAACACAAAAATATAATTGCACTTGGTCCATACAAATATGCACAAACTAAAAGCGTCCATTGTTGCATATAACATTCGCTAGCAAAAATATTCAAGCCAAGTACTATTTTTGCTTTTGACGCCCATTAAATTGGAATTTTGGCAAGTAATAGTTTATCAGAATGTGTACCCTGAAAAAGATTTAAGGTTGCATAAGTCGTCCATATGTGGTCATCCACGGTTGTTGACCATCCTCCTAGTGGTAAATCATATCTTGTGTGTGTTGTGATCCCAATTCACAATGGATCGTGTGTATTTCGCAATTCCAATTAACAGGGGATTTCCCGACGTATCTATGCCGCAATGTCAATTTACAGGGGATCTTGTTTATGTCGCAATCGCAATGCGAGAGCTTGGATAAGAGTAAATTATTTAAAGAAAAATTACTTTTATCTGTTGGTAAGTCATGCGAATAGGGGTAATTATTTTATAAACTACGCAAAATGTTTAGTTTGTTTTTATGGACGTGTTTACAAATTTTGGTGTGTTTTTTTAATGTAATAAAATGATTTTACTAAACAAAACAACAGTAATATATGGAATACGTTCAGATACTTATACTAACAAGGCAAAAGATCAAATAAAAAAGATATCTGCAGAGGGGCTCGAACGTGTTACTTTCGATACAATAGAAAATGCGCTACCACTGCACAAGGCATGATTTTGAACCATACATAGTAACTTAACTAATATCTCGGCATTTACGTTTGCTTTAATTAAGCGATGAAAAAAGTATCAGTATTTTATCTAGAATAAATTACATAAGTGTCAACTTCATCTATTCATGTTAGAAAACCTCTTTAAATGATAGTATGTGCATAGGTATAACTTTAAACCAATACGCAAATACGTTGTGTTAGTTTCTTTTGTACTTTGTTTACTTACACCATGTCCGGACACTTGTTGTGATTAAAGGAAATTGTTCACATATTTTGGCTGGAAAATAAAATTACTAACACATCTGTAATATTTGGAATAGTCTCAAATAATTATAATGAAAGAAAAAAGATAACATTTAAAAAGGCGCCTGCACCTGGGGAACGAATCCGGGACCTCTAAAGACAAAAGGGAACGGGAAGCGGACAACTACAATGAGCGAGGCCTGGTAAAGGGGAGATAAGCTGGGTTAGGATAAGGGTAAGGGTTAGGGTTAGGGGTCGGGTTAGGGTTAGGGTTAGGGTTNTCTATCCCACCATTGTTTGTTGGGTCCCATTGTAGAAACGCGTCATTCCAACCCAGCGCTAAGAATGCAGTTGTCTTCAACGTTTCTTTGGATTCGCTCACTTCATTTATTGCCAACAGATAAAGATCGACTGTTATGTCTGTGGGTAAACAAAACAAATTACGATGATTGTTTAGCATTGACGTTTCACTTCGATGTCCATACTTTACTTGAACAATTATAAGTAAGGGAAAATACATGTGTAAGACAACTCACATTGGTGGCGCCGATTTTCTAAAAATCGCAATACGTTGCATTAAAAAGGGCATTTATCTACTCTCAAAACCTTGAATTCAAAGAAGATTCTTAGTAAGTTGTCGAAGCATAACACATACACAATTTTTTGTATACGGACTTCCAAATGCGTGTAGGTGTGGTCAAGAGCGGTTGACAAGAGGAATACTATTGTGATATTTCACTTTAGATAAGTGTTAGGAAGGCTCTTTAAGAAAGAAATGTATTGTTATACGACGAAGTATTTGGGGGAAAATGAAGTAGCAGAACTTCAACTTAAACGCCAAGCATATTTGAAGTTGTTTTGTTCGCTGGCATTAATTTGCTTTTGGAGCACGGAGTGTCATTAACTTATAACTGGGTGTACAACTTAGCAGGTGAATGCTCTGAGAGAGAACTTAATAAAGGGAAATACAATACAGTATCTGACTAAAAAACACTGGAAATGAGGTGTGCATAGTTTCGCACTGTAGAAGTGTTGGAGCAGGTTTGCATACATGTGTAAAAGCTTGATATCGACACAATTGACGGGCCAGGTAAAACAGAAGTGATAGACCACAGTGTAAGTTAGGAAATTCCTTAGGAGAGTGGAAGGTATTTGGGTTTCTGGGGCATAAAAGAGGGTGTCTAAAAGGAGGCTGCACTAATTTCAATTTTTAAGCCCTAAGACTCAGTGACTCAATGAAAGTATATTAATCCAAAATGAACATAATAACACTCATAATATTGTTAAAACAAACGAAAACCATTAGCTTATCGGAATGCAAGTGCTGTTTTGTTCGATGATTAAAATATAATATTTTGTTTTATTTGTTTAATTTATTTATGTGGTCTACCGACCTTATTACCATTTATTTATTTCTTTACAAAATCAGAATGAAGACGTCATGTTCTGCGTTGCTAAGGACGAGCAAGAGGGCGTAGACAAAACAATATATGCTCAAACGCATTATGATACTTGACAAACAATATGTCACGTTAGATAATTCATTAAAAGAAAAACATATGGAAAGTTATGAGGAAAAAATAATTAAAGCGTTGTTTTCCTCTATAGAAAAAACGTTTAATTAATATTCACACAGACGTGCTGTAACAATTAACAAACTATATACGCGACCATTCTTGAGTAATGTTTTGCTTTATAAAAATATAATTTCTAAATATAATCACTATCGCAGCGATTGTAGTTTATTGCTTCCCATTGTACCCATGAAACTCCGGTAAGATTAACTTACAGTATTATAAGAATAACGAGTTAAACCGGTTAAGTGTTTGATATATGTATACTAGATGAATTGACTATTATGAAAACAACAATTGCTCATTCTCTATAACAACTCCAGACATCATGTAATACAACAGTTTTATGTTTGGCAATCAAACACTAATGTCATTCGTTTGACATATCCTATAATGTTGCGATATAGTTATGAAAGAAGATAAAAGGAGGATAATTATTACTGATTGGCTTTGACTGATCATCAGTGGGTCGGATCTTGTTGTCGTAGGCAAGCGTGACGAACAGTTCTTTTTTGAGAGCCTTTACATTCGCTCCTGTTTGGCAGGTTACGTCAGGTGCACGACCAATCAAAATCAATACAACGCAGATGATATTTAGCATGTTCTGAAATATAACGATATTCATACACTTACAAAACATTACAAAAATAGAAGACGTCGTATAATATAATATCCGAGCTTATCCTATACTTGGATAAAAAATTGTATGGACTATGAATGGACACTAGTCGTTTAGTCAAGTCACGTCAAAAGACCGTTTATTCAAACAATTGAAATGCACAAATATTATGAATACACATATTATTTCCCAGAAATCGAAATTGTTATCGTCAATTTCGTAAAAACCTTACAAATCAGTACGTGTGATAAAATAGTGTACATAAAACATATAGATCGTATAGAACCAAGAACAAACATTGATTAACTAAGTTTGCTTTAAAAAAAAACGCTCAGGCTTATATGTTTAAATATCGTTATTCCAATAATACTTTCTGTCACGGTGTGGCAAAACAATATTTCAGCAAACCCAAACACAATTTCGAAATTCCTATTGGATTGACGTGTTCGGAATACACACCATTTGCGAGGTCCTCGATTTAAGGATAAAACGTCACCGTTTATTTTCACTTTAAGAACGTAATTATTTACTGATGATTTGTGAGCGTTAAAAAAAAATAACCATCGCGTCCGATATTTGTTTGCGCCAGACCTTCTACCTTTGTGCCAGGCTATACGAATTCGCACAATTAACGAGTGCGATACAACACACCGGAATATCACATTTTTGCAATATTTTTTTTATTATGTACGTCCTTAGGATATTCAAATCGACAATACTCATGAAAAAACGATTGTATTTGAAATCGGTACATTTGTACAAAAGCAAGACAAATTACATGTTGTGAAAAGACAGACAATTTACCCTTTTTATGACGTTCACTTTTCGGTGTATTCTGCGTACCTTAAATAGACGGCGGTTTTCTCCCCAATGTTTCTCGGAAAGAAAAGATACATAACAGTAGTCCGTTTTTCCCAGCCGTTTTCAAGGTGTGATGACAAAGACACAAATATTTGACAAAATATTAAAAAGAGTAAACTATTTCATTTGCTTTCTCATAAGAAACGTATGCATTTTCAGCCGTTCACTACACATAAATAGCCACACTACTCATTTTAGTCGAACTTACTTTCTGCTCGAACAAATATTCCTTACCTGAAAGCACGATGCACGTTATAAAACTTCGTACAAGTTATAATAAATACACATATACACCATCATAGTGTTGATAATCTTTTATAATGAATTGACTAGTAGACATATGTTCTGTGACAGTTTAAACTACATTATAACATCAATTATAAAGCGAATAAAATACATACATATACAGACGCATGTAAAGCACGCAGTGAAATATCTTTTTGGTAACACAACAGAAATGTTTCTAATAAAATATATTCACATTTATTCATTACCATACAAACATATCGTTTCACGTTGATTATTATGCAAATTTACTAACGGTAAAATTGAAGTCATGTATTAGTGTTAAATCCGATATGATCTGACTCACGAACGCTTATTACGTCTTATATATTAAGAAAAACGTGTTCGTTTTGTTTTGACACCTAAATCAGCTCACTATTATTCATCACCAAGCGTCTTTTCACATTGAAAGCCTTGAGACTAGACCAAACTTAACAAAACACAGTTTGACGGTTATTTTCAATATATTACCATTTCTTTAACATGCTATTTCAGAAAACTGTAAAGATTGACAAACATAATAAAGCAGAATATTTATATGAATCTGATAAAATACAGATCAACGAACATTTAAATCAAAAAATCTAATCAGACAGACATCTTATCCTAATAAATTATCCTTTTAAATTACATCACACTTTTGAATTTAAAATTCCGTCTATTGATTACATGGATCCCATGGTCCGTCGTTTATCTTATTTGAATGTAAGCACAATGAGAGCTCTATTTAAATATTTCTCTTCAGTATACTATTGACACGAAATTTGAGTTGAGTTGAGTTGAGCGGAAATAATTATTCTATGGTCCAATTATAATAATTGAAATCTTTATAAAACTCAAAGAATGTTCAATAGTTCAAAAATGAAATTGTCATCCACAGTGTTCAATTTTGTTCATTAAGTTCAATTATTTTCATTATGTTCAATTATGTTCATTATCTACACTTCATAAAACCTATTCTTACTTTCTGTGGAACGTTACCTATTTTGTAAATACTGTCTTGTATTACTCATTGTGTGTCGTGTCAGGCGATTAAAATTGAAACGTGTCAGGCGATTAAAATTGAAATCCATTGAATTGCTTTCATTATATGTTTTCCATTCAAACTATTCATGAACAATAGCCTCGCTCGTGAAATGAAATCAAATCACAAGAATGGTAATCGTATTTAGTCAGCAATTTTGGAAAACTTTTTACATCTTATTTATTAAAGGATCTTCAAGCAGTAGTCCAGAAATATTAACTGTTTTATATTTATTTCTTTACCATCAGATTTTCCAAAAACAAATATGTGCATTGGATAAATATATAGCACAATTAATGATGAATTTTCGGATGGCCCCAAATTACAAGAGTACCAAAATGAACGGCTAAGTGACTACTCAGACCACATAAAATATATATTTTCTGTTTGTAATAAGTAATGAAAATACTGTATTCATGCCGTGAACATGAAGATC
Source organism: Dreissena rostriformis (assembly GCA_007657795.1). Taxonomy (NCBI): domain Eukaryota; kingdom Metazoa; phylum Mollusca; class Bivalvia; order Myida; family Dreissenidae; genus Dreissena; species Dreissena rostriformis. Next base: position 64,670 of record VMBQ01000048.1, read on the forward strand.
ATTAACATAAGGTCATTCGAACAATCGATGCATATAGAGCTTGTGTCACGACACATATGTCCCTCTATCAAGTTTGTTCAAATAATGCCCCTGGGGTCAAAATTGGTCACTACCGGGGGTCACACGATTTATAACAATAACTTTAAAAAATCTTCTCTAAAACCGCTACGGAAAGCGCTTTGATATTAAGTAATTAACATCGCTTGGAAGTCCGCTACGAAGTTTGTTCAAATAATGCACCTTGGGTCATAATTTGCTCCGCCTTAGGGGTTACTTGTCTTCCATGTATTTATTGAGGGAAAACTCTGAAAATCTACACCTCTGGAACTGATCGGCCCAGTAATAGGGTCAAAACTGGCCACGCGCCAGGGGTCATATGATTTATAAAGATTATCGATAGTTAATATCGATACAACTCAACCATAACATTCTCTGATACAGAATGATCACGGGGTTGATATTAAGTGTGTAGCATGATAAAGTTTTCTCTTCTAAGTTTTGTTAAAACCATGCCCTTCCGATGNCATGCATGTATGTTATACTTGATCTATATATTGAAAATAAAAGTATGCACGCAAAAAGATTTATCTTAAACGGCAAGAGTTAAGTGTTTGATGTTTGGTGTGCGACATCGTATGGAGTTCCTCTACTAAGTAAGTTCAAAACATATCCCTGTGGTCGAACTCGGTTTAATCCTAGGAGCTATTTCTTTTTCTTGTTTTCTTTTTTATTAATCGTTGCAAATTTTCTTAATAAAAAGGTACAAATTAAAAACAAAAGATACTTTGACTTTTTCAAAATATTACCCAAATACCCATCACCCCCACAACAATATACAAATACAAGCTTGTGTTTATTTAAACAATGTTCTACCAATAAAACTTTATGGTAACATTATTGGTGTTGTTCTAATGCATGTAAATATTTAGAATATTATATATTTTTATGAGTGTGTATCATGTTTGGAAACTGATTATAAAATGATTATAATTAAAATATGCAAAAACTGTTTAAACAATGTGTTCCTTTAAACTCAAAAATAAATAAGTAAATGTAATAGTCAGCCAATGTTCAGCTATAATATATGAACAAAACCCTACCTGCGTTTTCCATCATGCACGTTTGTGTAACGAAATTCCAAGTTTACAAGTGTCACAGTTTACAAATAACATAACGCCGACATATTGAAAGACAAGTATGACTTTGAACAAGTTCATTTAACTTACTTGCGTCATTGAACAAAATGTTACTCATCCAATAGTTGTATCGTATTCAACAGTAAACTATGGAACGCCAAAACTGCCTTTTGTTGGAAGAGACTGATATGTTGGGTTAAGTTGACTTTATGTTGGGTTAAGTTGACATTATGTTGGGTTAAGTTGACAATATGTTGGGTTCATTTGAGCTTATGTTAGGTTAAAGTGGCATTATGTTCGGTTAATTTGAGATGATGTTGTGTTGAGGTGGCATTATGTTGGGTTTAGTTGACATTATGTTGGATTAAGTTGATATTACGCTGGGTTAAGTTCGCATTATGTTGGGTTAAGTTGACATTATGTTGACATTACGTTATGTTCGGTTCATTCGGATCTCCTCGATACAGTAGTTTTAAAATGGCGGATCGACTCACGCGTGCGCTAATACAGATAGGGCTTTCTGATCTACTTTATTGCAATTTTTTGTTAAAAGTTACCTGTTTTTAGTTCGAGTTATTAACTATGTTAAAATAAAGTTCTTAAATCATTATGTTTGTATGTTGTTTATACGACCATTTTTATCCCATTATATAGGGAAGCCTTAAAACGACTTCTTCTATATTGCTTGGCCTAAGATGATGAAAGTTCGCTGCAATAATGTTTTGGCGACCCTATTCCAAAATGGCTAAAATCGTTCAGATGGGCGGAAAGACAAGACCGGAAGGTTTTATAAGTGGCTTAAAAATGCAAAAATTAAAAATCGCCCAAACTTATAGGGGTAGAAGTTTCATATTTGTCATGTAGCATCATCTTAAAGTCATCTACAAAGATTGGTAACACAATGCTCCTGTGGTAAGAATGGTCCCGCCCCACCATCTACTTTTTTCATAGAATATAGGAAACTCTTCAAATACCCTCTCCCATACTCCTTAGCCAAATTTGATTCAAACTTACAGGAGACCATCTACCAACATAGCTTAAATTGAATCCGCTAGTTTGAGTAATTAGGTCACAGGGCAAAGAAAGGGCTTTTAAAAAAAGCAGACTGAAATATGCTCTGAAATCATAAAATTTAGCATTCACATTTATGCCGAATTATATCAGAGCACGTATGAAACGATCCGCCATTTTATACTTTCTGTACAGAAGAAATACGAATGAACCGAACATAATGTCAACTTAACCCAACATAATGTCAATTGAACCGAACATGATGTCAACTGAATCGAACATTATGTCATCTTAACCGAACATATTGCCAACTTAACCGAACATAATGCGAACTTAACCGAACATAATGCGAACTTAACCCAAGATAATGTCATCTTAACCGAACATAATGCCAATTTAACCCAACATAATGCCAACTTAACCCAACATAATGTCACCTTAACCCAACATAATGTTACCTTAACCCAACATAATGCCAACTTAACCCAACATAATGTCAACTTAACCCAACATAATGTCAACTTAACCGAACATGATGTCAACTGAATCGAACATAATGTCAACCTAACCGAACATAATGCCAACTTAACCGAACATAATGCAAACTTAACCGAACATAATGTGAACTTAACCCAACATAATGTCATCTTAACCGAACATAATGTCAAATGAACCCAACATAATGTCAACTTAACCCAACATAATGTCAACTTAACCCAACATAATGTCAACTAAACTCAACACAATGCCAANACAGTAAAACAGTGAATATTATACTATTCGAGAACATTTTCACTGTTTAAACAGTGAACTATCGTTTTCAAGTCACTGATGAGTCCCTACAAAACACACAACAGATATTCAGAAACGTAGTTCTATAACCGTTATTGATGATTAACAACAATAAAGTATTATCAAGAAAAAAAATATATCGTACGCAAATTTACATTAACTATGTGTTCATGTTTATAAAAATTTAACTCATTTGATGGTGAAAATTCATCAACAGCATTAAACAACATTTCAACAGTGTAGATTATGGTTGTTATGAATCAATCTTAAAATATATTTATCCCACTTTTACAGCGAATTCGGTTGATTAAAGCCCCGTTGATTAATTTCTGCTATAAACCACGGCATGAAATGACGTCATAAATCTAGCGAAATTATCCAGTTAAACTAATTTTGTTTTAATAAAAAGATTTGCTGAATAAAGAGTGGGATAAATATAATAAAAGTAAGTGTTGATTATAGATCAGGTTTATCATCCCGGCACGAAAACGAAAAAGCACTCGCCAAGGCTCGTGCTTTTTAACTTCTACGCCTCTAAGAAATTAGTTTTTTTTGTCACCAAAACGAATTATTAAGTCACTACTCATATAAGGTTTTCTTGTCTTCTCCAGAGGGTATCCATGTTTTCCCAACATGGTCATTAAAAACGCAAATTTCTCCCTAAGAAATAATTTTCTGAAGAAACCCTGCTGAGAGGTTATGGCAGACATGTGTACGTTTGTATAACTCCTTTAATTATTGTAGTGGCTTGCAAATTAAAGCAGTTTTTCTCCACGTTATGCCTGAACATGGCCCATTTTGCTCGATCTTCTACTTCAGGGAGCCACATTTCGCTCATTTTTTAAGAAAATTTGTCAGGATTTTTTCTACATGTAGGCCAATACCTTTGTTATCAATGTTAATACACATTACGTTCCCTATGTAAGTTCATGGTACAATACCGAACACTGCTCCCAATGGTTTAACACTGCTCACAAGGTTTCGGGTTTCCTGGGGTGCCCGTTATAGCGGCAAATCGGAACACAGGCAGAGGTTAGTTTGAACACGAACAATTTAAAACGCCACATAAAGGTTGCATTGTTACTTTAAAATTTAGTAGTTTATCTAACTTCTTTATATCGAAAAAACTACAATGTGACCGAAATCTCGCATATATAAGTATAAGTATACATTCGTGATTTTGTTTCAGTCTATGGTATGTTGTTTGCATATTGGTTTTCAAAGTTTCGCTGATAATGTATTATATATTATCGCTTCTAGCAAATGTAACATAATTTGATTCTATGTTGTTCGAAAATTGTTATGAGAGCATACAACAGAAAACGTAAAACTTTTCCAAAGCTGTGGTCATCGTCTTAGAACATCTCTAAATAAGTCAAACAAAACACACGTGTTAATAACGTCAACAGGACTTGACGATAATATGATTTCATTTACATTGCGAATACAAAATTAACGCGCCTACATCCGTGTCGCCGATGTTTTGTGTTTGTAAGTAGTTTAACCGTCTAGTTTCGTTATCTCGGTTTCTTTCTTACTATACCAGGCTATAATTATACCGTTTACTGCTTCAGCGATCACGCGTTCAATAGACGTTGAGACAATTTTTTTAAACCTGTGTACCGAATGGTTCGTAAATTGAAATTAAAATCAACGAAATTGAAACGATACGGATTTTATGTGGTTTGACAAATGCGAGATCCGTCTATCGAAAAGCTATATAAACGTCGTAAGCAAAACAAAAATATCTGAGCCTCGCTCTTAGAAAAAGGAGCTTAATGCATGATCATAAAGTGCGGACTTCACAGTATAATATGGGACGACACTTTACGAACATATATTAGGCCCTGTGGAGCGCTGATTCTGAGGGGTAGGAGTTCTGCTATCCTAGGTTGCTAGAAAGAGATTGACACACTCCGTAAACTTACAGGAAAACGTGTGTTTTGTCAACTTTATTATTTCAAATACCTGTTTATATTTTTAGTTATGTTCACTGAACGAGGTCCGGTGAATACTGACTGTTCTTAGAAAAAAAGTTCGCTTTTTAACATCAATAAATGCGGCGTCTCATCTGGGTCTACGCTGTTTGCCAAGGCCTTTTTCTAGACGCTAGGCATAAATGGGTTAAGATGAATTTGCAATAAGTATGTCTCGGCCGAAATGACATATGCAAATCGTGGTGTGCGATAATCATCGTTTAAGTGAAGTAATAAATCTGAGACCTTTTTCGTTAAGAATAACTTATTATTTAAGTATTATACACCAGTTAGTATTTCAGTAAATTATAAAACAGGTAAAAGGGCAGAACGAAGTAATTTGTTTATTAATAGTAATAATACAGTTAACACGCTTGAATATGGTAAAGTTAGTCTATGCATGTACATGCCTTGGTATATTGTCTGTATAAACATATACTAGGAAATGAATACAATCATTAAAACAGGAAATAAATTATACATTGGAAATCTTGCATTACAAAAATGTATCAAAGTAACACATTTCTTGGGGGATACTATATCAACATACATACATGTATTAAACGGTATTAATACATGAACTTCAATTTCAAAATATGAAAAAATAATTTATGTCAACATTGAGGTTGGAAACTTATTGCATGACAAAGATATTGCACAGATTCTCTATATTTATTATACATGTTTGAGGCATGTAGGGTAAGAACTGGTCGGTTCGTTATAAAACTGAATATCATACTACTCAGTTACCAGAACAACAACATAATTAATTATGTTATGCAATGCAAACATATTAAGTATAATACAATGTACACATTTAACTCTGATTTTGTTCTTGGATATCATATTATATTATATTGCCTATCTCCGGAACAATAACATTGAAATACAGGGCTGGTATTCTAGAGGCTTCTAAGAGAAAAACAAAGTTGTTTTTATATTCTTGTAAACAAAACATGTTTGATGTGTGCATGCGTATGTACGCGCCGTATATGGGGTCATTAAAGGGGGGTAATTTTCCACTTTACAGAAGAATTCAGCGGAAATTTATATAAATTGAGTATTTTGAAACAAATAAAGAGTTTAAGTAAAATCTTTCTTAACATAAACATTAAAATGACGTAAATACATTTATTTGATAGTGAAATATGTCGCTTTTTGAGTGTGTAAATAGATTAATAATTTGTTTCCAATATCAGTTCGAACAAATATCTATAAATAAGCATGTTTATTCATAGATCTTTGTGGAAAGAAGAATATTATTTTTCAAGGGAGAAAATCCAAACAGTGAATTTACAATTTTTAATGAGATTTGTTTCTATTCTATTTAATTGTTTACTTAGTACATTTTGTGAGCAATTCAGATATATGTATACAGCAAATTGTGTGGAATTTTAATATTAAAAATCTATAATTTAAATCATGTGTGCGTGTCAAACACATTAGTTTTTGGTAAAATAAGAGATTGTAAAACACATAATTGAGACTTGCTCTATTACAATAGACACACGAAAATCCCCCGCCAGGAGGTCGCATTACATTCTGACGAAATTTGAAAACATCACACTTGTTTAACTTTAATACAAGCATTAAACGAATGTTTGCTGTCAACTTCAAGAAAACAAACATCTGTTACAGAAATTATATAACATAACGTATCTAACGAAGCGCTTTTCCCCAGGTATTGTTAAGTAGTGATTCCGGATGACACATGACAATGGAATAGTCTCCATTACAAAGTTTCTGCTAAACATCTTTACTGACAACAGACTCATCACCAAAAGGCAAACGGAAAACTTTTATGTTATGTTCAGCAAGAATCAGCATTTGATCTTGCTGAATAATTGTCAGTGGAGAAACAACTAAAACAACTACACTGATTGGACTGGATCCGGTTGACAAAAGCGTTGTCAAACACTGATAAATAAGGCTTTTACCATAGCCAACAGGTAAATTGACAATGGCATCTTTATGACACAATATTGTCTGTAAACATTCAATTTGTTTTGGCTTGGGTGTTACATTTGGGTCAAAAATGTGAACAGCATCTAAAATATCTTCTAATGTTTTTGCAGAAGACATTTTACTTTTAATGGCAAAATGAAAACTAAGGGAAATAATCAACATACATTGTTTAATGGTCTCCCTTTTAATATTCAATGCATCTAAAGTAACTAAATAAGGACAATTCCCTGGCCAGACTTGAACTCGCATCTCTAACCAGTGCATCACTGGATAGTATACTACATTGTACTACAGGGAGAACATTGACCTAACTTTAGTCAATTCACAGCATTGAAAGTTTAAAATTGATACGACGTGACACTTGGTCATAGCTACTGAATGAAGACAAATCATTATTCATCCAAGACCAATTTTTTTTACAGTCGGGTTAATGCAAAACATGTTACATTAGCTAGACATATGTTTTTACGATATTCTGCATCACATACATAAACAACATACAAATAAAACTTACCGTTGCAATTTGTCCGCCATGTTGATGACCGTGTAGCTTCACGGGAAAACGAAATTGATTATTTCAGTATTTTTTATTTTTTATGTTTTATACATATCCGTCTTCATTTATTTTATATAAACACACTTTTATAAATTGCGTATCTAAAAAAAAATAGTTTCAACAAGTGAAATATTTTGGAATCACGTTGGTCCAAAATATTGACCAACGTGAACAACCTGTGGAGGCAGAGGTCTCTTCTAGTATAAGGGAGACCACTACGTAGGAGATTGGAGTTTGGTGAAAGTATTGCAGCCATCTTGCTTTTTACATTGCCAGGTTACATTCAGCTAAGGTGCATGCTGCATAGCGTTATTATATTGTTTTTAAAGTATTTAAAGCAAATTGTACCCGTTTGGAAATAAAAGGAAACGGCCCCTGAGATCTTTATATTGACTAATGATATTGTTGTGGTTAACATTGTATTGTATTATGTAATCTTGTCAAGAACTTGTATTTTTTGGCATTACATTCGAGCATCTGTTTCCGGCGCATTATTTATTGCGCCTGGCACATTATTTATTGCGCCCGGCACAATAATTATTGTGCTCGGCGCAATATTCGTTGTGCCGGGCACATTGTACCGTGTGCTCGGCACAAGGCGCACTTTGCCGTGTGCTCGGCACAGGGCGCAGTGTGCCATTCAAAGAACTATATAAGGCTAGGATATTCTGATGAGAGAGAGGACCATTCATAAGTAACATCTTCCACGCAACTTGTGTTCAATATTTAAAGTAAGATAAACTTTGTTGATATAAAATATATGTAACCTTTAGTGAAAATAGTAAACACAGATGTTTTAGATTCTATATTTATTTAGAGATTGATATTATTCTTTAGTAACATTTTATGCTGGAAAATAAACGATTATTTGTTAGTTATTCGCGTTGGTTTGGTAAACTCCTAATCTAGTCTGATCACGCGGGATCAGAACCTTACAGTATCACTGAATTACGCCCTCCCCCACATTGTCGTCTCAATCAGAAGATGAACCAAATGAGGTTAATCGTTTCTTAACGCCGCCTAAAGATTATGTAGCTTGACAATCGAAATAAATTATTTTCAGACGACAAATTGATGTATAGTTGAAGGGATTTCTTCGTACCATTCACAGAAAAAATATTAAATTCAATAAAATATTAAACATTTTATGTTACGGGCAGACTTCAAAAACACTTATAAGTTTCATCCATTCAATTAAAATAAAACATAATATTCTCAATCTTTCAAGGCGTATTTGTTTGTGTTGTTCATTTCATTACGCTTCTATCAGTTCTCTGTATGTAATGTCTGCACAAGACTAACTGTGTTCGCGGCGCAATAAGGCGGATACATAAACATGTCTGTCAACGAAGTTTTGGAGCTTATTCTTTGTTGCGCCAACCATTTTAAGCATACAGTCAGTTGAATGCACTCTTCTTTAATGTATTAAGAAATGTTGAACGTGAGAATCTTGTACCAAACTCATTTTCAATATTACTAATAACTTTTCGACATTACGGAAAAAAGTCCACGGATAACAACTTTAAAATACCTTTTAAACGCTTCTAATGTTTGTAAACGTTTATCTACAAAACTCGAAATGATTCCGCGTTAACGTAAAACCCTTATCCAACAGTAACACATAAGCCAAAACCATAAGAAAGTTTTGAAGATGTAGTTTGAACGAAACTTCTTCGAAATAAATAATTTACATAGAAAATCCAAGCTGAAGTGACTGATGGGCAGAACATTGTAAAAGATTGCAGTGCAACCTGATTATTTTGTTTATGTTTCCCCAAATTTCAAATTTAGCTCCGAAAATGCCTTTCTCAGTTTCGTCCGTGTAATATTTCCCTTTCATGGAAGGATGGATCCTTGATGGTCGATGCTATTTCATACACTTGAAACTTTCAGGCGTCATTATATTCTTTAAATTATTAAGAGTATAAAGTTTTAAGTACCTGTGGATCGGTATATTTCAGCGACTCTAATTCGGAATCCACGAGCTTACTCATGCCGGTAGACGATCAGAGCCAATATTGGCGAGTACGGGGGCAGCTTATTAGCTTTAATCAAAACAAGTTTATGCGCAATTTACACCATCGATGTTTGATTTGTACAAGTACCATTACTTTCGAAGACAGACATATGTTTATCAAGAATATATTTATATCGCGGGCGTATTCGGTTTAGGTCGTTAAAAGAACCGATTTTGAACGGTAGACTACAGTTCTTTTTAAAAAGAACGTTGTTAATGGTAAACCTATTTTAATTTAAACAAAAAAATGTATTATTTGTAATTTTTTATACTTAAATTTGTTGAACAGAAATGTACATATTCTAAACACCTATGACTTTTTCAGATCGTTAACTCTCTGTGTGTGTGTGTGCGTGTGTGTGTGTGNTCAAAATAGCAAACAGTTTGGATTCTGATGAGACGCCACGTTCTGTGGCGTCTCATCCGGATCCAAACTGTTTGCAAAGGCCTTCAAAATCCGGTTCTAGCGCTCAAAGGGTTAAAGAAGTGTGAGATCGGCACGTTAGACAAATCTTTTTAATACATTAGCGAGCAACCTCCACACAGTGCTAAGTGCAAAGATAAGTAGCCACTTAAAAATCCGGCTTAGAGTAGTGTTAACTAGTTAACAAAAGTACTAGTCTCTATGTACCTTTTTTATTAATTTTAAAGCCCCCAGTATTCATGTATGAACCTATGTGTTCAAGTGTTATACATATTTAAACGCTTCTCTTGTTTGCGAATGGCCTTTGTGTCATATTGACATATTAACCTAGTTTCAAATGTTTCGGATCTACTGAATAATTTCCGTGTCATGCAGTCTTCTTGTTGTTTTGCATTAAGCATGAATGTGTTAATGAATTGATTGCGTTCATTGATAGCAACAGTTGAAATATAAATCCTTAATTTGCTGTAGTTACTAACTAAGACATGAGTATTAAATTCTCATGCATGATTACGGATGTGTTTATTTTTTAAATAAGCAAATATTCATAATATGAGCCTCGCTCTGGGAAAACGGGGCTTAATGCATGTGCACAAAGTGTCGTCGCAGATTAGCCTGTACAGTATGCACAGGCTAATCAGGGACGAAACTTACCGCTTTCAATGTATTTTTCTTTTATAGAATGTCAATTCATAGCAAAAATCAAGGTTGGATCGAAAAATGTGCGGACTGCACAGGCTGATCTGGGATGACAATTTACACACATGCATTTAGCCCAGTTTTTTCCAGAGCCAGGGACATTTTTGTTTCCTCCCTGCTGCCCCTCTGGACTGGTCAACAATACAAAAGGTGGAAATTCTTAAACATTTACTATGTTTTTGCAAAGAAAATTTAATGTCAATTAAAACTATTATCCTGAAAAAAAACACATTAACTTCCAGTATTCTTCTAAGAAATTCCTCGAATCTAGCAAGTTAGTTGAAAATGTCACATGACTGGTCAGGCTTTAAACGATGCCTCCTTTTTCAGCTCCCGGTACTTTTGTGTTCTAAGATCTATCCATATAATAGTAATAATTGAATTATTAGTGTATTTTTCGTCAGTCATTTCTTTTAGAGCGATCAACGAAGTTCGAAAGTACAGGAAAACACCATAGTATTGTTTCTTCGGAAATGTCGCTGCATTGAACAGTATTTCATTCATATAACGTCGTTCAATTAGTTTAGTCAAATTAAGCCTATCTAAGCGCTTGAACTATTACTATTTGAGCGTCGGCCTGGGAAAACTGAGCTTCATGCATGTGCGTAAAGTGTCGTCCCAGATTAGCCTGTGCAGTCCACAACGGCTAATCGGGGGCGATAATTTCCTCCTAGATTGGATTTTCGTTTTTTAGAGACTTCCTGTAAACGAAAAATTGCATAACACCGAAAAGTATCGTCCAGTGCGGACTACCCATGCTTATCTTTAATTGAATGTATTTAGTTGTTTCATTTATGATCTCATGTGTGTGTATATNTTTTACAGACATTTATTGTTTTATAACTTGTTATCTATGGAAGAGCGCCATTAAATGTAAGTGGTTTAAGCCAAGTAGAAATTGGGTTGGTTAAAAACAAAGTGTCATTAAGTTCAAAAAAGTATCCTTAAAGTAATATTTTGAACTAAGTTTTTATAGATACACTATATACAGCACAAATACCAAGAAATAGACTGATTTACCGTTTACTTTTTTAAATAAAAATAAAAAAGCAACATTCATGATTCGTATTTTCAGCAGTAAATCACGCAATTTAGCCATAACGTTGTTTTAATTTAAAATATTGAAGAATGTGCATAAACATTGCAACAAATTTAACAATAAACATAGCGTATATGCTATATTAAATCGAATAACGTTACAAAAGAAATAAAACTCATCGCAAAAAATATGCGTTGTCGGCAGGATTCGAACCTGCGCGGAAAGATCCCAAAAGATTTCTAGTCGATCGCCTTAAGCACTCGGCCACGACAGCTTAACATTAGTACCTGCTTAAATTAGATATCCATAAGTAAGCAGGTAGAAAGGCTCTTCAATCTTCGAAGAAATCGCGGTAAATCATGACAGATGCGCTACCTTAATTGACAATAATATACAAGGATAATTTTGGGTTTCGGTAGATTATCGAATATCCTTTGATCGAGTGAACATATAAATTAATATGTTTGCAAGTGGCGCAGTGAGTGAAAATATGTTGTTTTTTATGATCATGGATGTAGAACAATCGATAAAGTAACGAAAACAAACACAGCTTTTTTATATTTAATGCTTTTTTACCGTTAATTTACATGTACATTTTTAAAGAGTTAAACTGGAGAAGTACGCTGGAATTTACAGTAAAACAGTGAATATTATACTATTCGAGAACATTTTCACTGTTTAAACAGTGAACTATCGTTTTCAAGTCACTGATAAGTCCCTACAAAACACACAACAAATATTCAGAAACGTAGTTCTATAACCGTTATTGATGATTAACAACAATAAAGTATTATTAAGAAAAAAATATATCGTATGCAAATTTACATTAACTATGTGTTCATGTTTATAAAAATTTAACTCATTTGATGGTGAAAATCCATCAACAGTATTAAACAACATTTCAACAAAGTAGATTATGGTTGTTATGAATCAATTGGTGTTAATTTGATACACTTTTGTTGACTGAAATTTATTGATCGTTTTTTTTCTCTCGGTGGATTTCTATCGAGAAAAGATGATGCTGGACTTTCCTATTGCTGAGGCTTTCAATCGATTCATGTTCTCTAACACTTAGAAGTTGGTATGAAGGAATGCACTCGGGCTGCCTCATTTACACCAAATAAGAGATAAATCTTAAAATATATTTATCCCACTTTTACAGCAAATTCGGTTGATTAAAGCCCCGTTGATTAATTTCTGCTATAAACCACGAAATGAAATGACGTCATAAATCCAGCGAAATTATCCTGTTAAACTAATTTTGTTTTAATAAAAAGATTTGCTGAATAAAGCGTGGGATAAATATAATAAAAGTTAGTGTTGATTATAGATCAGGTTTATCATGCTCGGCACGAAAACGAAAAAGCACTTGCCAAGGCTCGTGCTTTTTAACTTCTAAGCCTCTAAGAAATTAGTTTTTTTGTCACCAAAACGAATTATAAAGTCATTGCTCATATAAGATGTTCTTGTCCTGTCCAAAGGGTATCCATGTTTTCCCAACATGGTCATTAAAAACGCAAATTTCTCCCTAAGAAATAGTTTTCTGGAGAAACCCTGCTGAGAGGTTATGGCAGACATGTGTACGTTTGTATAAATCCTTAAATTATTGTAGTGGCTTGCAAATTAAAGCAGTTTTTTTCCCCGTTATGCCTGAACATGGCCCATTGTGCTCGATCTTCTACTTCAGGGAGCCACATTTCGCTCATTTTTTAAGAAAAAAAATCAGGATTGTTTCTACATGTAGGCCAATACCTTTGTTATCAATGTTAATACACATTACGTTCCCTATGTAAGTTCATGGTAAAATACCGAACACTGCTCCCAATGGTTTTACACTGCTCACAAGGTTTCGGGTTTCCTGGGGTGCCCGTTATAGCGGCAAATCGGAACACAAGCAGAGGTTAGTTTGAACACGAACAATTTAAAACGCCACATAAAGGTTGCATTGTTACTTTAAAATTTAGTAGTTTATCTAACTTCTTTATATCGAAAAAACTACAATGTGACCGAAATCTCGCATATATAAGTATAAGTATACATTCGTGATTTTGTTTCAGTCTATGGTATGTTGTTTGCATATTGGTTTTCAAAGTTTCGCTGATAATGTATTATATATTATCGCTTCTAGCAAATGTAACATAATTTGATTCTATGTTGTTCGAAAATTGTTATGAGAGCATACAACAGAAAACGTAAAACTTTTCCAAAGCTGTGGTCATCGTCTTAGAACATCTCTAAATAAGTCAAACAAAACACACGTGTTAATAACGTCAACAGGACTTGACGATAATATGATTTCATTTACATTGCGAATACAAAATTAACGCGCCTACATCCGTGTCGCCGATGTTTTGTGTTTGTAAGTAGTTTAACCGTCTAGTTTCGTTATCTCGGTTTCTTTCTTACTATACCAGGCTATAATTATACCGTTTACTGCTTCAGCGATCACGCGTTCAATAGACGTTGAGACAATTTTTTTAAACCTGTGTACCGAATGGTTCGTAAATTGAAATTAAAATCAACGAAATTGAAACGATACGGATTTTATGTGGTTTGACAAATGCGAGATCCTTCTATCGAAAAGCTATATAAACGTCGTAAGCAAAACAAAAATATCTGAGCCTCGCTCTTAGAAAAAGGAGCTTAATGCATGATCATAAAGTGCGGACTTTACAGTATAATATGTGACGACACTTGACGAACATATATTAGGCCCTGTTGAGCGCTGATCCTGAGGGATAGGAGTTCTGCTATCCTAGGTTGCTAGAAAGAGATTGACACACTCCGTAAACTTACAGGAAAACTTGTGTTTTGTCAACTTTATTATTTCAAATACCTGTTTATATTTTTAGTGATGTTCACTGAACAAGGTCCGGTGAAAACTGACTGTTCTTAGAAAAAAAGTTCGCTTTTTAACATCAATAAATGCGGCGTCTCATCTGGGTCTACGCTGTTTGCCAAGGCCTTTTTCTAGACGCTAGGCATAAATGGGTTAAGATGAATTTGCAATAAGTATGTCTCGGCCGAAATGACATATGCAAATCGTGGTGTGCGATAATCATCGTTTAAGTGAAGTTATAAATCTGAGACCTTTTTCGTTAAGAATAACTTATTATTTATGTATTATACACCAGTAAGTATTTCAGTAAATTATAAAACAGGTTAAAGGGTAGAACGAAGTAATTTGTGTATTTATAGTAATAATACAGTTAAAACACTTGAATATGGTAAAGTTAGTCAATGCATGTACATGCCTTGGTATATTGTCTGTATAAACATATACTAGGAAATGGATACAATCATTAAAACAGGAAATAAATAATGAATTGGAAATCTTGCATTACAAAAATGTATCAAAGTAACACATTACTTGGGGGATACTATATCAACATACATATTAAACGGTATTAATACATGAACTTCAATTTCAAAATATGAAATTCAAATATATGAAAATATTTGAGATGCTTTATCAAGATCCACAACACCCCCGGACAGATAACGGGACTGAGAGATCTTATTGCCACTGCACCAACAAATAAACATCAAAAATTGAAGTACTTTGTAGGTTATACATCAGATTGAACATTGAATGCGATCAGCTTGAAAGAAACAACATAGAAACGTAAGTTTTGTCGGTAGCCTAAGATATAAATTATCCTTTGTGGACGTGAAATTATATATGTGATTTTATAATCATTACCGGAAACACATTTGCTTTTCTCGGTGAAAATATTTTGTTGTGATATGATTTTACATGAACGCGTCATTTGTTCATTCTGTGGTTGCACAAAGATAAGGTTAATGATTTTTTGACGCCGCCTTAAGATTGTATTGCTTGACAATCGAAATCAATTATTTTCAGGCGACAAATTGATGTAGAGTTGAAGAGATGTATTCGTAACATTCACAGAAACAATATTAAATTAAATTAAATTAAACATTTTATGTTACGGGCACTCTTAAAACAAAACTTAAAAATAATTTTCATCCATTCCATTAAAATTAAACATAATATTATCAATCTTTCAAAACGTGTTTATTCGTGTTTTTCAGTTAACTCCGCTTCTATCAGTTCTCAGTATGTAATGTCTCCATAAGAATAACTGTGTTAACGGCGCATTGAGGCGGATACATAAACAAGTATGTCAACGAAGTTTCGGAGCTTGTTTTTTGTGCCAACCATTTTAAGCAAACAGTAAGTTGAATGCACTCTAGGCTAATTTCGTGTATTTTATATCTCTGTATATTTTTAGATTGCCCCTGTATAAATCTAGTTTCCGCTCTTAGTCCTTGTTCTCCGTGACACATGTCTAACATAATTAAAATTTTGGCTTAAACCGTATAATGCTACAAAATGTTAGGAAACACTGTTTGTTTCTTTGCTAACGTTTACTTGAAGAAAAAAGGCAGTTGTTAAATTAGTGGGTTTATGTTTATTCGAAACTATAATTTGATATGTACTTCTGATTTAATAATTGATATGTAATAACACTCCATAGCTAACTAGCATTCGAGCTTATTAACTTCATTTGTTCTGTTTAGTGTTTAATGGAAATGAACTCGGTAACAAGCGTCGTTCATTAAACGTACTGTTCAGAGGATATATTTCTACAGCAATTGTTTTACTCGGTGTGGGATTAATATCTTTACTAGCAAATGGCTTTTAAAACCAAAAACAAAATTCAACGTTAAATGTATTAAGAAATGTTGCACGTGAGAACCTTGTACCGATCTCTCAACCTCCGAGTGTTTTTTTCTCAATAATACTAATACATATTCGACATTAGGAAATAAATTCCACGGATAACAACTTTAAAATACCGTTTTAACGTTGCAATTTTTGTAAACGGTTTTGTACTAAACTCGAAACGATTCCGTGTTAACGTAAAACCCTTATTCAACAGTAACACATAAGCCAAAACCATAAGAAAATGTTGAAGCTGTAGTTTGAATCAAACTTCTTCGAAATGAATAATTTACCGAGATAATCCAAGCTGAAGTGACTGATGAGCAGAACTTTGTTAAAGATTGGAATGCAACCTGATAATTTTGTTTATTTTTCCCCAAATTTCAAATTTAACTTGGAAAATGCCTTTCTCCGTTGCGAGCGTGTAATATTTCCATATTATGGAAGGATAGGACCTTTGATGGTCGATGCTATCTCATGCACGGGTCCTTAAAACTTTCAGGCGTCATTATATTCTGTAAATTATTAAGAGTATAAAGTTTAAAGTACCCTTTGATTGGTATGTTTCAGTGACTATAATTCGGAATCCACGAGCTTACTCATGCAGATAGAAGATCAGAGCCAATAATGGCGAGTACGGGAGAAGCTTATCAGCTTTTATCAAAACAAGTATATGCGCAATTTGAAATTTACACCATCGACGTTTGATTCGTACAAGTACCATTACTTTCGAAGACAGAGACATGTATTTTAAGAATATATTTATATCGCGGGCGTATTCGGCTTAGGTCGTTAAAATAACCGACTTTGAGCGGTAGAGTAAAGTTCGTTTACAAAGAACATTGTAAATTGTGTAAACCTTATTTTAAATTAAACAAAAATATATTATTTGTCATTTGTTATACTTAAATTTGTTGAACAGAATTTATTTCGAACACCTATGATTTTTTTAACGCAGTGTGTGTTTAAGATATCCAGTTCTAGTTCTAGAGTTATGATTGTTATGCGCTGCACTTCTATGCACCACAACCTACCTTTGTTCCAAGTTTGATGTCAATGGATGATGTTTAATGGGATAAATATAGCAATTCAGGGACTAAAGCTATAGTTCTTGTGCACTAAACATCTCATCAGTGTGATCTTTCCATATATGAAGTTTCATGTGAATAGGTGCTATAGTTAAAGAGTTATACTCCGGACAAAGTACTGGAAGCTGCCTGACCCCCGTTATGACATGGGTAATCCCTTAATATGCCCTTTATTCGACGGACGTATATAAAAGACAAATGGAATGGATGAAAAAAACATCACAGTAGTAATAAGTTTTATTGATATGCACTTGTATTGAAAATATAAATGCATGCAGTGGTTTGGCATTTTCACAACAAAAATAGCAAGGCATGTTGTTTGACATATTACCCATTTAAATTATCTAAAATTTAACAAGCGTTGTAGCAGAATTTGACAATAAACATACTTTTTCAAACCTTATCAACACGCACACACGCACACACACACACNAATTTGCTGTAGTTACTAACTAAGACATGAGTATTAAATTCTCATGCATGATTACGGATGTGTTTATTTTTTAAATAAGCAAATATTCATAATATGAGCCTCGCTCTGGGAAAACGGGGCTTAATGCATGTGCACAAAGTGTCGTCGCAGATTAGCCTGTACAGTATGCACAGGCTAATCAGGGACGAAACTTACCGCTTTCAATGTATTTTTCTTTTATAGAATGTCAATTCATAGCAAAAATCAAGGTTGGATCGAAAAATGTGCGGACTGCACAGGCTGATCTGGGATGACAATTTACACACATGCATTTAGCCCAGTTTTTTCCAGAGCCAGGGACATTTTTGTTTCCTCCCTGCTGCCCCTCTGGACTGGTCAACAATACAAAAGGTGGAAATTCTTAAACATTTACTATGTTTTTGCAAAGAAAATTTAATGTCAATTAAAACTATTATCCTGAAAAAAAACACATTAACTTCCAGTATTCTTCTAAGAAATTCCTCGAATCTAGCAAGTTAGTTGAAAATGTCACATGACTGGTCAGGCTTTAAACGATGCCTCCTTTTTCAGCTCCCGGTACTTTTGTGTTCTAAGATCTATCCATATAATAGTAATAATTGAATTATTAGTGTATTTTTCGTCAGTCATTTCTTTTAGAGCGATCAACGAAGTTCGAAAGTACAGGAAAACACCATAGTATTGTTTCTTCGGAAATGTCGCTGCATTGAACAGTATTTCATTCATATAACGTCGTTCAATTAGTTTAGTCAAATTAAGCCTATCTAAGCGCTTGAACTATTACTATTTGAGCGTCGGCCTGGGAAAACTGAGCTTCATGCATGTGCGTAAAGTGTCGTCCCAGATTAGCCTGTGCAGTCCACAACGGCTAATCGGGGGCGATAATTTCCTCCTAGATTGGATTTTCGTTTTTTAGAGACTTCCTGTAAACGAAAAATTGCATAACACCGAAAAGTATCGTCCAGTGCGGACTACCCATGCTTATCTTTAATTGAATGTATTTAGTTGTTTCATTTATGATCTCATGTGTGTTTATATACTCGATTGTACTTCCTTGCTTGTATTATATGTTATGCTCTTCATGAATGGAGGAAAATAAAAGTCTATCTATCTATCATACAATTGCAAATACATGTTTGTATTGAGTATGAGCACTTGGTTTTCATAAGAACATATTGAATTTGTTTCCTGTTTGCGAGGGAAAAAACCATTATATATATATAAATATATTATATAAAAACCATTGTCATTATTGTGTTTGCAACACTGGGACAATATCGTTTACCTTTCTTTGCGAATCAGATATTTGCGTGATGGGAAAAGGCGGTAAGGTTTTTAATTTTTACATAAACTATGTCTGAAATGCGAGTACGATTTAAAGACGACTTGATTGTTTTGTTAAACTACTCTTTTACATCGTTTTAAAACTGGTTTTGTGGTCATACGTGTTTCATCGTCCATTTCGTACATTTGGGTAAAATTGTATTTCAATTCTTATTTAATATAACTTAAAAAACAGGCATATAAAACTGTATTGAACTTTTATTTATAGTGATTTAAAATGACTTGTGCACATATTTTCGTATTATTTAAACATGTATTTAAATATGTGTATTAACAAATCTATAATTTTGACTAATTACAACAGCAAGTCAAAAAGCAGAATAAAAATATTAACTTCCCCTGGATTCGATCCCGGGCCCTCTGGAAGCAAAATGCGTCTGCACTTCCACTGCGCCTCGCTGGTTTTAACGGATTAAGTATCATATTTTGCGAATCATATGTGATAATCATAAGGCATTTATAACCCGAAATATCCAATTTCTATGTATAAGTAGCTCTATAATTGTGTTTTGAAATCAAACGTCCTGATGAACACTTGAATAAGAGTAGAAGTATTTCACAGGCTTTCAACATCCGCCGAGCCAACAGTCTGGACCTCAGCAGCAACAGCAGCACCAGCAACAACAACAACCGCCGGCCTACACTCAGCATCCAGTTAATTACGTACAGCCACAAGGCGTACAGCAACAAGCAGGCTACGTTCAGCAAGGCCATATCGCGCCGCCAGGCCATATCGCGCCACCAGGCTATATCGCATCGCCAGGCTATATCGCGCCGCCTGCGCAGTTCGTGGTAAGTTTATTCTGCTGTTAACATGACAGGTCATGTAAATTACAGTATACTCGTTCGTCCATATTTATGACATGCCTTTATAGACAGACAGACAGAATGCTGGATATGTTATATTTATTACATGAACTTATTCTCGGTTTAATGAATACGGCATCGTATTGGTATTGTAAATGTTATTTATAGAGAAAGTGTGGTAAAGATTAGCGCGAAAAACATGCAAGGGTTTCTCGCTTTGGGGTCTATATGAGTAGCAGATCTTTTGATTCGCCTGTCGAGTTATGTTTTTGACAGGGAAAACGTATGGACAAGGAGAAAGTAAGGGTGATAAAGTAGTTTAGTTGTTCATGGGCGAGTTGTTTTCGACGAGAGTATTCTAAATTTTAAGCGGAATGGGCAGCCGAAAAAAATCGAGAAAATGTCAGACTGGATTATTCTGTTTATTTGAACAGGCAATAAAAGTAAGTTTGACTACAATACAATTTTGGGCATCGTAAAGTTGTGTGCAAAGTTTATTCAATAACAAAGCTTATACATGATCGCATTGCTGTTGTGTTTCTTTGACTTAAACTATTTGGATAATGGTATAATTGTTTTGCTCCTGATGCAAAAGTGAGTAAATACAAGTATTCACGTTTCTAAACTGGTCCATTTAATGGGCCTGGTATTGTTCTGGATTTGTCGTGTTGAGTTTTATAAAACAAAAATAATATTAATAATAATAAATAAACAACTCGCGCGTCACATGGTCGTTTATGATTATATAAACGTAGGCCCACATGGTGTGTCACTCCAGGTTGTATTTGCAACAAAGTTAGATGACACACTCTCTCTCCTGTTTTAGTTTAAACATATTTCATTTCAGAAACAAACATATTATATACAAAGTATGCATACATAGTTATAACCGATTCACATGTTCCGAAAATGGATAAGAACCAAAGACCAAGTCGTGTATGGTTCTCCTCCGTTTTCTCTCTTCTCTCCTGTTTTAACGAATACTTTGGTTTAGTTTCATTGTTTTTAATTATTGGGACCTTTTTTGACTATATATGTGGTACAAGTCATATGAGTTCCGTACTTATAATTAAAACAAATGATTTATTAAAATTAACGGTCATATATCCAAATAAATCGACAAAATGGTTCTGTGTCAGGTTTGAGTTGGTCTTATGATGAGCGGATGCAAATGTCCACGTTCAGAGCTTTAAACTATTTAAGTATTCCACTAGAAAAATGTCAGAGACAGAACGATCTTTTCTAACCATATGCTGTTTTTCTTTATAATAAGTGAGATTGTAATTGTAGAAGCTCAGGAGTCTGTGAATTTGAACTTTAAACATCTGAATGAATAATCAAAGAAAGTGTCACACTATATTCGTATATAGAACAGCTATAGAACCCTGTTAACTTGTTTGAAAGATGTTGGTGTTTTGCAGATATAACATCTAGTTTACTGAATATGTGTTCGCCAGTTTATTTGTTGTTTTTTTGTTGTTGTTGTAAATAATAAAATCATTTCTTTAAAGTGAATTTAAAGACGAGTTTTAATCTGCTTAAAGTGAAAATTTAATAAGCTAGGTTGTTTAGGGTAATGGTCATACAATGGTTTTCGTTCCTGCGGGGTTGGTATCAATAATTGTGTGTATATAAATTGAAGGCCAGTTGGCTTGTATGTTCAGTTGACCGTTTATTGAAGGCCTGTAGGCCATATGTTGAGACACCAGGTGGCTTGTGTGCTCAGTTGACCGAAAGATGTTCAAACTTATGTTGTACATTGAAATGTGTAAGGAGCGATATAAGAGGAGGAGAGTAAAGATTGTGGGGGCAGACAAAGAACAGAAACGGAAGAGGACACTCGATAACATCAAATATGGTGTGATGTTGCCAGTTAAGATATTATGAGAAGTATTTTGAAAACACGATTTATCGTTTGGTATCTAGAATTAAAGTTTTGTTTTGCTCAGGGGTAAGGTGTTCATATTCAAAGAAGAGGTTGTTTGGCCTAAGCGGACACGGGGTATTACCAAACAGAATAATCCGAAAAAGTTCGTAGTGCTGACAATATAGAATGAAATGGTTTGCCGGAAGGAAATAGGACTGTCTACTAGTGATCTTCGGAATAGGTAATTATTGAGGGAACTTCACTCAAGTCGCAATCTTGCATGAAGGATTTGACCAGCTCTTGTACCAATATTAAATTATTCAGACGATTTTGTGAGATTCCTTCTAAGAGAATCTTTAAAAAAGACAACGTGGGAAATAGTCCCAAGTCTTGCGTTAGGGTGTGTCACTCACTTATGGCTGTTTGGAGAAATGAGCATCGAAATAATTCACTTCTTGTCTGAATAAGAGATACTGATTCATTATTTCTAAGGTCATAGCGGTTTCATGGGTGGAGTGAAATGAGATTTGAGAGGTATTCAAGACATTGTCTGGGTTTCGTTTTGTAAAAGAGAATAAGTCTGTGTTTCTGTCTTCTTTTAGAAACAATTTCACATTTCAGATCGTTTAATAGAGAATTAATATTACACAATTAAGTAGCACCGGTGTATAGTTTTGCTGCCTCATTTTGTACAGCTTCTAATTTTGCGCTTAATTCGTTAGAGCAATTACCCCATATTCAAGAAGCGGTCGGATACAATGAACATACATTGGTTCGAGATTAGACCTGGACAGTGCGTGTTTCAGAGACCACAAAATGCCGATACATCGACATGCTTTGTTTACTGCTGCGGATATGTGTGAATCCATCGTGCAGTGTTTGACAAAATAAAACCGAACAGTTTATGGTGTTCAACTGTTGTTACTGGTACATAATCAAAATTGAGTGTTGGCTTGTTTCGTTTCCGGGAGAATACCATTGATTCGGTTGTAGCAAGATAAAATGAGACAAGCCAGGACATAAACCAAGCATGAATGTACTCGAGATCATGGTGTAGCTTGTGTGCGGTTAATAAGGGCGTTTCAACAAAATTATGTACAGTTTTGTTTCGTCAGCAAGTATACCGTATTTCTGAGAACTTGACAGTATTTGGAGAGTAAAGAATAATAAATATACCAATAACTATTCGTAAATAAAAAATATTCTTCATTTGATAAATACGGATCGTGTTGGTTGAGGGAGTTCGGTAATGGTTTAGCGCGAACATGCACGAGCTCCTTGTTTTGGCGTTTATATAAGAATGTAAAAAGTATCGGTTCATCCACAGGACTTGTTCTCAAATATCGAAGGTATTCTTTGTTCAGGCAAAAACAAATCCACTATCAATTAACACACTTTGACATTTGAAAACAGTCTGATAGAAATTGTTCTTTTGGTAATCTGAGAGACGTTAAGATCTTTTTATTATGCAGATTTATTCAGAATAAGTAAAATATTGTCTATTAAACGATCATATATTGTGATTTTAGATTCTCACTGTGAACGTTTAGATTTTAACTAAAAAAAACGGACATTTTAAGAGCAGGTAATACAGTATTGATTTCGGGAACAAATACAGAAACGTGTCCTAAAAAACTGTTTGAAAGGTATTTGTGTGTTGCAGATATCTCAAGCCCTGTCAAATACAAACATCCACTCCTTATATGTCTTTGTGTTATTATTTATAAGAAAAAAAACTTCATAAGATTAATGAGGATTATAATGATTATGTATTGATGATGATGATAATCATGGTACTTAAAGGTCTTTGTACCGTAAATATCAAGGGACTTACAGGTCTTTGTATTGGACAAATCATTGTAATTACAGGTCTTTGTATTGGACAGATCATGGAAATTACAGGTCTTTGTATTGGACAGATAATGGTAATTACATGTCTTTGTCTTGGACAGATGATGGTAATTACAGGCCTTTGTACTGGGTAGATCATGGTAGTTAAAGGTCTTTGTAACGTACATATCAAGGTAAGTACAGGCCTTTGTAATAGGTAAATCATTTTAATTACAGGTCTTTGTATTGGACAGATCATGGTAACTGCAGGCCTTTGTTCTGGGTATATCATGGTAATAAACGGTCTTTGTAATGGTTATTTCAGGTCTATGAACTTGAAAGTTCGTGTTAATTACAGGTATTTGTACTGGGTAGAGCATGGTAATTACATGTCTTTGTTCTGGGTACTAATGGTTATTTCAGGGCTATGAACTGTAAAGATCGTGTTTATTACAGGTCATTGTACTGAACAGGTCATGGTCATTTCATTTCTTTTCATCAGAAATATCATAACATTTTTAATTATTACCACCCGCCAGAGGGATAAAGAATTGGCGTTTTCCGTCCGTGCGTCTGTCACAAAACTTTTCAGGGCTATATCTCAGAAATTATATAAGAAATCAACTCAAAACTTTATGGGTGTATATATATCAATGAGGAGAAGTGCCATGAACCATAACCCTACACTTTCTTACATAAGAGTAATTGCCTTGTTGTTTTTGTTTGATGTCACTTTTCAAGGCTATATCTCAGATACGATACAAGATTTCAACATGAAACTTCATAGGTGTGTGGAAAAAAATTGGAAGAAGTGCCATGAACAAGAGCCAGAACCCTACACGTTCTTAAATAAGAGTTATTGACCTTTGTTTGTGTTGTATGATGTAAATATTCTGGGCTTTATCTCAAAAATAAAAGATTTCAACATTACACTTCATGTGGGTAAGATATCAATGAGAGGTAACACGGTGCGGTCAAATGTGACACGTTTTGATTACATATGCCTTATTTCGTGAGGACTCTACCATTAATCAAGGGATTTTCGCACATCCATGAACAAAATTAATTCGGCGGAGAATATCAATTCAACGCCTGTGATTGCTTTTTCGTGCGTCCAATGTTCATAACTATGTTGCGTCCCATTCTCATACAATTGTAAGTTTACAAGGCTTGTATTTGTTTCATTATTCATATTGTTGTAGTTTTCAATGCTCATAATTTTGCAGTTTCCAATGCTCATTATTGTCTAATCTCAAATGCTATATTTTGTAGTTCTATTGAAGGTAATTTTGTAGTTTCCACAGCAATTTTCATTTACTTGTAGGTTGTATCCCAACCCCAGTCGTCAGTGTTATATGTGCCGCAAGTGCACCGGCCTCTGGACTATATGGCGCCTTCAACTTTTGCGTGTTTGTCCTGCTGTTTCCCCGTTGGAATCATCGTCGCCATTTATTACTCCATGGAGGTATTTTTACAACTTTTAAACTCATATAACAACGGTTTCAGCTAACTATCTTGATTTTGGATGGCGGTTATGAGCTGTAATTTTAATATAAGTATCTTACATTGACATAGCTTGGGAGTGCATTTGGGGAAAGTCGGGCAAAGTCAATGTCGCTGATACTTAAACTAAAACAATACTTTGCATTAAATAACTTGAGTTTTGATGCAGGAAGTGTTCTTAAATTTTCTATGTTGTTATCTTACATGCAATTCCAGCATTATATTTCAATTTGGGCCTGTCGAGTCAAGATCACTGTTACTAAAAAGAAAAATATGTTAACGCCCAATAACGTGAGTTTTAATGAAGCATTGCGCAAAAAGTTTGTATGTATGTAGCTTGATTGCAGACCTAGCTTGGGTGCTGAATTATTTAAAATTATTATTAAATTATTTAATTTAAGAAAATCAAATAGCATGACCTTAAAAACCTGGTTTCATGGCATTGCCATGTTTCTTGTAAATTATACAATAATCATCCAAGTCGAATCAGTACATGACTATCAACTATAGTAAATTGTGTCGTAAATCAATTGAAAAAGGTCATTCTGAAACATAATATGCCGTCAATGTAAATGCATAATGCAGACAGCCCGTAAAACTTCGTGTTTGACTGAAATAGAACTGAGCTNTAGGGCAGGCGCCGTACACCAGATGCAGCATCCGGCTCTATTGCAGATGACACCGAAGGTATTAGTAGTCCACTTGAGGGTTTATGATTTGGTCCGGCATAACCTTCAAGTCTCATTTATACGAATTCAAGACACGATTGAATATTTAAATATTGCATTTCCGTTGACCATCATAGTCTGGACAGACATTTTTCATAATATTCATTTGGAGGGTTCATTTATCTGACGTCGGACCCGACATGTATTTGGATTCAGTGCGCGAATGTTTATTAAAATTAGTTTAAAACATGTCATAGAATTTGGGGGAAAATAAATACATTTATTTTGTGGCGGAAATTCTATGTCTTGGAGGAGGTGATCGGAAGAATTAAAAGTTTAAATATGTTACTAAATAATGGTAAACTTAAGTCCATGGAAGGTAAACGTAGCATTGTGTCGTCATCTATTGCTAATCTGTGTGAAGGTGACAGGAATGCTTTCAAAATAATTTTCGGTATAGCATGGGTGTTCTAGCACTCGCTCGATGGCACGGCGTGCTAAGGCGTACCTGGAATAGCTCTTTTTGGCGTTTGAAATGAGTGTGACATTGCGAATAATGAACTATATATTGCACTGGATAATCAACGGTACGGCGTACCGAGAATTTATTTGGCCGGTTGCGGTGGCCTAAGCGATTGCGTTTGTAAAATATGTTGCACTGGAATAGCTACGGTACGGTGTACCGATAATTTATTTGGCCGTTTGAGGTGGCCTAAGCGATTGCGCGTGCATAATGATATCTATTTCCGAACCAGCCAGGTGTTCGTTGAAATAGGAATTGCATAAATAAATGTGAACCCGTTGCGGAGCTCTGGCGAAATAGCATAGGATGCGGTGCATTATCTGGTGGCGATGATAGCATAAACGAGAAGCTAAATCAATAGTGCAACTGGGGTTGGGGGCTATCTTTAGGGCAGTACTTCCGGTCGCCTCCGCGACATGCCTCAGTTGTAGTGCTAGTCTTTAGCTGAGGTTTTATTAATTCTAGTGCTAGTCTGGTGTAAATTATATTTCGCCATTTGGCCAATACATGCAATGTATATTTTTGTATTGTTTCTTTAATATCTGTTGTATTGTTCAACGAAAGAATATAAAAATGTGTTTACGTTATGTAACACATTACAAAAGTATAATACAAATGTTTCTGACAAAGTTGGCTTTTGTAGTAATTATTCGGAAGTTCTTGCTCTTGATAATAAATATGCGTAGAACAAGTGGATGTCGACAAAGGATCAGGGGTCCATTTGATAAGTAGACTTCTGTATTGAACGCTCATTACATAGACAAACGCTAAACGATGGTTACACTTTGTGATCCGAATAACGCTAACCAGATGAATGAATCGAATCTTGGATAACACTTGGGGTACTGAGCTGCTTTCTAAAATAAAGTCTTTATTGAAACAAAACAGTAACTGATACTGCATAGATAAAACAGTGCAAATACTTTTAGTTTCGTATAAATAATTAGTCGCCCTTCAGGAAATAAGTTAAAAAGCATTTTGTTTTAGCAACAAATGTTTATTTAAAGAACTTGCAATTTAATGCAATTATCTTACGTAAAATATGTATTGTTGGCATATGTCTATTACTAGTTTCTTGTACTCTGCATTTTACACCAAAACAAAAATAAAATGTGCGGTATAATTAATAGTGTAATTATTTGATCGATATTGTTGAGATTAATTAGCTGCCACTCCAAATATGTCCTGCTTTTAATGTTTTATCTTTAAAGAAAATGTATTAAGAACTATAAACCGTATATTTTGTAAACTCTGTTTTCCGTAAAGTGTTTATTATTATTATTATATTAAATTATTAACAAATAAAAATGTTAAAACATCGAACATTAACACATACAGGCATATGCCAAACGATAAGGGCACTTTATACGAATAACGAATTACACAGTAATCAACATGTTTTCCATACTCACAAAATCCACTAATTCCAAGATTGAAATCATTGCAGACGGAAGAAAAGCGTTCTTAAGTAATTTCAGAGGCGAGCATGTCAATTGTTGAAGGGTTTTAAATCAATAATTAAGTCATTTGAAAACGTAATAAGTAGTCGAACATGTTGTGATATTCATGGAGTGACACTTACAGATAACAATTAATCCGTCAATTGAAAACGAAATGAGTAGTCAGACATGCTATTAAATTCCGACGGTAACATTTACAGATGCTAGCAATAATAGTTTTACTCGTCATTCAGTATTTATTACATGATGGCTCGTTTCATGTATAGCTATTATAACCTAACACAGTACAGTCATTTAAGATTCAGATATTGTGTAGCTTAAAAATAATAGTTTTTCAATAATCAATTTTAGTATTCAATTACGTAATAATTACCATCGTCGATTAAAATCCCTATCTATGTATAAACGAGATATGTTTGATATCTAAATACTGTAGTATCCGTTGAAATTCATAAATTTATTTTTCCAATCAAAAGTTTATATGGCATTTATAGAATAATAAGAAAAATGCTGTTACAAACGGCAACTAAAAAATCCGAAACAACAACAACAACAAGAACAGAAACTTATTTATCGAAAAGGATCTTGGAATTCGAATGCATGTCTGTAGATATCGATAAATGAAACTGAATCCTGTTATAAAATAACACGAGTCATTTAATGTTTAATTATAAGTGTAATAATGAATACACGTTAAACGACATTACATTTTATCGATATCGTTCGGTAAGAACACTTCCTCGTTGAAGTGATGACATTATTTGTGTTACCATGGTTCGAATTTAACCTGACCTTCAGGCCTTCGTTGTGTAAAGATTTCCAGATCGGAAAGTATATCAAGCCACAATACATTTCCCACGTTTTTTTTTAAATTGGAAATAATGCATAATATATTTTTATATATTTGTCACGTTCTTTTATCACAACCACGTTTAAATCATTGTAACGCAATTCCTTACGATTTATGAATGTTTCGCTGTGTATTGTATTGTGACAGTTCCGTTCTCTTGCATATGGAGTAAAGTACACTGGGGAATTATGTTATTAACAATCGCGCCTTTCATTGTCTCTGGTTATCGTATCCGTCTGGCTTCAAGAGATGTGCGTCCACTCTCCAGCCGTTTGTAACGTTACATTTTGTTAATTCAAAATATACTGTGATATAGCAGGGCACAATGCAAATAAAGAGCTTGACCAACAACATCCATTACCGGTGGTCTAAGTGCACTCCTGTCTTACATAAACGACGTCTGCATACTGATGAGGTGCAATTCAGCGTGTTAAATTGTTTATCGAATGTAATAGCTATTTATAACTTCGATATAAGCATGTTTCATCTTGTTTCGACGACAGCTTAATTAAGGGATTTACATTTGTTTATACAAATTCTATTGCCATGTGATATCACTAACATACTTCAACTATTTGATTTGTCGTATATATTTTTAGTTAAAACACGTATGTTATTAACATACTGTCATCATATAGAAAATGCCCCGTTTAATTAGATAACTTGTCATATTTATTTTGTTTTAAATCCCATACTTCTAACAAGAAATATACTATTCAACAAACTAATATGTTAAAGCAAAACTATTGACCGTACTACAATTAGAAATGCCTTCAATGGCATTCATCAAACTATAAATAGATTTGTAAGATCAAATCATTAATACAAACTTACATCCATAATGGTAAGCTAAAAATAAATTTAAAATCATATCAAATATAGTTAAACATATGTGGCTGCTTTGATAGTGAAAATTTAAGTATGTAAGGATTGTAGTTCAGAGACTGCAGAATATTGTTTTTCTAACAAATATATGTCATTGATATGTTCATTTACCGCTATGTATCGACCAAATGCAGTATGTTTTAGAAGGAAAATTAACTTATTCTGGTATTATCTGAAAATTCGTTTTGATGTGCAAAATACAAGTTTATTTTACTATGCTGCGCCAAGAAACAGAAACTTGTTTGGGGGGCTTTTGGGTATTTAATTATATTATATGTTTAGAAACAAATCAAACATTATGTTAGAAAAAAACATCTGAATGTGAATGCCACAAGTTAAATACATGTACGTTTAATGCACCTGTTGAGATTCGACTGTTTTGTACGTCAGTGCCTACATAAAATAAAATTATACATTGCACTTTAAAGAGAAAGCAAAACAAATTAATTTTTGGTTCGTATAAAAACAGGTGTACGCCACTCAGGAAATTAGTTAAGCTGCATTAATTTTCGGCCTCATACAAACTTCTACTCGGAGTGATTTTTACTGCACCCTTCAACTGCCTTTGATAGTCATATTCTATCAGACAGCGCCCAGTGTTATGAATTTGTGAAAATATACGTTGACACGTTTCTTTATAACCGATTATGGATTCATGATTTCATTGAAAGACACATAATACTGATTGAGCTATGATGTACAAAAATTAATATTTTATAATACTTAACACACCTATTGAGCTATGATGTGTCATGTACAGCCGTATGTGGCGAATATGCTTTAACAGAAGAGTTTTAGAATCATACAATGTTTGACAAAATATTTAAGTCTTAGATGGGTTGAATTGTGTTGGTATGCCCCTCCTTAATTGATATGATGTTTACGCATACAGAACTTGTTAAAAACGCTTATTTACGTATGTGTTGGGTTAGTTATTTCTAACAATAGAAACGGATTCTACCGATTTCCAACAGATGTGCCAGTAACATTGTTAATACTTTAAACCGTATCATGCAAGCTTCAAAACAAATACGATGTTTACCGATTATAGCATATTATTATTATCTATCAATTTCTTTCTTGTTATTATTTCAAAAATATAGAAAACGAACAGTTTTCCAGATTAAAACGTTCATGTGTAAAAAATCACTCATGATCTTTTGAACACGTTTTGTGTATTTATATTGAAAGTCAGAATTAAAAAAAAACGTGTAGGAATAATTTACTCACCACCATTTAAAAAGATCATATACCGTAATTACACAAACAATTTTACGTCTACTTTTGGGTTTGGAACAGATATAAAACTGACAATAAAATTGAACGGTTATATCATATGGTGGACTATCATAATATAATCGCAGGCAGTTCGGTGAACTGGATATCGTTACACAAATGTGTATAGCTCTTTTTTCGCTTGTAATTGTTGAAAAATGCGTAAGCCGGCGGGCTACCGGTCAATTACATATTAATTACGGACTTTAAAATTCAAATGTCGGTTTTGATTAGCGTTACTTTTGTCCCATTATCTATACAAGATGTTAGAACTACAGTTTAAGCCATTTTTAATTAGTAAACATTGATATGTGCTTCTTGTCGATAAAGTAATACTGAATATAAATCTTTTAAATTGATTTCGTGTTAAATTATGTCCGTTTTAGAGTGCAGATTTCAAGAAAGCCATTGATGCAAATCATAAATGAGACGCCATTTAACACTTTGTATCTCTACACAAGTAAACAATCGATGGCATGATCGTATCTGCCAATAAATTGTACAATTACAGAAATTAAACACTTTTGTAACAAGACTCAGTTTCCATTAATCCTTTTCAAAATAATTAACCTACCAACATTAATCTGATCATGTTTATGTGTTTGATGTAAATAAGAGCAATTTATTTGTTTGCGTTAAAGCATGAACGTTTACACATGCAATTAAAATTAATAATCAAACTTTTGTCCTTATGTCATATTTTACAATCATATGTACTTCCCTCCAACCAACCATTGTAACATACCTATTATGACCAACGCTTTATCTATCCTCATAAATTATCAAAATATAATTTCGGTTTGATAAAAATCGCCACACTGGAATAAGTAACGGTCCAAAACTGCAAATATTACCTTATTTTATTTGAAGACAATTACAATTGAAGATAAAATTGAACTAAACGTTAAAAACCAACAAACTAATTAAAAGCAAATAACTTAATTATGTAGAAACTTAAACATACATGGAGCACAAGGCCAACGAGTATGCAAGGGACATGATAGCAGCACGTGTTGGCCCACAAGAACTCATCATGGCGACCGTAAGAAAAAAAGCTGGATAGACGATGTGAAAGAAGACTGGACCTAAAAGCAATTTCTACCTAGAATACTATAAAACCAATTTAGCACAAACGTTCAGCACAATAGCTAAATCATAATTGAAGTAATTGACTTAAACACACCGTATTTGGGTCACGTACCACGAGTCTGAACTAAGTACAAGGAGTAAAGGAGTTTGAACTCAGTACCGCTGGTCTGAGCTAAGTATATTAAGTATGGACTAAATACTGGGAGTCATAGCTAAGTACATGGAATCTGAACTAAGAACCACGAGTTTGAATTTACTACCGCGCGTTTGGAGCAAGTAGTACTTGTCTGAAAAAGTACCTCACATCGAACCAAGTGCATCTAGAATGAACTTTGTACCATTTATCTTTATAATGTTATGCATGTCTGTATGTTTCGTCATGTGTCCGATCTCCGTTCATGCATCATTCAACTTGTGACTACCATTCACTGCTCAAGCAGCTCCTTCTGCCACGATGCACATGCGTTGTACGCACCGCCTACATGTTGTTCACTGCCTTGTCCGCCTGGCGGGATTCGAACTCACGCAGACTCGTTTCACCTGGAAGTTTGACATGGTATTGTATTAAAATATGTCTTAATTAACTACATTTGATATGAATAGGGACACTGAAAACGTTCCTTGATAGATTTGTTTTGCGTAATTACTCATGTTTTTAATTATGAATCAGTTCATTACAAACTTAAATGGTATAACAAGTACATCGGAAAGTGGTTCGTTAGCTGAAACAAAATATGGGCATACAACTAGACATTAAAAATTATTGGTACCATACTTGTCTACGTGACTCACTTGTACATACGCCGAATGAAGTTGTTGTGACGTATTCCATCATACCCTTTATACAGCCTGGAACAATAAAACCCATGGCTGGGATAGTAATTTGAGCATGCATGTCGCCCTCAATATTCGTGAAACTCCATCAACACGTTTTGTTTTGGTGAGTAAATTAACATGGCCTTGTGGTTATTTGATAGGTTTACCTCATAAGGAGTACCCTATAGCTTCAGTAGTTACTTAAGAGCAACACCGTAAATAAAAGGCATAATCCGTCGTTCATTACAATACATACATAATACTTATAATTAAAACTGTTATAGCATAATCATGTTTTAACGATTTTTTTTAGTATTTATCTCAATAGTTAAACAAGATAAGATTTGATAGTATGGACGATCATATAATCAACGTGGTATATGATGTCGGATGGAAATCGCTTACAATTATGATCATGTTGTCTTGACACTGAGTCAAAATGAAACAAAAGAGGAAGCTATGACGCTGAAGTCTCGGAAGTCTCAAACGGACGAAAATCATGCACCAGAAATGTAGTATTCAATTTAGCATTGCCGATGACGTTTATTGATGGCAGAACAATTGACCGTTAGCTAGACAAAATGTATGAGTCAAGATGTTTTGGTCGGTAGTGCGAACAGTTCACTTAATCACATAATCTGAATCTTATGCCAAAGGAAGTTTGTATCTTGAACTGCATGTCCTAAACATTATTTCATCATAAAAGCAAATGATTCATACCTACTCATATCCAAAGTCTGGAATGGTGTAGGCTCTACTGTGAAGTCTGTATGATAAAACAGGTACTGTACTAAAGGTTTGCATAACACGTGTTAAGGATTCCCATGGCTCAGGTTCTTGATATTCAAGGGACCAAAAAAGCACAGGACGAAATTCAAGTCTGACTTTTTTTGACAAAAGATGTTAGACATAGTTACAAATTGCGCTTTTTGTTTTACTCGCAATTCGTTTACTTCCAATGGTATGTTTTGATGAGTTATTAATTTTATTTCATAGATTAAATGTGTTTTTTTTTATTCCATCCCCGCCATATCAACAAAAAGGGGTGAATTCTAAAAAGTACAAAGTCGTCTGAAGAGGAATTTGTTAGAATCGATTCAATCTGATATATTTCATATTTCTTAAAAACAAGATATCTTCAAATTGTATCTTGCACACTTTTTCTAAGCCTATGCATTGCTTCACCCTTTGTCACTCGAATACGAATTTTGGCCTGTTTGACTTTAAAAAATCAAATTAAAATAAATACTTTGATTAATAGAATTTTTTTTAAAATGTTTCATTTCCAAGACAAAGAAATTGATGAGCAGCAAACAGCATGAAACATGAACAGCCTGCGAGTTACTCGCAATTTGTTATCGTTTTACGTTTATTAAATAAATATATACACTTACTACTACTACAACTACTACTACTACAACAACTACTACTACAACTACTACTACTACAACTACTACTACAACTACTACTACTGCAACTACTACTACTACTTCAAATACTACTACTACAACTACTACTACTACAACTACTACTACTAAAACTACTACTACTACGACTACTACTACTACAACTTCTACTTCTACAACTACATCTACTACAACTACTACTACTACAACTACTACTTCTACAACTACTACTACTACAACTACTACAACTACTACTTCTACAACTACTACTACTACTACAACTACAACTACTACTACTACAACTACTACTACTACTACTACTACAACTACTACTACTAGTACTACAACTACTACTAGTACTACAACTTCTACTACTACTACAACTACTACTGCTACTACTACAACTACTTCTACTACTACAACTACTACTACTACTACAACTACTACTTCTACAACTACTACTACTACAGCTACTACTACTACAACTACTACTACTACAACTACTACTACTACAACTACTACTACTACAACTTCTACAACTACAACTACTACTACTACTTTAACAACTACTACTACTACAACTTCTACTACTACTACAACTACTACTACTACTTCAACTACTACTACTCCAACTACTACTACTACAACTACTACTACTACAACTACTACTACTACAACTACTACTACTACAACTACTACTACTACAACTACTACAACTACTACTACTAATACAACTACTACTAATACAACTACTGCTACTACTACAACAACAACTACTACTACTACTACTACTACTACAACTACTACTTCTACTACAACAACTACTACTACTACAACTACTACTACTACTACAACTACTACTACTACAACAACTACAACTACTACTACAACTTCTACTACACCTACAACTTCTACTACTACTACAACTTCTACAACTACTACTACTACTACAATTACTACTACTACTACAACTACTACTACTATTACAACTACTACAACTACTACTACTACCACTACTACCACTACTGCCACTACTGCCACTACTGCCACTACTGCCACTACTGCCACTACTGCCACTACTGCCACTACTGCCACTACTGCCACTACTGCCACTACTACCACTACTACCACTACTACCACTACTACCACTACTACCACTACTACCACTACTACCACTACTACCACTACTACCAC
>VMBQ01000048.1:100177-159521 GCA_007657795.1 Dreissena rostriformis
ACTACCACTACTACTACCACTACTACTACCACTACTACTACCACTACCACTACCACTACTACTACCACTACTACTACCACTACTACTACCACTACTACTACCACTACTACTACCACTACTACTACCACTACTACTACTACTACTACTACTACTACTACTACTACTACTAGAACTACTTCTTCTTCTATTTGTGCTGGTTTCCTTTGGAAAGATATTGAGAATGCTAACCTAGTGGGGATCGAAAACGAGAACTTCCGGTCGCATTGCGGATAAGATCATTTTTACACAATAACGACAGCTTCGACTGTTAATGATTGTAACCTCTAAAAGTGCATTGGCACGCGACGATTTAATCTCTAAGGTTAAGAGTACATGGCCTTTCTGAACAACGTAATTTGTTAAATCATCGCTCTTGTCACTGATATTATTAAGTATTAAATCTGGGAAAAGAATTATGCATACATGTCTTGTTAGTAGGGCATTTCCTTAATTATTTGTAATAAGTCACGAAATATTAATCCTTAAAGTTTACTACAAAGATCCTGATATAGTAAATGTGTGTACTTTTCGAGTATAAAATTGACATCATTTATGTCAATTTGTAATTCCCTGACAATATAATAGTTTATTAATAGTTATTATATCTATAAGTCAGTGATCTCTTAGGTAGTTTTACTGTTAATAAAAATAATAATTATTATTATTAAGAGCTGTTATTTTTAGCATATATTACCTACACCACACTTTACAATCGAATTGTATGATTATACAGTGCGCTGTAAAAGTGAACAATTTACATTTTGACCTTAAAATTGCAGTTTTTCAGTTTGAATAAAGTTTTCCTAGTTCAAAGGCAGAGGTTGATACAAGTGTAATAGATATAAGGTGGGTTTGAGTCATATGTAAAAAAAAAACAATTTGATCAAATTTATTTCGAATGAAAACACTTAAACCACTCGCCTTATTATCAGCTTAAATAAAATACATGTGCCTGTTATGAATGAGACGGGTAGTTCAACGACCAATAAATTAATTTCTATAACTGTCACAGATTCCTTACCTCAGAAATGCCAACGGCCTAATCAGACAATGACATTATAATAAATAAGGACGCTCTGATCGAGACTAAAACTGATTGTACGAACGGAAATTACGTAAATAGTAATATCCGCGAATTGGTTCTATTTTAATATTCAAGGATCTATTATGTTAGAGGACAGCCACACATTGAGGATAAGCCTGGAATTTGACATGTTAAACTTGTCTTATAACCGTTATCTCCCATTTACAAAATGTGAATATTCAGTCTTGCAAAAGGTACTTGTAAACATGGTGTATACACTGGTTTAGTATAGTCTTTCTGGGGTGTGTACACAAAACATCCCATTTACTTTGCGGTATGGACGAAGATTCTCAATCGACAGTACTATGTTAAATTGCATAAGGAGAAGCAATAACAAGATCGGATATATTGTCTAAAGCACGAAAACTTTGCAATCGGACAATTCTGAAGAAGTTGAAAAGACAGTATTTCAAATCGTCGGATTCTCTACGAGTGAAGAAGTTAATGAAACCGTGGGGTTAGGTATCAGATGTGTAATGTAAATACATACTGACTTTCTATTGTAATTGAGCATAATAATCCGGATGACTTTGGGCAAGATGTGTCCGCTTTTGAAGAGGGGTCACCCTAAGAAACGGACGTCGATCGACATTGTCAAAACTGTAATCTGACGACAGGTCTCCTTTGGTTTTGGATTGGACGTATATGTTAACGATACAAACGATTGACATCATTGCGCCAATAGCTGACAAGAATACATTAAAAAAAAACACACAGTTTTACACTTCATTCAAAAGCTTTAAATGCGTCAGACTAAATAACAATTAGAATTTATTCCAATTAAATTGCATTTTATTAATTTCAATGTTAAGTATTTAAAACAATATACAAACACACAACACACCCATAAAGACTTGTTTAAACTAAATCCATATTCTATAATGTCTAGCTACTGGATGAGATATTCTAAATTTATACTTAAACCGGTGTGTACTTATCATTGCACAAAGTTCTGGTTGAAAGTTGTTCAATAGTAAAAGCTTCGTTGATGTTTCGTAATCTATGCAATCATTCTGTACTAACACTACAGCTAAATGTGAGGATCTGTTTCCAAACTATTAGTTAGGTTATCCGAACAGCTTTTCAAAGAGTCCGGTTGGATGTTATTTATCTAATGATCTAAACAAAACTGTCATTTGTATGCATTCGATAAAGTATGCCTCTATATATCATTAACCAGTAGAACATTACTATTGGAAGTGTATTGCAAGCCTGAAGTTTCCTTGACAACATATTTGCAAAGTCTTCGATCAATTTGTACAAAGATGATATTCCCAACTAGGCGATAGAGAATGTCAAGTGTTCAGTGCCATAGAAATGTTAACCGAAGAGTTCGCAATATTCAAGAGAAAACTATTAAATGTAAATTGCACATTTTCCCGACGGCGTCATTGTAAGTATTGGTTCTTAAAGTTCGTGTTTAAAATACGTGAGCAGTTTTAATTGTACTTGACATCTTTGTGCCATACGTATTTTGAGTGTGTGGGGCAATACATACAAATACTGTAATTTTAGACGCAAGATGCAAAAGTAAAGTAAGGAAAAGTGATGAAATGCATGTTGACACGCACGTATGTGCAACAACTATAATGCGAAGAATTACAAACCAATAATTGGATTAGTCTTCAATTAACCCGTGCACTAGGATTCTTTATTTGAAATTAGCGATAGAGAAACTCGTTTTGTTATGAGCAAAATTCCATCACCAGTGGTTTTGTGCAGTGCAATCAGGTCTAGTTGTAAACGATACACATATTGCCCTTGTATAGGGAGTCGAAAAGATCAACACATTGCTATTTGACTCTACCATGTGTTCATCTCTACATCGCTCTAAGTTGGCAATGTATTTAATGACGTTTCGTGATTTATGTAGTAATTATTTCGTACATTAATGTCAGCATCAGCCGCGTGATCGATTATTTTATTAAACTATCAATAAGTCTAACCTGATAGTTTTTAAGACTTTGGCTGTATGGCATTTTCCCAATGATTAAATCATGCCTAACGAACATGTGGCAAATATAAATCTTTAAGAAATAGATACACATTAATCACACTATAATCCGATAGATTTAGCATGGCCCTTATTAATTTTCGCCCATTATTCGCCTTTATTCGTACGGAAATCAAGTTAAAATGAGGACATCATTACAAATATTAGCTAACGTCAAGGCGAATGTAAGAACAGCGGCATATAATGAACGCTAACTGTAATGGTGGATCAATTTAGGGATCGTAATCCGAATGACATGGGTTCAATTTATGCTTTTGTATTAACAGTTCAAGTCTTCTTGAATGTATTATTATAAATACCTCATGCATATTGTCAAATTAATCTAGCTCTTAAATATATGACTTTTAGTATAATATTATATTTTTCGTTTTAATGTATATATTAAATTTCAGTAAAGGTAACACAATGGCCCATTCACATTAACCATCAATCTCAGTACTTCAAGTAGTATCGGCACACACACGGTTAACTTTATGCTGCAAAACACAAACATCGTACAGTACAAATTAATTTTAAGCTTCTTAGCCGAATTGGCGTCTCGAATTTGACAGCAACCACTTGTAGACTGAGCAGTTACTTAAAGGCTTATCTACTTGTGACCAGTATCTTTATGAATATATACTTTGTTATTCCAATATCACTATAAATACTTATAATTATCTAAATTAGGAATAGGTTGCGGATTTTCTGGAGTGCTAGGTTAAATATATCGTATACAAATCGTTGTATTGTTGATGTAAATTCATTGAATTATGAAAGCTTGTCTATGTTAAAGCATATAAATATAACATTGAACGTGTAGATGCGACTTTGCTTAAAGTTTAACTGAAGGTGTTCCCTTAAAAGTAAGCACTTGGGTACATACTGTATGCATATCATATTATTTATTGCACTTAGTTTTCGCTTAACGCATTCGGACACACATACTGTTTAATGCCCCACATCGTACCCGTGAACCAGGGATGGAAAAAGGCATGAGCTTACCAGTCAATGACCAAATACAATTTGTGATTTAAAACGATAACCGGCCATTTAATGACTTTTGTCGAATTTATTTCCATTGATATTTTTGTTATTTCCACACAAACAGCATTACACATATGTTCTGTCCGTTTCTATAAAGTAAAGGAAATGTGAATAGATT
Organism: Dreissena rostriformis; assembly: GCA_007657795.1. Taxonomy (NCBI): domain Eukaryota; kingdom Metazoa; phylum Mollusca; class Bivalvia; order Myida; family Dreissenidae; genus Dreissena; species Dreissena rostriformis. The sequence continues at coordinate 104,459 of VMBQ01000048.1, forward strand.
TTTGCTGAAAATTAATCATAATTGTATTTGAAAAGTATGTCAAATGATTTCTTCAGCCAATACGACACTTCTGGTCTCAGAGCCTTTATACAAGCACTTATTGTATGACTTCCACGGCGAATATAAACTGTAGTTTCGGTATGTTCTGATATACAGTTCAGTTTTGTTTATTGATGAACATTCATTTTAAACGGTGACTCTATTTTGTTCTGCGATGATAACAACTGAACTTTATATCCACACGTTCTATGTTTAATCTATATATATTTTAGCTGGAGTGCATGAAAAGCTGCACGTTTTTTGCGACGCTATCGGGCAAGATTCACTCGTATTTGATACATGGCACTCATGGAAGGAAATATAACGCGCGTACAAAGTTTCACTAGTTTTATCAATCGTCTTTTTAAAGCTCTCTTAGGTTTTGGTAAGTGCTCATGTATGCATACAGTACAATCCTTACGCGCATTTATTCATGTATTTACTCACTTACACAGAACGTGTATTGAATCATAGATGACGATGCTATTATGAGTGTAGGAAAACAGTAATGGGACTTTCCTATAATTAACATTTATGTCAAACAATTCAAGGGCAATACTTACGTCCATTGACGGAGACTCTAATGAACTTTTGTCACGAACAGCATGGCATCGATTAGTCATTTCGGTAGCACAGAAAATAGATATGGGAGATGAGAGGTTTCATGCAAGAAACCGTTTAAGAAGACAATAATGAATATTTTAGAGGCGTTATATTCAATATGCTAGTTAATACGATAAATTGAGAGTGTCATGACTATGATAGTACTAATAAGTTGACAGGCTAAATAAATGGATATAGGCTGAACACACATCTAATTCATCATAGACACACTGCATGGGTGGATACATAAAAAGGTTTAGGTAATTTTTAAATATATTTAAGTATATTCGTAATATATCTATAATTTGTATTGGTAAACATTCAATTTATTTCGATACCACTTCTGTAAAATTAATTTCGGGTGTTATAATAAACGAGAATTCCATTATGGCCCTGAAGCGTTCACCTGAATTTAAGGAAAACCGATTGTCAAAACTTGACGTGGTGACCATGTTTTGCCTCTATAGTAGTAACAATGACTTCTCTAAGACTTCATCAAGTGTTTTGGACGCACGTAACACAGATTCGAACTTAAGCTAGATCTGATATAGATAAACATTTACGGCCTTTTTAAAGTTTTGTCAAGATTGAGACTTACAAATGGCTTCTAGAGCGGTAACAAGGCATTGTTTTAATAAGATTTGATTTGGGACCTTATATATTTTATTTTAAACATATTTATTATAGATCGATTGCATCAAAGCCTAAGGCTTATTGAAACGCTTTCGATTACGTTCCATTGGTAAAACCATTACTTGGTGTCTAAAGAACGATCCCGAAGTGGGGTTCGAACCGATGACCTCTCATTCGATAGGCGGATATGATATGCACAACACCAAGGCGAGCTAGGCTTTTGACTGTCGTAAACCAGAATCAAATTAAGCTCAAATATAGTGAAGATAAACATTCCGACCAAGTTTCATCGATATTGAGTCATAGTTGAAGCATCTCACGTGTTTACTTTTTTTCTTAGATATGACCTGTTATCCAAATTCATAATTCATATGCCCATATTCGCACTTGGTCTAGATATTGTAAAGATGAACATTATGACCAAGTTTCATACAGATTCAGTCATACATGTTGCCTCTAGAAAGATAACACGATTGTTTTAAGATTTTAAATCATCAACTAGTTTTTAGACTTACGAAACTCCGATTAAAACTCAGATATTGTCAAGATAAACATTCTGACCAAGCATAATCAATACATCTTTATAAATCTGGAATTTTTAGTGGTAACAACGTTTTTCTAAGATGTGAGCTGATGTCCTAATTCTTTTTTAACTTACGTTACCAAGATATAAACTCGGCTTATAGATTGATTCCAACTCGCCTTAGTTTTAAATGTGGCTTGTTCATATTGTTACAGTGATCAAGGTTTGTCTTAGTTTCGATCAGGGGACCAAGTTTCAAGACAACAGTTACCCATATCCACAATCAACTTTAATATTTTTGCGATCAAATTTTGAGCAAGTTTTACTAAGAATGAAAAACGAGAAGTCGACGCCGACGGAAGCCGGGCATAGGGTGAAAACAATAGCTCAACATGGAGACTTCGTGCTCAGGCGAGCTAGAAAGTGAAATAAAAGTTGTCCGTTTATTTAAACTATTTCTTTACTCATGTACCTTCGAATTATTGCGTTATGCCAAAATAAGACAGAACGAACCCATTTTATTGTTTCGCATTGGGAATTGTCAAATATTTTTAGTGCTCACATGTTTAAAGCTCCCACTGCCAATGAACGAATATATTTACATTGTACAGGAGACTTTGTCTAGCTGTCAAATTTATTTTTGTGAGTTATTACTTATAGCGAGAAAGTTATGTGTGTATTTGAGAGACAACGTTTCGAAGTCTTTATGAATGCATTTGGGAATTTCCAGACGTATAGAGTAAAAGTTGTGATCTTGTTCCAGTGACATATCTTGTCAGTAAAAATGTGATTAAACGGTTTCAACATAGGAATTAGATGTGTTTAATATTGCCTACCGCTTAATTTATTTAAGTTCGTTTCCTGACAGCTATTGTATTTGCCAAACATGATCTAATTTTCCAAATAATGTATTCATATTGACACAACATTATAATTTGATTATATTAATCTTGTGGCAGTAAATTGCGTGAGTGAGCGGACATTTGACAACCGCATTGCACACTGCCGCAAAGTGAATAAACTAATACATGTTGATATATGAGCCGGGGTGAGCTATATGACAAATTGTGGTCTCAGGTTAGAAGGTTATTCATATTTTCGTTTCTGTAACAGTCCGGTACTAACGAAATTTCTTACTAGTTTAATCGAGTTACACTTCTTGAAATCGACACATAAAACAATAGACAAAGAAACACAAAATATCAAAGAACTTGGATGTTGATGCTTATGATACATTCATAAATAAGATGCTTGTATGTAAACAGAACGACTATGATTTCGTTAATTTGAGAAATGCCAAAACTAGTTTGAATCTATTATTTATTTGACCATTTACATATGGCAACGTTTACGTTTGAGCAACCATTGTGTGTGGGTGAACTTTGAGTACTTCTGATAAATAATAACGACATCTTTTTTGCATTACGATCAACATTCTTGAAATGATCGTATACAGTATTAGCCCAAAACGATTCGACTGTATATTGCATTTCAGGCTTATAATAAATGCGAACGCATTCATTTGACTTTAAACAGTTGAAGAAATATGAAAACCCAATAAAACCGATACATCTTAGTAAAATTGCGAAGGCTATTGCAAGTTCTTGCTTCTTAAAAATACACAATATTGCAAACGGATCTCAGCTGGTATATCTGCGCATCTTAATTTAGTTTATGCTTAAAACTTTCTTCGAATATAAATGTAAGATGAGCCATGATTCAGAAATGTGACCCAGTTTTCCAAATAGACAAAAAGTTTTGTTTAAGACAATATAAGGGCAATAATCAATTACCAAAATTAAACATTTTATTTTAACAAAACATTTCGAGTAGAATTTGCAATAATTCAGTGTGTTCTCAGACACTGCGTTCTTGATTTATTTAACACTCATAGAATTGCCAATAAAATGCAAATTAATCTAAAAATCGCTACATCACATAAATTCTGAATTAGACAGTTTTAACGTAAGTTGCATATCTGTTTAATGTAAGTATTTAATAACGGAGCGCACTATACTTCGAATATTTGCTTATCATGCATTACTATATTATTCCAATTACATATGTTAAACCATCGTTTGAAATTATCGATAAGTACAAAATAAATATTAAAAAACATAAACTATTTGCGATTGTTCTGACAAGGGCTTACAAATAATCGTTTTTTATATTGATTTATTCGTATATATATATATGTCATACAAGAACAGTTCATACACTACATAAAGTAACAACATTGAAAAATTTGATTGCAATTATCACAGATTTTGTATCACAATGCATTGATAAATCACATTTTTATATCACAGTTAAGAATAATCATTTACATTCAGTTACAAATAACTAGTCAGTATATTTGGCAGAGACATGAAATAACAAGAAGTTTCAAGATGTCGAAATCGTGACATGATATATATAACACAGGATGAACCATGAAAGTTTTACAACTTATTTCCAATGGGGTCCTATGGATGGGTGTCAAAGGTACAAAAATGGCGGCATTAATAAAAATATCATTCATTTAGTAATTTAATATTTAATAATTTTGGTAAACACGCACGGCACATTAAATCAAACCATCATACAATATTAGGCAAGTCACATCACGTTTAAGTTTTACTTTCTCTAAAATTCTATTTTTGCATCACGTGCGTATTCACTTCTATTTCTGCTTCAGTGTTTGTTGTTTATGGTCATATATCAATTTAAATAAGTGAACGAAATGATGATGACGCAATTGTATGATTAATTTGTCTGGAAAGGGTTCATTTATCTTGTCGGTGTTCTATTTTAAATGAACTTTCAAGATTTCGCAATTATCAGAATGATAAACAGATCTACAAAATAACCGTCAAATTCGTGATTCTTACCCTACGCTCCAATTAAGCAATTCACTATAATTATTGCAATTATGACATTTCATAGTCGGTGAGGACGAACAAAAACGATTGAAACGGAACAGGCGTGAGGTAATTACGCATTAAAATTTATTATTGGAATATTTCAGTCTTTGCCAATTGGGCTCTCGGTGCCCTGTGCCAAATAAAAAGGGTGATGGAAGATGCTAAAGAACATGCTTGTTTGGTTCTCCTGTTGATAATAGAACAGTTTTGCCGTGTTGGTGGTGGTTTTTACGTAAAGGTTGTTAAGTTTATGAAAGTTGTTGCGGTTATCGAAAAGTTCATAAAGTAGAACAGTTGCTAGTCCTGCTAGTAATATTTTCTTTTTATATGTTATATTATGTGGGAACAACAGGGTTGAAAGCCATTCATTAAATAATTTATTCTTTCTTTTTTACAAAATAAAACTGGCTCTAAATATGGTCGGAATAAAACGTTACAGGCAATTTATAATACTTTGCCACTCATAATGTAATTGGGAAATATAGTTATGTTTTGTAACATTATCTAGCGTGAAGATCAACGTTTTTTTTTGTTTTTTTTACAGAAGATTTTACATAATATATTTATTTTGAATATGAAAGTCGGAGTTAAAAGATTAATATTTCATAATAATACTGTCAGATCAAAATGTAATTAATTTGTACCAATTGAATTTCATTGAAAAACATCTAGTGAAAAGGACTTGATTGTGGCAAACTCGTTCCCGATTGATGTCATATGATGTTAGTGCGTTATGTATTATATAAACGCATAAAGTAAATGGATGTATCGTCAGATTGGGTTTTTCGACGTAGATGTATTTTCGACGATCACGCATTTCCCGATATAAACACGCGCGTTGCGCATACTTGGCGTACGTCTCATGTTATTTTATTTGCATACGCATAGTTTATTCAACAGATGACCTAAGTTAAGTGATGATGGCAATAAAAACGATAAATAAACAAATGTCCATTCGTACATCCATTCGTACACAATAGTTTTCATCTGTTCAATCTTCAATAATTTCTTATTGAATTCAAATGTTGTCATTACGTCTGTTCGTCATAGAATATTCCAGAAAAGTCATGTAATGATTTTTGTGGAATATATAGTATACTTAGTAAATTTGGGTGTACTTGAAGTCGAATTCTAGTAGGATATGAAACGCATGCAAACTGTCTTACCCACCAATATTCTATAATACATTTCTATTTAAATTACACATGATAGGACCTGTTGTTAAAGATTTAAATATTAAGTGAATTTAGCATTTTTTAACAACCATTGTTATAGTTTTGAATGATAGAACCATTTGGCTTTCGATAGTGCACATAAGAATGTTGAATGATCATTGGAGAGCAATATGAATATGGATATTATGAACATTACAATACCAAATTTTTAAATAATAACGATATTCCAGTTTAAATTGTATAAACCAAGTGGTCCATTAAGTGTTTAGAGGATTGCTTAACATGTTTTTGCTTTTTAATCGAGTTGACTGTGGAAGTCGAAAATATCCTACATGATGTACAGAACATGCGAAGTGATTGCCTTTCATTTTGTTATAAGGTAAACAAACTTCAACATGTTAACAGGAGGGTTCTGTCTAAACTTTTGTTTGTAATGTATTTGTTTACCAACATTAATTGTATGGATACTTTTGCATTATAATGAGCATTAATCAAGAGAACAGAACAGAACACAGCTTAATTTACATCTCAGGCATACAGGTATGCAGTAAGAGGAACAATATATTTTAGTTATACAATATTTCAATGGACATGTGCTTCGCGGTTAACGGCGTACAGTCAAAATGCATGTGCAAGGAACCATAAAAATGACAAAAACTTACAACAACAAAAAACAAAAACAATGATAAGTGGGATGATGCAAGGTACAAAATAGCGTTGTATTTTCTAAATCGCATACATGATGGGAAGTATTACAAAAAACTATACAGTTGACAATACAATTTACTATACAATTTTATGTATATAAGGACACACACAAAACAAAGTTAAAAAACGAATTGTTTTATATTTCTTTACAGGGTGTTAGCAAATTAACAAAATTTATGTGGATATTCCACATGTTCTATGGTCATAATATATTTGAGTTTATTATCACTGCGAACAAGTCGTTAAAACATAGTAATATCAATTCTATCGGTAGTAAAGTGAGTGCAGTTTAAAATGTAATGTTCTTCATTGCCAATGTAGCCTACATTGCATAAAGTGCACACTGTATTTAGTTCAGGTGTGCCGTTCAATCTGCCAGTTTCGATAGGAAAATGGGGATACGCAGTGCGGAGCTTTAATTAAGGTAGATACTTAGATTTGGAAAGAAGCTTAAGGCTATTCTCAGATTCAAAATTGTGTTTAACGGAATTATAAAAGTTGCCTTTGTTTGATTGGTTCAAGTCTGCGTGCCACTGTTGAATGTTTTGATCAATAAGTACACGTTTAACTTGTAATGATGGTGATTTCATACTGGGCATGATTTATTCGTGCCACACGATCGATTTTCCTATCATATCCAATATTTGTTTAATTTAAGATACTCATTTAAACTCACGTGAATTTTTGTTGATGAGGTTAATATACACTTTTTTATAATATTTGTTGTCATCACCTAAACGAGTTCCACTCCACTTTTCTGTAAATAGTGACAGATAGCGGGTATGTCCCAAGTTCACCATATAACATATATGACGGAGTACTTTTTCGTGACAGTATTTTTTCGTAGGAATTCCCTATGTACTCGTTCTATAATGTCTAAATTTTCGTAACCCCATATTTCGCATCCATATGTTGATATTGGTAAAATAATATGATTAAAAAGTTTTAATGTTAAATCTAGTAGCAAATCTTACTTATTTGCACGGATATAAAGTAAATCCAATGCTTTGTTTAGCTTTTTAAACATTGTTTTGACGTGCTCTTAGAAATGAACCGTTAGCCGAAGATGTGACACCAAGGTTTTAGTATTGCTTAACAATTTCAATTTCATTTCTGCCAATGTAAAATTTATAGAGCGCGGTGTTTTTTTTAGCCCAAAATATGATTATTTTTGTTTTATTAGTGTTTGTATTGAGTTTCCATTGTGTGCAGTATTCTTCGAATGCATTTACATTTATTTGAAAATCTGTTTTATCGTCTGACAGAATTATAGTGTCGTCGGCGTATAACAAAACAAGTAGCTTCAGCCAGAGATAAGCACTAGATGGATCTGGTATTTCAACACCTTTACCTTTGTGTATAAGAATATGGCTGTCAAGGTCATTTAAAAATACAGAAAAAGGATCGGTGATAGATTTTCACCTTGCCGAACGCTGTTTTCGCATGGGAAGAACGGAGACGAGTTATGATCTAGGGAAATGCACGATTTGATATTCTGGTACATGGTATAAATAACATTAAATATTTTTCCTGTAACGGAGCTTGATAGCAGCTTAAATCAGAGTCCATTTCTCCAGACTTTGTTGAAAGCCGGAGAGAAATCTATAAAGGCACATTATAACTTCTTTTTATTTTGCGCAGGGTTTCAATTCGAGATTGAAGAACAAATGTGTGGTCCAAACAAGAATGATTTTTCTAAAACCTGCCTGAGTTTCGATTAAAATTTCATTTGATTCCAAAAAATGTGTTAAGTCTCTCATATAAAATTGATGTGAAGAGTTTTCCAAAACAACTTTATAGTGTTATGGGCCTATATTTATTAGGATCGCTGCGGTCACCTTTATTTTTGCAAAATGCGTAAATTGTGCCTTCAAGCCAGCCATTAGGCATATGACCAGTATCAAGTATCATGTTGAACAACTTTACATAAATAGGTAGAAACATGTGTTTATTATATTTTATATATTAATTTAGTGTGTTATCACTTGGCCCAGCTGCTTTTGATTTTTTTAGGCGTTGAATATTCGCTTCAATTTCGGTCTCGGTAAAAGGCATGCTAAATTCCAGCCAGCGTGTCGTACGGGTCAGGTTCGCTTGTAAGTAAGTTTAAATCATTGTTTTCGGTCGTACTATCATTACGATTTATGCTTTTAAATATATAGCGAATCCAAACTCGGTGATTTCTTTGATTTTGTAGCACTAATTCTATGTTTATATTTTCCAATATTCTTTGGGACTCTTCGAATGAATTGTACGTAATGTTTGTGCATTTTTAAATTTATATTGGTTATAAAAAAAAAGTTCATATTTCTCTTGTAATTCTTACTAGCATTTGGTAACAGAGTCTTATTAGATAACGATCGCTCACATTGATATCGGCTTTTGGCTTCATACTAGCAAGTGTGTGTATGTTTACATTAAATACCAAACCATGGCCTTTTAAATGCATGATTGTATGTACATTTCTTGGTGAACGCGTTGGCAGCGGCATTTTGGAACATTACGGTAAGGGTGTTAGTTATTTCCTCAATCGATGATGGTGCACAAGGGCAAACATCGCACACATATTGAATGTGGTCAATTTTCTCCTGGTTTATATTATTAATAAAAATGCTCGATATATTTTGTTCCCATTTTGCGCTTGTATTATCTTTATGCAATTTCTGCTTGTGTGGCGGTGCTACTTTAATTTTGATCGATGCGATAAATTTAATTAAAGCGTGCCAATCAGAAAACAGCGAATCCGTCTCGATTATCCCGAACGCGGTTAAAAACACAAAACATTCAGCAGTGGCCTTACAAAGTCGACAATATCCAACACGAGGATATGATATTAGGTATACCTGTGATATACTTGCAAAAAAATAAAAAAATAAAGGTTCAATGAACGCTTTCCACGTAGTCTTATGCCATTTTGCTATTGATCAGTCATATAATCCGTATGAAGGTAAGGAAAGTAAATACAAAAAGCCTAATATGACGAAAAAGTAGACTGACGTAAAAGCATTTTTTGAGCCTATTTTGCTTTATTATCATCCTAAGATGTTTCACCGATTATTACGAGTATTGTTTAACTATATCAATACACTTGTAGTCAGTCTAGACATTATCATTGCCATAATTTTGATATTGTAGGGTTTTGTAATCTTAATGTATTTAACAGTTTTGAAAAATCTATGGAATACATCTAATATATATTTGAGATTTGTTACGCGACGTCATAAAGTGCAACATAAGCCAACATTGTCCAGTGTAGGAGTAAATAATGTAACCCACAGGAATAACAATTTCTCTCCGATCCATCTGTACTAGTATAAAAGAGTTCATGTTACTTGATCTGTTAAGTCTGTATTCATATAGCGAATGCAAATGTGAACCTAATCTGCACACGTACTCTTTAAAGGGGCATATGCTACTTGAAAAAACAACATAATTTTTTTTTATATATATATATGGTTTTACTGTCAGCTTTGGCTATGAATTTGTAATTTGACTCGTTTTACATATCTAAGAGTTGACTGTTTCATTCCATTAAAAGACTTAAAGTATTAAAACATTTATCAGCAAACTTAGTTGACATGATATCAATTGCATCACTTAATTAATTCAATGGCTACTTTGTACAGAACAGAACTAATCAGTACTTTATAGTTTTTGCAGATTACAGAACTGTGAAATTTTGTTAAAATATAAAATATAAATATACAAGCAAACTTATCTCAACAGCAAACAAACAGTAGATCCTAAAATAAATCATGTGGGAAATAGCTCGTGATGAGGTTTTTTTCGGTAGAAGATCAGCAAAAAAGAACAGACATTATTAAATCAATAATATAAGAATAATTGCAAATTGCATTAATATAAACACATTATATACATGTATACATTTATATAATTGTAAACAAGGTTTGCAAATAATGTAAGAACATGCATTACATCATGTGCATTTATAAGGCATGATAAAAGTGCAAGTCTTTAATAGTTAAGCCCAAACCATCAATCTAAAAGCCTGAACGATGTTGAAAGTCATTCGCATTTTAAACAAGATACTTAGGTATAAAGCGTGCATATTCATTCAAACTCATGATGCAGAATATTAATCGACTTTTTTATTCTTAGAATAACCGCATGTTACAAGAGTGAGCAACTGTGAGCAACATCCGCAACCACTATGGGTGACGACTGAATTAAAGTTTTTCCTGTATAAGACGGGACATGTTTCTGCTATTGTACGAATTCTGATAATGACATACAATGCATTATTAATGTGTTTGGGCTAGTGTCCAAAAACTATTCAATCATAACATTACGATCTTGCGAAATTGAAAGTTTGCCTCCTCTCGAACAAAATGGCATTAATATTGTTTTAATATGCGATGTTCACACTAAAAACGCAGTTTGTCTCCCAGACGATGATATACAAATATATGTTATCGCTTAGTGAAATGTCATATGTACTTCCTGCTTACGTGTTTAAAGATCTTTCTGGCAATGAAAGCATCGCACAAGAACTGTCTTAAGCTGTACCTATTTGTCTGATTATTATGCATCGACTATTAGCAATAGTTTATGCGTCAAATTTAAAACCTGCAGTGTATATGTGACTACATAGTTTTAAAAGAGACCTAGTTTTTATATATTACCTAGTGTCACTTCAGAACTTAAACTTTATTTTCAAACGTTTTCACGTGTGTCATATACAGTGTGTGCCACATGTGTCATTTGTCATAATTTGTGTTAGATTCAACTTCGCACGGTCAATTATGAAATTGAATATAAATGGACGCGACTTTGTTGATTTATTATGTGTATATGTAAGTTGAACATTTGCGTAATACAAGTTAAAATGTACTAGTTTTTGTCAAAAATTAAATACACTCATCACTGATTGGTCATTTTGTGTCTACCAAGAGTTCAATTAAAAGATGAAAAGTTGAAATGTCATTAAGTCGTAAGGTCAATTTGTTATACATTTTCAAAACAGTAAATCCTGTAAAACTGAGAACAGTACATATGCAAATAGTTAAATGCTTAGTTTTACGGGATATGTTCACATATTTTCATATTTTTTAAAAATATTAATAAATGAAATAACTTACAGAACTGTACGATTGAGAATAGTTTTAAATAATCATGTTCGCAAAAGAAGAGATAAAAAAATGCGCCTGCCTTGGGTCTCTAGCCCGGGACCTCTAGAAGCAAAAGCTTACACAGCTACAACTAAACACAGGCTGTTCAATTTAACTTTTGAGTTCGGTTATTTACGTGTAATTATCGATGAAAAGCTTTACATACGCTTTTTAATTTGTATTCCCCCCTTCGAAGAAGAGGGGGTATATTGTTTTGCTGGATGAAGGTCGGTCGGTCTGTCGGTCGGTCTGTGGTCTGGTAGACAAGTTCGTTTCCGATCAATGACTTGTGAACGGATTGACCGATTGGCTTGATACTTTACATGTGCATTTGCCTTGGACAGTAGATGACCCCTGAAATTGAGGTCACTAGGTCAAATGTCAAGATCACGGTCACAGTAAGTGTGAAATTAGTTTCCGATCAATAACTCGCCAACAAATTGACCGATTGGCTTGATACTTCACATGTGCATTGGCCTTAAACAGTAGATGACACTATTAAAATTGGGGTCACTAGGTCAAAGGTTAAGGTCACGGTCACAATAAGTGTAATAGTTTCCGATCAATAACGTGTCAACCAATTGACCGATTTACTTGATACTTGACATATGCATTGGCCTTGGACAGTAGATGACCCCTATTGAAATTGGGGTCACTAGGTCAAAGGTCAAGATCACTGTCACAATAAGTGTGAAAATCATGACCCTGTGTTAGGGTCATATGTCTCCGTTGGTGGAACTCTAATTGCGATTTGTATTAACGATTATCAATAAACGAACATACTTTTGAACTTTTTTGTAGAAGTGTTATGTTTGCTTGTTTGAGTAAATGAATACATTGTTTGTTTTATTTACTATTTTGACAAACTATGAACAAATCCCTTTCAGTCATCTCTGACCTGTCAATAGAGCATATAACATCGTGTATTAATTGATCATAAAAACCATTTTTCCGCATCAACCAAATTTCTCTAAATTGACTAGGTTGAGGAACCGCTACAATCACACCATAGTATTAACACATAACTTTTCAAGTACACATGGGTACACTTCCACATATAGTAAGAGTAAAATAAACGCGTTTTAAAAAATTATTTGAACTAAACAGCATTAAACATATAACAGTTGCTTATTGTTTAAATTCGTATTTTATACGTTTTACTACGTTGTTATCATTAATTTTGGTTTTCTAAATACCTTGTCTGAAATCGACAGTGTTCCTGGAAACGCGCACTTTCAAACATAAAGTTTAGACAATAATGACTTAATATCATCATTTCTCATGAAAAAGTGGTAATTTAAACAAAAGTCTTCAGCAATTTGTATTTAATATATTCTAAAGTTAACGTCTGTTGTTGTTTAACCAAATATTGAAGACAAAAAACAATTCCTAAAAGCGTCATTTATTATTTGTAGGTACATTTCAATAAATACTGTATATAGTGTATGCTACACAACATAAATGTACAAAATAAAAAATTTGAATTAAAAAAAAAAATCTCAAATTGTTATAACATCAGATATTTAGACTACATGCAATAATTAATGAACCATTCATATATCCGGTAATGGTTATTGCAATTTTTGAAAATACTTTTATGCAACATATGTTTAAAGTCTTTATAAGTCTTAATAAGCTCCTTTAAGTGTTGAGAAAAGTTACTGAACATGATGTGTTATGCCCAAAGAATACTTAATATCATAGTTTGTAAAAATAAAATCGGTTTGTAATTAAATAAATGGTACTTGTAGAACATAATAAAAAGAAAAATATATTAATTAAACTACATACTCAATCCAAATGTTAACAATCGGACCATCCACGAATGGTTGACTTCCACTATATTAACTTATAGCTAAATATGTGTTCAAAAATCCTTAAAAAAATGTTGTTTTGGGGGAAATGGGGTGGACGTGGCTTAGCAATGTTCTATTAGTAGGCAAGGTCATGAGAATAAGCTATCCCGATACTTAGTGTAAACTAGAACTCCCGTAGTAACGTACATGTTTAAAAGACAATATTAAACCTATGTTTACCTACCCAACGGCTTATATTGTTCGACTTAAACACTAACTAGCTTTTAATGTTTATTAAGCTTTGCCAATGTGGAGGGAGGCGGATACTGCACTTACAATCATATCCTATTCACTAAATATTTAGCCATAATTGTAGTGCCTAGCAGTTGTATGAAAGTCACGAACTTTAACGAATTGTTGAAATAGAATAATGTACTGATTGCATTGAAAGGTATTATACTTATAATGGTTATTGTAGAGCCTATGAGTATTGTTTGGTGCCATTAGCGCAGATGAATTACGACCAAGACAAACTTCTCATGATCGTTTTTCTTATTAAAGATCGGAGAAAACCTACAACCAAAAGTAGCCTCATAACCAGTTGACGACCATTGACCATTGAAAAATTATCCAATTTTGAAAGAACAATTTCACACAGATATTGAAAAGTCTGGTAAATTGTATTTTTGAGGGATAAGTTTAACCCATTTATGCCTAGTGGACTCTCCCATCCTTCAAATTGGATCAATATATTTCCAAAATTAGGGATATCTAGTATATTAATTTCTATATTAAGAATATTTCTTACATATTTTTTTTTAAGCAAACAGGGCAGACCCTGATGAGACGCCGCATCATGCGGCGTCTCATCTGGGTCTACGCTGTTTGCCAAGGCCTGTTTTCTAGACGCTAGACATAAATGGGTTAAGTTTAATTGATCCCCGTGTAAGAAGGTATCGATTCTCCTATAAAATATAGACCAATCGTAATGATGCTAAATCGATGATCGTTTATATTTAAATGTTGTTTTTACTTCATTTATTTAATTGTCTATCAATGGTAATCATATATTAAGATGCTATAAACGTTGAATGTATAAATCACGTTGTAACAAGGTTATTTTAATTTAAGTTAATGTTGTCACATGAGTAGCAAACCAAATTATTTCATTGTGGTATAAATGGTTATATTTTGTGTAGGTCATATGTTTGAGCCGCCCTGATAGGTACCAATCTTGCAATAGCAGGTGCATATTTGATGTAGACTAATAACACCACAGGCACGAGATGGAAGTAAAAGTCACGTTAAATAAACTGGTACAAATGCTCCTTAAAATGTAAATTTGTCGATGAGTGATCTGAAAAAAATATATTTATACATAAGTGTTTTTTTTACCTACTCCGAATTCGTCTCCGTAAATGTATAAGGAAAACGACCAAGAAAATAAGATTAATGATAACGTGAATTACCCAGACTGAAAGCGCATTGGATTCCATGAATTCTTAAGATGTTAAAACAACATTTGGACGAAGATGACTGGCTTTTGTGGATTTATCTGTACTTTATGGGCCTTTTGTGTACGTCTCCGTGCTTCAATACGACTAAGGAAGACCTAAATAGCGGGCGGTCTTATAATTTAGAAAACAAGTCCCTCGCATAAAAAGTAAACGGATACTATATTCGTGATCAATTATGAAAAATTCATCGATAAGAAATACATACGAGTTCCAAAGTAAATAACGTGTTGACTATTGCAATGGCGATACTAAGTAACAATGCTCGATGAAACCAAGTATAATTGTGCGGGCCAAGGCTGGTGGCATTTTCGTCGTATCACATATTATCTAAGTGATCATTCAGAACATCTCCACACGGTTCTTAATTGATGGTAAGTGACCAATTAATATACATTTAGAAACCGGAAGCATTTTAGTAAAACCCGAATAATGGTTGCAATTGTTTGGTATTCGTAGTCAGTGAGTGTTAACCCTTGTGACACGGCCCTGTGGTAAGTTGGTATTCATAATGTACTTTCTGAGAAGTAGTAAGCACTTAGGTGCCATCTTTATGAAACGGGCTGCAATTATGTCACATCAGTTTGAATAATGAGCACAATTATAAGAAGTACATGTACATATTATGTTTAAATGTATTTGGGCCTGAGTGCCCGTGCTCGAATGAAACCGTTTAGATATTGAATTATACTTCATTTACAAATAGAGTAAAGTCTAGTATTATCGACAGTGCAGTAGTACTGATAAATGTTATCATCAATGTGGTCGTCGAATGCCAGGTGAGTTTATAACACGGCTGCCTCTCAATAGTGTTCAATAAATGGTGAAATTATATTTAAAACGTACTTTGTACGTTTATTTATATTTGAATTGCGTTTGCGTTTTATTTAAATTTAATAGGTGTTCTCTTCATTTAGTTGTCCAGTAGATGATGTCAAATTTTTAATAATTAAAATCAGTCCATAAAATCAAATAAAGTTGGTAAAACAGTCTCGTACTTCGTCAAAATGTTATCCATATTACTTTTGTTTCATCTTCGAGGCAAACATTCACTATTTGCATACTACTCTGGGTTTAGTATATCCTTTAAACAAACATTATCACGTGACAAAATGGGGCAACATATGTTCGCGTATTTCCCTGTGCAGATATAAATTTCGGAGATTATGCCAAATTTATTTTGGGTCAAATAAGTTTTCTTTGATAAAAAATCAAGGGTCCGAGATGTTTACTTCAGTACGGCTGAACACTATGAGGTCAGAGAGACACGTTACTTGACAATTTATGTATTTGGCCGCTATGCTTTAGTTTATGGCAAACCTGACATCTTGGTTTTTATTTCTACGCCGTTCTTCTTTATAAAAGACTTGTGTTGTTTAAAACTAAATCAATATCTGTATTACCAAGGATCACATCAGACAAACTTCTACCTTCCCAGTTGGTATTGACAATTAGTTTTGAATCAGCGTTGTTTAACTGTATAATATTTTTTGCAATATTTAAGCAGCATTTTAATTTCATTATTACTTAAAGCCGATGCTTATTATATGAAAAGGACAAACACGAATTTCTATTTATTGTCCATTATTTGAATTAACTACTGACTTAACTGATGTTAGTGGGGCCGTCCAACAGATAAAGCGTCGTATCGACGCGAAACGATATTTTGGGAAACTACTAGGATTGCTTATATAGCTAAAAAAATACATCCTCTACAAAAATGAGCGTGGGTGGTCGAGTGGTCTAGGCGGTTAGCTTTTTACTCCAGGACTCCAGGAATCCAGGGGTCAGTGGTTCGAGCCCTGTTGAGGGTTACGTTTTTTCCTTTTTTTAAATTGTATTCCTTTTTTTACTGGAGATTTTTTGTTCAAATGTTTAAATTTATCAATATAAAGCATTTAAAGCATTTAATGACAAGCTTTAATACATGCCAAAATATGTTGGACGGCCCCTTTAAGATAGTAATGCTTTGCGTTGATCGTTCCGAGGTTGAGTATTTAGATTTGGTATTTTTATTGAGGTTTTTGTTTTGTGTTGCATTTATGGTCCTTTATTGAAAATGCATTGAATAAGTCAATATCCCTTACACGAAATAGTGATTGAAATGATTCATATTATGCTACTTCTATTGGAGTAACATGTTCTCTGCATTTACAACGAACAAATATTCATATATGCATGACAACTAAAGTTTAAAAAACAAAAGCGCTAGTTGTACGCGTACCATTAAACCGCATTTCGTTTAATATATTCAATTAGCTTAATTGTATAGTCATTTCCTAAATCCATGATGAACTTCTGTTATTTAATTATTCAATAGGAGAGCACTAGGTGACCTCGACACGGCTGCAAGTATAGTTTAAAATCTGATCCGTATATTTACACACTATTTACACTTCAGAGTAATTTTTTGACGGACTTAATATTTGCACATTTGTTGACAAGCTTGCCTAAAACAACTATGGCAGCTTTCAGTATGATAATGGAACAGTTCCCACGGGTATTGTTGATGACTATAAGTATCCATTTAAATATTTGAATACATATTGTTCAGCCTTGTGTCCAAGTATAGTAAGCTTCCAAAATAGATTAGACGCTTAATATTCTTGAACACAGAGCAAACATTAAATTGTTCGATTCTGCTTAAAATTGAACATATATATCATGAAATATTTGAATGTTTACTATTATCGTTACTATATGTATTATTCGAAACCGATTTTATACTTAGTCGAACACGTGGATTCTACATGTATCATTCATTTTATTTATTATAAGTATTGCCCAAAGAAACTTTTTGTGACATAATTTTATTATCTGTAATAATGACAAGTTTACTTATCAAACATAGGCCGTGATTTGTATCGGCTCAATCAGTTATACATTTTCAATATATAGATTTAAAAAAACAAAAACAAATTACAACCAAATACAGCGTGAACTTTAATCATAATGATGACTGTGGATCATATATAATTCTTATTTTATTCTTATATATANCATGTATATATATATATATATATATATATATATGTCTGCAAATTTCGGCATTTATTAAAGATGACATTGCCCATTTAGAATCAAGCAAGTGTCGCCATGAAGTTGAACTGTTGTTTTCTGCTCTGCCTAATTCATGAGATTCGCATGTTACCATGAAGAATAGCTCATGTTGAACAAGAGGTTAGTGTGGATATATGTGTGATACTTTCGTGTTTGAGAGTATGCGACCTTCTCTAAACTCGCCAACACGCTTGAACGACATGAAAGAAATCAGCCACCATATAAATTAGCAGTGGTGGGATCCGTATATATACATCCTATTGATTTGGGCTGGCTTTTAGCAGCCAACCAATTTTTCTTTATCGGTGAATACAATATAGTATGTTCTGGATCTTATTGAATATTCCCATGTTGTATTAGCTGTAAATTTATGTTGCCTCGTAATATATAATTCACAATGTTAAGAACGAGTTTAAGTAACTAATAAATTTTGCAATATCGCCCTTACTTTTTCACATGTAGGAAATACGACAACACAGCAAGACAGCGATATAAGTATCGCGATCAATACTCAATAAACAATTTGAGTCTTTTTTTCCCAGACCCCAACCCATGAGCCTACTCCAGTCCTGCAAGCAAGTCCTTACTCCACCTGATCGCCCATTCATGCCCCAAGTCAACACAACTCAGGACGGTGTAGACAAGCTTCTTCAAGACCTTTTTCCGAGCAAAGCCTCAGGGCCAGATCAACTATCCCCTAGATTACTGAAATAACTTCACAGAGAAATAGCCCCTGTCCTCACGCATATCTTTCAGATATCGCTCAAAACAGGTATTGTCCCGGACGACTGGAAGCATGCATTAGTAGCCCCAGTCTTCAAGAAAGATCCAAAATGTAATCCTGGTAACTATCGCCCGTTCTCCTTACCTGCATAGCCCCCAAATTAATGGAACATATCCTAACGTCTAATATCATGTCCTTCTATGACAGAAATAACATCTTTAACCCAACCAACATGGCTTTAGATCCAAACACAGCTGTGAGACGCAACTGTTTCACACAGGAAGTCTATGACAGTCTAGTAAATGGTCAACAAACAGATGTTGTAGTCATGGACTTCAGTAAAGCATTCGACAAGGTAGATCATCATAAACTTATCCATACACTTAAAATATTAGGCACAAATGACCAGGTTACCTCATGGATTAAATCGTTTCTCCAAGCCCGAACCCAACAGGTCGTCGTTCATGGTAAAAACTCTGAAAATCTCCCAGTCCTCTCAGGTGTCCCCCAAGGGTCAGCCTTAGGGCCCTGCTTATTCCTATTCTATATAAACGACCTTCCTGCTAATATCAAAAGCAGAACCAGACTATTTGCGGACGACACCATACTTTATCTGACAATAAAATACCCCACTGACGCTCATACACGCCAAAATGACCTCAATTGCCTCGAAAAATGGGAGTCAGATTGGTCCATGCAATTCAATCCGGACAAGTGCGAAGTACTTTAAATCACTCGCAATATAAACTTCACGGTATAGACCTCAAAACAACTGACGCCGCAAAATATCTAGGCGTTACACCTAAAAACGATTAACATGGACAAAACACATCAACAACATCACCTCAAAAGCAAACAACTCCCTAAGATTCAGTAAACGCAACATAAAAACCAAACACAAAGCAGTAAAAGAAAGAGCATAAAAACTTACGTAAAACCACAGTTAGAATACTTCTCAACAATTTGGGATCCCTGGCAACAGTACCTTATCTATAAGGTAGAACAGGTTCAACGATCAGCTGCCAGATACATCTATCTAGATTACACCTACACCAGCAGTGTGTACAACATGATAGCTTCCCTGAATTGGCAAACCCTTGAACAACGCCGCAAACTAAGCGAGGTCACATTCATCTTCATAACTTTAACCACAACCATTTAATACCAACCAGAAACCTGAACTTCCTGATACTTCATTCTAGGACGAACTTCCATGCAAATTCTGTCTTTCCTAGGAGCATTCGCCTATCGAACAGTTTACCTATCTCAATACAATCAAGCGCCAGCTTAAACATCTTTGCTGAGCAGCTTCCTCCAACCTTCAAATTCTAAATTATAGCTGTGTTTTTATCTTTTATCCTTGTATATTAGACCTTTTTTTAGCCTATCCTAACCCCCTGATTTTTATCTGCACAAAAAAAAATACTAACACTGTTTCCAGACAACGCGCCTGCTAATAATAATCGTTAACGATTGTCAGCAGTATACCATAGATGTAGATGTAGATCTCGCATTGTTATGATGCAACCTCTCATCATGATTTTGACTATCGACCTTTAAATTACAAGGGCGGGAACGTGAAGACACGATGCGAAGACACGAGATTACGATGCGACGTCGACAAAGAACGATTCGATATTGCGATAATACTATTCATGTTCAAGTTAATTAAATCATGAACACGCATCGTGTTCGCGACCTTTGAAAAAGCAAGGGCGAGATCGCGAAAACATATATTACGATGCGAGATCGCGATATTACTTTGTGGTGATCTCGTGTTTTCGCATCGAGATTTAGCTATTTTGATTTTTTCGCTATTCACCTTCTCGCGGTAAAAGTCTAGGTCAGCAATTTGAAACAACGAGTGGCACTAACGGAACACCGTATCTTTCCGTTATATAAACCATATATATCGATATATTTTAAAGCAATGTGTTGGATCGCCATAGACATAATATCAAGCCAAAGTATAAATTTATTTATTGACAATTGTATAATGTTAACACTGAATTCTTATGTCAACACGGACTATATTGATCGATGAACTACCGTTGCTCCAAAACAGGTGATCTAGATGCCCTTCAGCACAAATCTATATGATTTATATATACATAACGTCTGATTTCGTACGTTTCCAGTTAGTTTAACCTTAACAACGTTTAGTTAAAGATTGAATATAAAGTAACATCAGTTAAATACGAAGCACGGCGATTATCCAAACTGTCATTATGCAATTTAAATTTCATGAAGCAACTTAATCAATGACTGGTATTAACTTAAGTTAAACAACTGAAATTAATACAATCTTTTTAGACGATTCCGCGATAATCTAGTATCATAGTATCATAAAACCTACTGATAATTCAAACATCTTCCAAGAAACACTTGTGTCACATATTCAACTACCTTTATGCGGATGTATAGATACAGTACATTATATGTGTAGTTGTTACTTACAAAATACAATATTTTGTCTTTAGATACCACGGTGTTTGTCATATATACACATAAATTAAGTCAAAGAGCAAATGGAATTAATTATAACGGGCACGGTTTGGCATCGGACAATGACCTTTCCAAATTGGGCCAAGACATGAATTAATAATCAGTTTTCCTGTGTCTACTGAAATAAGCGACACATTAAGGTCAACATAACTTACGTTGCGGAAGCATTTTGTTGAAAAACAATGTTATGTTGGATTATAAGGGGTTTGGGCTTCTTCTTAAACACGAATGCTTGACGGATCAAGGCACATATATTGTTTATATTGCGTATTATAACTAATGTCAAAGGCTTCATTGGCCATTTCATGTGTCATCATCTTTAACTGCATGCATGACTTCAATAAAACCATGTAGTATAGATGCAAAACTAAGGTATTAAAAAAATTAATCAAAACAGACAGTTTTACTTAAATCATATGATCTTCCTATGAACAATTTTAACATTCGATGACCTGATAAATGATATCTTATAATATGAAAGTCATAAACAAACGCAATATGTACCGGCAATTTAGGCAATACATTATCGTATAAGTAAATAAGAGCCATTTCAGTTCATGTTAAATAAATCAACTAACTACCAATTCCTAATGTAAGTTACAATAAACATTTCACCCACGCATGTACTTTATATACACATACCTTCATTTGCCAGAATTGTACATGGACATAATGCGTATAATACAAAATTCCTTTGTCTACACTGATTCCATACACAAATTAAAAAAGCAGTAATCAATTGCGAAATTAATTGAAAGATTACAATGTGGATTCCTCAAAGAAATGTTTTACGTAGTGAACGTGTCTTTTATTAACCAGATAACTGAAGATATGATGTATGCATAATATTATTATAATCAAATAAAGACCCAATTCCGAAAGATATTTATTAAAATAATTTATCAGATAACACGTCTATAAAACCTCTGTTTTATTATATAAAGTTCCTCCAATTTAATGATTTACCAAAAAATGCATTCATAGCATAGACGATTAAATTGTTGTGCTATTCGTAACTGACTTTATTCGCATTTTACAGTGACGACGTTCCTAGTAAACATAGTTTATATTATACAAACATCGAAGTATTTGTATTTGAGACATCGATATTTGCGAAATAGATACTTTAATTTAAAACCGAGAGAATGTTTTTTTCATGTAATATTTTGGCAAATTAAAGCACGAACTGCAACGCGTCAGAATTGTTTTATACTTTTTATTTCATTTCATTTTCGAAAAATCTAATACTGTATTTGCTTAATTTGTATATATCCAAAATGTTTTATACTGACATAAAAATGTTGTTTCGTCGCTTTAATTAAGGTATTTCAATACATGTACACGTATGAAAGATGCGATTTTATGGACTGTCAATTAATTAAAAACAAATAAATGTCTCCCATCAAGATACACACATGTAAGATGAGTTCATTAACCATTATCCACAACAAACGCATAACCAGAATAATACTATTCAGGCTGGCATTTAAAGAGGGAAAATACAAACCCTTGCAACATGCACACAACATTAAAAATGCAAAATTAAATAACATTCCAACACATGTGTGTTCGTTTCACCAATTATGTTTTGTCTGATTCAGAACATTCCTTGTTTTATTGCATGAAAATTTACAATTGCTCTTTCATGTTTTAATTGCATTACNACTTTAACCCTTTGAGCGCTGGAACCGGATTTTGAAGGCCTTTGCAAACAGTTTGGATCCAGATGAGACGCCACAGAACGTGGCGTCTCATCAGGATCCAAACTGTTTGCTATTCTGATAGTATTCTTTGATTTTTTTGAAGAAAATGCTAATTTTAGAAATTCAGAAGACGACATTTTAGCAGATGACAAATTTCCCAGCATGCAAAGGGTTAAGATAGTAATGCTTTGCATTGATCGTTCCGAGGCTGAGTATTTAGCTTTGATATTTTTATTGAGGTTTTTTGTTTTGTGTTGCATATATGGTCCTTTATTGAAAATGCATTGAATAAGTCAATATCCCTTACACGAAATAGTGATTAAAATAATTCATATAATGCTACTTCTATTGGAGTTACATGTTCTCTGCATTAACGACGAACACATATTCATATATGCATGATAACCAAAGTTATGATTACAAAAGCGCTAGTTGTACGCGTACCATTAAAACGCATTTAGTTTATATTCAATTAGCTTAATTGCATAGTCATTTCCTAAATCCATGATGAGCTTCTATTATTTAAATAGTCAATAGGTGAGCACTAGGTGGCCTCGAAACGGCTGCAAGTATAGTTGAAATCTTATCCGTATATTTACACACTATTTACACTTCAGAGTTATTTTTTGACGGACCTATTATTTGCTCATTTGTTGACAAGCTTGCCCCCAAAAAAACGATGGCAGCTTTCAGTATGATAATGGAATAGTACCCAGGGGTATTGTTGATGACCATAAGTGTCCATATAAATATTTGAATTCATATTGTTCAGCCATGTGTCCAAGGATAGTAAACTTCCAAAATATATTAGACGCTTAATATCCTTGAACACAGAGCACACATTAAATTGTTCGATTCCTCTTAAAAAGATTACTGAAAGAACTTCACAGAGAAATAGCCCCTGTCCTCACCCATATCTTTCAGATATCGCTCAAAACAGGTATTGTCCCAGACGACTGGAAGCATGCATTAGTAGCCCCAGTCTTCAAGAAAGATCCAAAATGTAATCCTGGTAACTATCGCCCGTTCTCCCTTACCTGCATAGCCTCCAAATTAATGGAACATATCCTCACGTCTAATATCATGTCCTTCTATAACAGAAATAACATCTTTAGCCCCAACCAACATGGCTTTAGATTCAAACACAGCTGTGGGAAGCAACTGATTGATTTCACACAGGAAGTCTATGACAGTCTCGAAAATGGTCAACAAACGGATGGTGTAGTCATGGACTTCAGTAAAGCATTCGACAAGGCAGATCATCCTAAATTTATCCATAAACTTAAAATATTAGGCATAAATGACCAGGTTACCTCATGGATCCACTCGTTTCTCCAAGCCCGAACCCAACAGGTCGTCGTTGATGGTCAAAACTCTGAAAATCTACCAGTCCTCTCAGGTGTCCCCCAAGGGTCAGTCTTAGGGCCCTGCTTATTCCTATCCTATATAAACGACCTTCCTGCTAATATCAAAAGCAGAACCAGACTATTTGCGGACGACACCATACTTTATCTCACAATCAAATCCCCCACTGACGCTCATACACTCCAAAATGACCTCATTTGCCTCGAAAAATGGGAGTCAGATTGGTCCATGGAATTCAATCCGGACAAATGCGAAGAACTTAGAATCACTCGCAAACGGAAGCCCATACTCCACCTATATAAACTTCACGGTATAGACCTCAAAACAACTAACGCCGCAAAATATCTAGGCGTAACAACTACAAACGATCTAACATGGACAAAACACATCAACAACTCCCTAAGATTCAGTAAACGCAACATAAAAACCAAACACAAAGCAGTAAAAGAAAGAGCATACAAAACTTACGTAAAACCACAGTTAGAATACTTCTCAACAGTGTGGGATCCCTGGCAACAGTACCTTATATATAAGGTAGAACAGGTTCAACGAACAGCTGCCAGATACATCTATCTCGATTACACCTACACCATCAGTGTGTACAACATGATAGTTTCCCTGGATTGGCAAACCCTTGAACAACGCCGCAAACTAAGCGAGATCACATTCATCTTCAAGATCCACTACAACCTTGTACATGTTGACCATAACCATCTAATACCAACTTGAAACCTGAACTTCATTCTAGGACGAACTTCCATGCAAATTCCGTCTTCCCTAGGAGCGTTCGCCTATGGAACAGTTTACCTATCTCAATACAATCAAGCGCCAGCTTAAACATCTTTGCTGAGCAGCTTCCTCCAACTTTCAAATTCTAAATTATAGCTGTGTTTTTATCTTTTATCCTTGTATATTAGACTTATTTTTATCCTATCCTAATCCCCTGATTTTAATCTGCACATTAAAAAAATACTAACACTGTTTCCAGACAACGCGCCTGCTAATAATAATCGTTAACGATTGTCAGCAGTATACCATAGATGTAGATGTAGATCTCTCATTGTTATCATGCAACCTCTCATCGTGATTTTGACTATCGACCTTTAAATTACAAGGGCGGGAACGTGACGACACGATGCGAAGACACGAGATTACGATGCTACGTCGACAAAGAACGATTCGATATTGCGATAATATTATTCAAGATCAAGTTAATTAAATCGTGAACACGCATCGTGTTGGCGACATTTGAAAAAGCAAGGGCGAGATTGCGAAAACATAATATTACGATGCGGGATCGCGATATTACTTTGTGGTGATCTCGTGTTTTTGCATCGAGATTTCGCTATTTTGATTTTTTCGCTATTCACCTTCTCACCGTAAAAGTCCAGAGGTCAGCAATTTGAAACAACGAGTGGCACTAACGGAACACCGTATATTTCCGTTATATATACCATATATATCGATATATTTTAAAGCAGTGTGTTGGAACCCCATAGACATAATATCAAGCCAAAGTATAAATGTATTTATTGACAATTGTATAATGTTAACATGGAATTCTTATGTCAACACGGACTATATTGATCGATGAACTACCGGTTATCCAAAACAGGTGATCTAGATGCCCTTCAGCACAAATCTATATGATTTATATATACATAACGTCTGCATTCGTACGTTTCCAGTTAGTTTAACCTTAACAACGTTTAGTTTAAGATTGAATACAAAGTAACATCAGTTAAATACGAAGCACGGCGATTATCCAAACTGTCATTATGCAATTTAAATTTCATGAAGCAGCCTAATCAATGAATGGTATTAACTTAAGTTAAACAACTGAAATTAATACAATCTTTTTAGACGATTCCGCATTAATCTAGTATCATAGTATCATAAAACTTACTGATAATACAAACATCTTCCAAAAAACACTTGTGTCGCATATTCAACTACCTTTATGCGGATGTATAGATACAGTACATTATATGTGTAGTTGTTACTTACAAAATACAATATTATGCCTTTAGATACCACGGTGCTTGTCATATATACATATAAATTAAGTCAATGAGCAAATGGAATTAATTATAACGGGCACGGTTTGGCATCGGACAATGACATTTCCAAATTGGGCCAAGACATGAATTAATAATCAGTTTTCCTGTGTCTACTGAAAAAGCGACACATTAAGGTCAACATAACTTACGTTGTGGAAGCATTTTGTTGAAAAACAATGTTGTGTTAGATTATAAAGGGTTTGGGCTTCTTCTTAAACACGAATGCTTGACGGATCAAGGCACATATATTTTTTTATATTGCGTATTATAACTAATGTCAAAGGCGTCATTGGCCATTGTATGTGTCATCTTTAACTGCATGTATTACTTCAATAAAACCATGTAGTATAGATGCAAAACTAAATTATTAAAAAAAAAAATCAAAACAGACACTTTTACTTAAATCATATGATCTTCCTATGAACAATTTTAACATTCGATGACCTGATAAATGATATCTTATAATATGAAAGTCATAAACAAACGCAATATGTACCGGCAATTTAGGCAATACATTATCGTATAAATAAATAAGAGCCATTTCAGTTCATGTTAAATACCTCAACTAACTACCAATTTCTAATGTAATTTACAATAAACATTTTACCCACGCATGTACTTTATATACACATACCTTCATTTGCCAGAATTGTACATGGACATTATGCGTATAATACAAAATTCCTTTGTCTACACTGATTCCATACACAAATTAAAAAAGCAGTAATCAATTGCGAAATTAATTGAAAGATAACAATGTGGATTCCTCAAAGAAATGTTTTACATAGTGAACGTGTCTTTTATTAAGCAGATAACTGAAGATATGATGTATGTATAATATTATTATAATAAAATGAAGACCCAATTCCGAAAGATATTTATTAAAAATAATTTATCAGATAACACGTCTATAAAAACTCTGTTTTATTATATAAAGTTCCTCCAATTTAATGATTTACCAAAAAATGCATTCATAGCATAGACGATTCAAATTGTTGTGCTATTCGTAACTGACTTTATTCGCATTTAACAATGACGACGTTCCTAGTAAACATAGTTTATATTATACAAACATCGAAGTATTTGTATTTGAGACATTGATATTTGAGAAATAGATACTTTAATTTAAAACCGAGAGAATATTTTTTTCATGTAATATTTTGGCAAATTAAAGAACGAACTGCAACGCGTCAGAACTGTTTTATACTTTTTATTTTATTTCATTTTCGAAAAATCTAATACTGTATTTGCTTAATTTGTATATATCCAAAATGTTTTATACTGACATAAAAATGTTGTTTCGTCGCTTTAATTAAGGTATTTCAATACATGTACACGTATGAAAGATGCGATTTTATGGACTGTCAATTAATTAAAAACAAATAAATGTCTCCCATCAAGATACACACATGTAAGATGAGTTCATTAACCATTATCCACAACAAACGCATAACCAGAATAATACTATTCAGGCTGGCATTTAAAGAGGGAAAATACAAACCCTTGCAACATGCACACAACATTAAAAATGCAAAATTAAATAACATTCCAACACATGTGTGTTCGTTTCACCAATTATGTTTTGTCTGATTCAGAACATTCCTTGTTTTATTGCATGAAAATTTACAATTGCTCTTTCATGTTTTAATTGCATTACCTCTGATAAAACATCCACCAATGACTTCATTTATATGTTTACGATGTATTAAGCGCTGTACTAAGTGACTTAATGCAATGAAAGATATTCCTCTTAATAAAATAAAGCTATTTACACATCTAAAGCATTTGAATACCAAAGTGCTCGTGAGTCCAAAAGTGTGAACTAAAATGCATAATATACGAAGCCAGGGCAAAATAATGGAAGCATTTCAAAATATACGAATATTCATATGAACAAACCAGATAGATGAACCACGATAAAAGCATGAAGACTTGAAAGTCATCAAATGATTTGATTACTGTTGTAATTGTCTGAAGACACTTGTAATTCTGAGAGGTATTACAGACGTATAAGCAAAATAGTACAATTGGATTCTAAATACATTGTATACAATATATGGAGAGTGTCTAGGCTCGAGCTATAATCCATTCTATTGAATAATAATGACAAATAGTGCATGTTTATTAAGTCATTACTTTAGCGCAATTCAATCATATTTTATCATTGCAAAGAAATAATGTTACTGGATTATTTCGTTACTTTCGGGGCATTCCATTCGTAAAACGGATAGACCTTCCATTTCTAAAGATGACTCATTCCAAAATAAAGTATATTTCCCAATTTGTGTAAAAATGAAATCTTAAATTTAAATTTTTAAAACATATATGGTATTTTAGTGTTTGTCTTAGTTCATGTTTCAATATAAACACAAGCTATTGAGTTATCGAAACGATGCATTGACATGACAAAATGCACTATTTGTGGTGTTGGCTAGCGTTCTTGTTTTTTTTTATTCACATGCACATGATACTCGTTTTCCAGACTTTTTATTGAACCAAAACACACAGTGTCTAAGCCATGAAGCCACGATTTAGAACTAAAAAAGAAATAAACTAAAAACAATGTTGACACATAAAATATTCCTGAATTTTAGCAATTGACAATTTATTTAACGACGTTGCTGAACAATTTATCATCGAATCCGAACACATTGTCATTAATGAACACACTTTAAGAAATGCGCGGGTAATATTTCCTATTCTGCAAGCTTGTAGTTAAAATAAAACCATATTTTGTCTGAAGATACAGTGTTGTCACATTTGTTATGTATAATACAAAGAAAGTATGTCAGATACCAAATGTTGATATTTTATCAGAACGGACACAGTCTGGCAGAGGATGCCGAAATTTCCGCCTTCTGTCAATATAGGAGTTGCATATGTTTTCCAGTGACGTCGTAAACACGCGACACGTTTAGGTTAAACTGACTTACATTTCGGGAACTTTTGTTGGATAATAATAAATAATGAGGTGTTTACTGTTGAACGTGGTGGCTTCTTTACTTATTCAATTCATGATGTTCTGGTCATTAATTATTGATCCAAACATAGTATTGTATACACCTTAAAACATCGCCCTTTATATATCAAATTCGATGTATTTACTGTTGCTATTTACTTTTTCTTCTTTGATAAACAACTCCACATTGTCATCCCCTTAACCGTAATAATACATTTTTTTTAAGTCAATAAGATAATCAATGTTAATACATTAGAATAATACATCAACAAATAGCCATTCAGTTAATCGAATATGCGCGTGATATACATTACATAGGGACTTAAAACATTCACCCGTGTTTATTAGACAGAATGTTAAATTGAAAGTTGCACATTGTTTTAGAAATATTTCGATGACATCGTACATGAATTATAGGCAGTTAAAAATAATTGAGATAATGACTGATAAGTAAGAATGTTTCTACCACAAAGAAATGGTTGGATTAGTGAACGCTGTCTATATTATTGGCATTACGGATGCCATGTTTTTATAATCATATCATTATAATCAAATTTATATCGAATTACGAAAGAGATTTCGTTGCAACTTGTTAAGTATTAATGTCCATGAAACTGTATAATTTTCATAAAATGTGGGGTCTTATTAAAGGTTAACACAGGCAACGAATTCACATTGAATATAACATATAACTGCTTGTTCGTTAACAAATATGAACACATATAACAAACAATAGGGTAGTGAAACGATGAAATCACAAATTAAAAAATTCTTGACCTTGTATTGCTCTATTCTGCACAATATGGCCTTAAATGTGTCTGACTTAGTTACAGAGAGCGATGCAATGCGATTATTTCGAATTAGGTTCATTTAATAAATAGGTAGACGAAAGAGACAG
This sequence comes from Dreissena rostriformis, assembly GCA_007657795.1. Taxonomy (NCBI): domain Eukaryota; kingdom Metazoa; phylum Mollusca; class Bivalvia; order Myida; family Dreissenidae; genus Dreissena; species Dreissena rostriformis. Next base: position 134,756 of record VMBQ01000048.1, read on the forward strand.
ATATCAAAGCGACATTATATCCTGCTAAGGATCTCCCATTAACTGGAAGAGACATTATACGACTGATGAAAATATTGTTAACAACAGGAAATAAAGTATTAAACAAAATGTAAATGATTCAAACTTCTTAATTTGGTTAACAACACATTCGCGAACACGTGTGGAAATATCACTATTAATTATACATTATGCTTGCTTTTATACTGATGGATCATACTACAAATCACAAGAAGATAACGTCTGATGCGTTGATTATGATGTATATCAAGAGTTATTAAGTGCTGTAAGTATTTTAGGGAGTGCAAACTGTTCGTACAACAACCATTATAATGATACATTGGAATAATGGTAGCACTAAATCTGATACTTCTGTAAGACTTTTCGTTTCGCCTGGTATTTAATTCAACGATGAAATAAGTACAGAAACATAAACACTGATAATCAGAAAAGAACGGATTGAAACACACTGAACTACGTCATGTTATGTTAGCCATAAAATAGTTTTCAACACATATGATGCATTTGTATTAATTGTATGTTAAATTTGTCTGCTTCCAATGAGACCATAAACGTTGTATATGCTCTAAATGCATATATGAATTACCAAATGGCTTAAATTAAAAATATTCCTTCATGGAACTTCTAGGAGAACTAATTAGCAGATTTGAATGGTGTTATGTGATACATTTAAAGCTTTAATGTTGCATAAACATGTATGTATTAACAATCATGCACGATTGAAGCGAAGAAAAATCTCAATTCATGGAAGTTTCAGAATACATAACATATGTCGTCAAGCACAATAAACTATTTTCACTATAATATTTATATTATTACAGTATTTATATTTCAATTTACTTGCTGCTTAACGAAATCTTTGACACACAACAACTACTTGGGACAACGACATTTAAAACAACTCCAACACTCCAGTGAATCGCAAACACTCGTGTTATGATGTATTGTATTGATATGGTGTATTAACATATGCAAAACATGATATGTTGCTATAGAAATAAGCTAGTTACATCTTGATCAATCCTTGACATGAGTCAACCATTGTAGGCAACGTATATATGTAATAATGGAGTACAATGCATTGGTTTACAGTGAATGTATAGTTTGACAACCTTTGAACAATATTAAAGTATTGTCGTTTTCCTTGCAGTGAGTGTTCATAACATTCTTTACTATTAGTCTTACTACAAGCATCAATGTTTCTATGTATCGTACTGGTTCAGATCCAATCTGCCTCGCCTGATACGTATATATACATGCATCGATACACACAACAGATGAATGCATACATGTGGTGTTGTTTCAGACACAAGTATAGTTTAAAAGCCTCCCGTAATTCTTTTGAAGTTCAATTCACGTCACAACAGTATCACAATCAGTAAAAGTGCAATCCTTTTTCTATTCATACGGACTGGCACAACAGCAAAACATATTGACAAGTTAATCTGCGGTAGCATCCCACTAAGCTCCAGAAAACATCATGAGGACTCTTTCAATACAATGTGTGTCTGGGTTGAGACGTTGCTTATGAATGATTTATTCAAGACCCGTCCGAAACCGTTTAATGTTACCAAAACCTCTTGAAATGAACCACACACTAGTTTTTAGCCAATTGGAAATCTCTTACGGACATATGTCGATCCATAAGAATTGTAGCCTCATCATTTTTTGCAAAAGAAATACAATAATGCGCCAATACAATATATTATGTTTATCGTTTGAGAGATATGAATATATTAAATGCAATAAGTAGCTAAAATTAACATAGAGACATTTAGGTTTTATAAAGTACAATAACGGTGATGCATCTTAAGACAGAAAACCTATAACATGCTAATATTTGTTAATCGTTTGACATACAACTGCATTTAAACAGGATTAGTAATACATAATGTTTTTTATGCTTAGTTTAAATATATTTTATTTCAAGAACAAACATATTATATACAAATAATCCATACACAGTTACAACTGATTTACAGGTTCCGAAAATGGATAAGAACGAAATACCAAGTGTTGAATGGTTCTTCTCCGTACAAAGTTTTTGCAGGATTGTAACTTTACAATTCAATTGGTGGTAGTCATTTTTGAGTAAACATACAATAAGGAATTTTGAACAAAAGAAGGAAAGTTGTAATATAGAAGGAAAAAAAAAGTCTTAATTTAAAAATCAGTCTGTAAAACAATTAGAAGTAACGAACAGTCACATTGAGACCGGGATCGGACGAAGGAAGGTAATGACACGTTCCGATATAGTGTGGAATAAAGTGGTTTGAAAGGTTGCTTTTTGTAATTGTTGATTGTTTTTTAATTTGGTGCTTTGATGTTTTGATGTTTTGTTTATGCTTTATCAAATGCAATGCGGGCAATGAAAGCATAATCTTACATATTGGTGTCTTCCATTTCCTTTCCACAATATAAACCACAATATAATCTAGAAACGCAAAGACATTTTACTGCCTATTGTATACATTAAACAACATCTATTACAGCAATGACCCCGATCACCATCGACATTCTGTCGAGTCAAATGTCCGTGACAAGATTGATGAAATTGCATCGGTTTTATTTTGCACATGTATGTATATGTACAGAATTATGCAACGATGGGTAAATAGTATTTTACAACGGGAAAACGGAGGGATGGATAATCATACAGGTTTTGGAATATAACATGTATTAACACAATGCGTGCAATAGTCAACTTCAAGTTATAGTTATAAGTTATTTCAACAAACACAAATACAACATATAGTTATAACTTACGTTAAACAAGATTCTTAACAAGATGAGGGAGTCCACTGCATATTGTACCTTTCCGAGAATATGTTGCACTTGATCCAACTAAAGTATCTAAGCAAATATATCATACATGAGATATAATATTATTACCGATTATGTCAAGATATGAATTATTGTCGCATTGGGTTTCCTGTGCCTGAGGAAACGGAAGAGAAGCGTTCAGGTCCTATGACCTATGTTTCGGAAACAATCACTGGATAATATTTATGATGGACGATCCTATGATAAACTTCTTCTACTGCAACAACAACAACTACTACTACTATTACTAAAACTACTACTACTACTTCTTATTCTAATTATACTACTACTTCTACTACACTTACTTTTACTATCAACACAACTAATACTATAAATTTGATACAATTTATTCCAATGTTCATGCTGGTATCGAGCACAACTGATGACATTTGAAAAGTATCTTTATTTACATGAGTAAAGGCCAACGCTAAAAACAAATGCATTTTACATGTAATTTTAGAACAATTAATAGTTAGTATATGGTTCGTTACATAATCCACTCTATAATGTCATTGCACTTATGACTTTGTTCACATTAAGCTTATAAAACAATGGCAAGTCGTCTTGGATGCAAACATCTGTGCAGATTGTGTTTGCCTAAGAGCATTCTGCAAATATTGCGCATGATATTAGTGACTGATGGTGTCTTGACTTTGAAAACAATGCAGAATAATCAAGAATTCTTGATTTTGAGTATAAGTTATGTTCACATAAAATGTTCATCTACAAAGGAAGTCGAAACCAATCAAACACATTAATTCTGCCAGGCGTTTAGTACGTTTTATATTTAATCTAAACGGCCATTGGAGCCAGAAAGCAATCGTAACATAAAGTTAGGAAAACCTCCGCAAGCCTTGATTGCTGTCCAAAATGTCTGGATACACACAAATTGGCTCATCGATCTTTAATTCCAAAACGATAAACAATGCAGTAAATTATCATTCAGTTAGATTTTGACGACATAATTAAAATGTCAAAATTAAATATATATGATCTTTCATTTGTTTGTTCAAAATATCTAAATGTTCAAATAATATGTCAAGAAGCTACAAGAATGCAAAACTCGGTTACGGTGAAAAAACACACAACACAAATAATAAAAAATAATATCATCATCAAGATTACACGTAGCCCTATGTCATTGGAAATTATAATCACTAACCGTTTAATAGTGAATATACATTAATACGAAAGACCTATTTGGACAGCATATATGCAGTGAAACCGTGTCTATAGCACTAGCAACGTTTGGTACTCATACATACACATGTAAGTGAAATAAGTATGAAGTTATGATATAAGTGTGTTCCTAATTTAACGTCTTACTGTACGTATAGCCATTAAGTTAACTGCGAGCAATACATTGTCTGGTTATGCTCTCACACTGATCAATGGTATACTTTTTGAATGGACAATGCTACAAAGTGTATGCAGGTTCTTATGGATATCACATATGTGTGGGCTTTAGATATGGTGTAAGTTACATTCCGCAGAAACTATTCATAAATACTTATGAGACTGCCAACAATGTTTAGTTTGAATTATATTAGCGTTTGAGAATAACGTTTCAAATATTATACACAACTAAATCTTATAAACAAGGTTATTCTGCATATCCATTTGTAAAAGTATTCAAACATAGAATTAATTCGTAATGTACACTGTCCACGAATACGGAGTATCGGTCGATGTAAATGCTTATGGTGACATTATTTGCTTACAAATCTACATAAATGTACGTTATGGTTTGCTTAGTGCGTTACCTAGCAAGTTACTTCATCGTTTGGACAGAGTTTTCATCGCAATTCGTGCATAAGAAGCGCACATATTTTTTCTAAAATCGCATATTGAAACCTGTATAGTTCAGATTCAATTACTTCAAGTTAATGATGAGTTTTTGGAAATATGAGAACCTTCTTTTACACATAACTATTAGCTGATTTTGTTTTAATAAAAATAGTCGGATCTATATTTTCTGTTTGGACAATGACACATTTTACAAAATGGCATTTTGCCAATATTTCAGGAGCAATTACATACCTTGGTGGCATTAAGTAGAAACTATAGTGGACACACTCCTTGCAAATGAGACACATTCCATGTTTAACATGTTTAAGAACCAGCCATTAGATAACAGAAACCTCATTAGAAAATAAATCATAACCGGTCAGTAAGATTTTTTCAGGGTTTAAGGAGTAATAATGTCGCAAATGATTGTTTTTTATGCTTTCGTGAGGGCGTCTTAGTTGGGAGCAATATCTTATGTAACTGATTATTTGACTTGGAGCACGTAAAAGAGAATTGTACACTTTGACGTACTTTTATGTTTTGATCTCAACCTATAATGACATGACCGGTTCCATTGTGACATATCTGCCCAATAAATGTATATTGTTTTCAAAAAATCGAAAACAATTACGATTGTATAATCAGCTTGTAATGAAATATATATATTACACATTTGTGTAAGGCCATATCTTTACTGTATTGTTAAATTCACAAAACATGTTGATGTGCAGATGTAAGCAAGAATATTATATAAGTAAGTATAAATTAAAGGATGCTATTTGTTATCTTAATTCCGCCATCGGGACTAGCCATTTTTATGATCAAGCGCACACAATAACACGTTAGCAGGAACACTCCAAGATGCTAATTGTCCGCATATGCAATTGGGTTAAAACGAATTCGAAGATGTAACGGTGGTGAAACTTAAAAAATACATACTTTCAGTAATATGGATTTGTTCACACACTGAATTAGCACTAAGCTCCGCATTCTTCTTTGCTATAATTGATAGTTGGAAAATTAAACATATAAATCAGCCATATAAATGAATTGATTACAAATCAGATGTATTTTGAAGTCTGAGTTTCGTATTTCAAAAGTGTCGTAAATGATAGATGATAACAAAGGCACCGAGGTTGTATATTTTATCATCTCAAAAGTTGTTTTGCTCCCAGGGAGTATGCTTGCTGTATCTTAATTTTGAAACATGTGTTTATATGTGTACATGCAGAAAGTATGCAGTTAATGCTGACTCACACTTAACATTACCACGAGTAAAATTCGAGCTCGCTTAGAAATAACAATATTAACAAATACATTTCATTCACAGTTAATCCAATGCCGTTCATATTTATTAAATGGTTAAAAAAGGTTTGACATTCTGATTTTACGTAAAATATACCATTTAAATAACACATAAAGAGTGCAAGAAATGAAAGAAAGCTGCTCAAACAACAGCACTTTTATTTTAATGTTTCTTACCATTTACGTTTACCTTCAAAATGCATATGTCACTATGTTTAGAAATTATTAAATGCGCTTGGACTTATTTAATATATGATTTTCAACGAATGTTTTCATCTAATAAGGAATATGCGTTTTCGGTGTTAGTGTCAACTAAACATATGGGTCAATTATGCATATTATGATTATCTGTTTATACATTATGATAATAAGGAAAAGAATGCATGCTTCAGGCTCAATGGAATCAGCCAGGGATACGTAATTATTAAGAATGGTGGAATATACTGTTTAAATGCTTAGTACAAGTAATGTCTAGAGCGACGCCCTGTGTTTCAGAACCATTAAACGCATAGCAGATTAACGTTAGTACTCTTGCTTCGACCGTTATGAAGGAATACAAGTCAAAATGGAATGTTTGCATCTTGCCATTTGCTACTTGTAGGAATAAATGTAAAAGTGGTATGTTTGCCTTTTGTTGTGCTAAAATAATGTTAACTCACATACATTCGTTCCTGTGTACGTATATATGTAAATACCGAATGTGTCGTCTCAACTTAAGTCTTATTTCCACGACATGTATTTTGATAGCAGGTGCATTAAAAATTTGCAAAAAGCATATTATGAAACCTGAATCAAATTTGCTCCAAAAAAAAGATTATGGCAAATAAATGTCTCATTAAAATGCTTAACACAATCATTTTTTTTTTCAAAATGGTAACACAAGTTACTTTTAAGCCAGTTATACGTTACTGCAGTATTGAGACACCAACGATTTCGAACAAATAACCTACACACACTATGCAAAGCAATAAAGTGCCACTTTTTATGAAGTTATATCAATTATATCAAATGCGTCTGTTGAAACGCACAGTAATTATTGTATCGCTTTCATAATTTGGAATAGTATTGTTTGCATGCGTTTCGAATGCTACCTCCAAGCTCTGGTGCGGATTAAATGACGTATTGTGTCGGCAGCCTGTTATCATTATGACTGTGCGTGAAACAAAAATATGCAAACTCTTATTTAATTTACAATAAGTGTATATTTTAATCATGTTTTAAAACGTATATGATTTATAGCTGAACAAGTGTAGCGGTTGCGTTCACAAAATATTGTATCATTAATCAATAAGGTTATTACGCTGGATGAGCAATCCATAAACATTGAGAGCATAAAAGGTCCAATCCCAGAACGCTAATTAGGTTTTATGAAGTCTTCTTTCATGCAAAGAGAGGAATGCATTTTTCCCCGAGGGCGAACTGCATTGATTGCACAAAACGCACATTGCATTTTATCAACGAGTAATAGTTGGACATCGCTTGTTGACATGGACTCAAATGACACTTAAAATTGTTAAACGATATTGGTTATTACTTGAGCAACATAACATCTTTTAGCCTGTCAGACCAAGAATAGAGACACCAAATCTACCTTCACCAACACCTGATTCTAAACCAATGCAGTCAATAATATTCAATGTGAATTCAATGTCGTGTTGCTGCTGTCATAGAAAGCTAATGAAATAATGTCAACATTAGTATTACGGTTTCACCATTTATCTATAAAAAAAGGCTTGATCCGCAGTTAGAAAGTGAATAACTTATTCAAAATGCATTTTTGAAAGTTCTGTTTGTAATTGATAATATACGAGTGTATATGCGTTTGTCCGCAATTCATGTATATCGTCTAATATTGATGGTAGCTGGAGAAAAAATTCACAAATTATCCTTGCTAAATACACTAACACTTGTTATCTGAGACGGGTAGATTTTATCTTTTAACATTAAGTACATTAAATATGATAAAGTATTGGAATAAAGTAATAAGCGTACCTGACCATAAATACATTTGTGTTCTTTACAAAATTATGTTGGAGAATTTAGAAGAAAGTCCTTCAAATCATAATTGGGCTAAACAAGTAAGGGACGTGCTAAGCTTTTTAGGTTTCTATCATGTATGGCTACAACAAAGTGTTGGTGACTTTTAAATGTTTATTGCACTTTTTTTAACAAAAGATTTCGGACAATTGTATACAGAACGTCGGAAACAGAATTGGTGATTCTAGTAGAGCATCATTCTATAACAGTATCTTTCAATTTCAGTATCAGCTTTATCGTTCTTGTGTTAATATTGAAAAATATGGAATTGCCCTGAGTAAGCTAAAGTTGTCCTCCCATGAACTTAATATAGAAACTGGTAGATGGAACAATACGGAGCGAGCTTATAGAACTTGTCCCAAATGTAACGTCTAAGAAAACGAATATCATTTACTGTTCGAATGTATAATGTAAACTGAACTTAGGCGTAGATACATTCCATGATACTATTATCGCCACCAAAGCATTTTTAAATCTATTGACTCAATTACATCCAAAAATGTTAAAGTAAAAAAAATCTATTGCTTTTGTTTATAGAGCTTTTGAAATAAGAAGGAATTTTAATGAATAAACATGATCAAAGGAAGTTGTTTAAGGTGAATATATTGCACATTATACTATAACCGCCAAGTGTTTAAAACTATTGATTTAATATTTCTTTGTTTATGTTACGTGTTTGACGACATTAACTATTTTTATATGTGTGTGATTAATTAATATGACAGCTTGTGTTTTCAAAGATTGCATAAGACCAGAGCATCCTGTAGTCGGTTCGACCGACTTGGACATTATCGAGTTCGAAAGTAGTCACTAATACATATGCGTACAATTATTTAAATTTATTTTATTGTTTTACATAGTAATTAAGAACATCGTTGTATTAAATAATATGCATTGTGTATGTTACGTTTTGACGACATTGACTATGTTTATACGAGTATAATAATGCTCATGGGTCATTTTCACATTACGCATTGTAGATATGTGTTATATCGGATTTGAATAAATAGTTCTTCTTTTTTTTCTAAATAACAGTTATACGAGTCATGTATACAGTGTCGTTGTTTGATCTAAAAGACGATGCCAGATACTTGTTTATCCTTTTGCAATTACTGTTTGCATTATCTCTGATAAAAACATCCACCAACGACTGTAACACTATTTTTACGATGTATTAGGCGCTGTACTTATTGACTTAATACAATGAAAGAGATTCATCTTAATCAAATAAAGCTATCTACATCTTTAGCATTGGGATATCAAAGTGCTCAAGAGTCCAAAAGTGTGAACTAAAATGCATCATATACGAAGCCAGGGTAATGGAAGCGTTTCAAAATATACGAATATTCATATACATCAAAGAAATTAAGGAACCACGATAAAAGCATGAAGACTTGAACCTCATCAAATGTCTTGATGCCCATAAATAAAGGACAACGAAGTTGTGTATAATATAAATGCAATACTGCTGCAGCTTCTGGAGTTTCACTTCTTTATACTGATTATTGTTGTAATTGTCTGGAGAAATCCAATGGTTATTCGGAGAGGTATTAACAACGTATAAGCAAAATCATACAATTTGTTTCTAAATACATTTTATACAATATATAGACAGTAGCTATCTTCTCATTAACATACATTCTATTGAATAATAATGAACAATAGTGAGTGTTTACTTAGTAATTACTTTAGCGCCATTCTATTATATTGAACATTATTTTAAAATTATCTTACTGGAATATTTCGTTACTTTCGCAGAATTCAATTCCTGAAACTGGTAGACCTTTGATTTCTAAAGATGACTCATAATCCATCTTAGATTACCGAATGAACGTGAATGCACTCCAAATTAAACATTATGTATTTCCCACTTTGTGTAAAGACACATTCTGTATTTAAAATTTGTATTAACATATATGCTCTTTGAGTGTTTATCTTTGTTCATGTTTAAAGATGAACAAAGGCTATTGAGTTATCGAAACGATGCAATGACAAGAAAACAAATGTACGTTTTGTAGTGTTAACCAACGTTCTAGTTTGTCGTTTACGCGTGCATATGCTACTCGGTTTCCAGACTTTTTACTGTACTAAAAGACACATTGGCACCTCAAATATTTCCGAAGCGCGATAAAGACAGCAATAAAATCGGTAGCGTTCATTGCGCATTTAGGTCACTCGTCGCAGATGCATTAGAAAAAAACACAAAGTAAGAAGACTAATTATTTCCTGTCAACAGTCTGGAATTTACTGGAAATGAGACACTAGCCTGTAAAATGCATACATAAGTGCTGACCGAATATTCAATTATTACCAACCGATTCTTTGTTTTGTGCGAATGGCGATAAAAGAACATAGGCGAGAAAAATGATTTGACTAAAGTATGTTATTAATATATTTTGTATGATTCGAAACTGATAGGCCAAATGTAATTTAACGAATTGTACGTATGCCTTTATTTGTTATACCGCTTTGATGTGGGGCATTTAAGGATTACATGTATTCAATCTGCAATAACTCTAAGGTTATTAAGACGGTATTCGCAGTTAACCTGATATGAGTTCGATACAGTTTGCCATTTGTTCATGCTTACAAATACGATATTTTGTGTGACAAACACGATATTCCAGTTTTGTTTTGCAATTTACAATTTATGAAACAAGGTTGTTGAACTATTTTAGCAACCAATCTGAAATAAATTGCCATCAAAGTGCATTTTTGCAGACTTGGGTGGGAACGATTTCCGTTGCTTCTTAATCCATGTTATCCAAACATCAGGAAATATACTTGTTTGTTGTTTCAGCCTGTAGTTTAAATGCAACTTGAATGTTCCTTAAGATACAGTGTTGACGTGTTACGTCTAATACAAAGAAAGTATGCCAGATAGCAAACGGAGATAATTTATCATAACTGACACAGTCTGGCAGAGGGTGCCGAATGTCCGCCTTTTGTCAAGATATGAATGAGATGTTGCATCATCTTTTCTGTGTCTAAGAAAGAACGCGACACGTTTAGGTCAATTGACCTACGTTTCAGGAACATTTGTTGGATAATACTGAATGATGAGCTGTTACATGGTGAATGTTGTGGCTTCGTTTCTTGTTTAAGGAAATGAAATTATGGCCATTCATCCTTGAATTAGTCTTTTCCAAACACATACGTGTATACACCTGCAAAACAATCTGTATATCCAAAATGGATATATTTATTGTTGCTTTTTACTTTCTCTTCTTTCATTAACAACTCCTCATTGTCACCCCTCACAAGTTATGATCAAATTATAAAATCCAGAAATATAAGCCATTGTCAATATACTTAAAGAATACATCCACAACTAAGTCATTCCATTTTTAAATACACGTAATATGCATGACATCGCTTCAGACGAACGGCGTCAATTCATTTACTCGTGTTCATTATCCAAGATGTTGTATTAAAACTTGCAAATCTATTCGGAAATGTTTCGATGACTTAACTAGCTTGATTATAAGCAGTAAAAGTTCATCACGATAATGACTGATTAGTAAGAAAGTTTCTACCACAAAATAATGGCTGGATTAGTGCACGTTACCTTTATAACTGGTATTACTGATGCCATGTTTTAAATATTATACCATCATTATCTAATTAAGATCAAATACGAAAGTATTAATAGTATTTTAATTTCCATGAAATTGTATTATTTTTCTTAAATATGTTTTTCTTTTTAAAGGTTAACACTGGCAATAATTCACATTTAGGTTAACATATAATGGCCTGTTCGTTACAAATATGAACAAAATAACAAAACATTTAAACCAAGAGAAAAAACGATTGATGATTGTACATTACTTAGATTTTATCATTTTGTATTAATAATTTAAAACACGGAGGCCCATGAACGACAATCGCAAGATTAAACTTGCACTGCCAATTATCTGTGTTGAATATGGAAGAGTTATTGAAAACTGACAGACAATACAGACGATTTCAATATTCAATAAAATGTAAATTGCAGAAAAATTGTCTTTTACCTCGGTGTATGTATAGTATAGTAACGTATCGCGAAAGCTTGCTCTTTTGTTAACACGATATTCCTGTGAAATTATTGTAATTAGTAAATGAACGTTAATACAAATGCAAGCATCTTATTCATGTAATAATCCAGTCAAATTCATTGAACTTTAGTGCATTTATAATTTGACCTTCTGTTAACAGCTTTAATGTGTTGTGATATTACTTGCAGAGAGTGTTCAAAACATTCTTTACTATTAGTCGTATTACATTTATCAATGGTTCTTTGTATCGTTCGGGTTCAGATCCCATCTGCCTCGAGTGATAGGTATTTTTACATGAATCGATACACATAACAGATTAATGCATGCATGGGGTGTTGTGTCCAACACAAGTATAGTTTAAAGGCCTCCCTAAATTCTTTGGAAGTTGCGGCCCATTGTCCTTACAGCAGTATCAAAGTCAGCAAAAGTGCAAACCTTTTTGTATGCATACGGGTTGGCACAATAGCAAAACATCTTGACAAGATAATCTGGGTAGTACTCCAGGAAGCTTAAGAAAGCATCTCTGTATTTTGTTTAATACACATGAAGCTTAATGAAACATCACAAGGATTTTGTTTAGCTACAATGGCTGTCTGGGTTGAGACGCTTGCTTATGAATGATTTATTCAAAACCAGTACGGATCCGTATATTGTGGTGTTATCAAAACCTCTTGAAATGGACCCCACACTTGTTTTTAGCCAAATGGAAATCTGTAATGGACGTATTGTAATCCATAATAATTGTAACATCATCTTTTCTTGCAAGAGAAATACAGCAACATGACGATATATGTTTATCATTTGTGAGTTATGAATACAACTCAAGAATTACTAATTAAATAGAGACATTTATGTTAAATAGAGTCCAACACGATTATAGAGGCGCATCTTAAGGAAGAAAAGCTGTTACGTGCTATTATGTGTTTATCGTTTGACAGATACACATGAAACTGCACTTAAGAAGTAATAGTTATATAATGCCGTTTAAACGTGGAAATTGTAAGAGCACAGCAACTAGCTTATAATCCAAAAACAGAGCTTGATAGCTTAACCATACATGTTGGTGAATGCCATTTCCTTTCCACAATATACACAGTAATATAATCATAAAACACGTAGACATTTTACTGCCTATTTTATACATTAGACAACAGCTTTTACAGCAATTAGCCCAATCACCAGCGACATTCTGTCGAGCCAAATGTATTTGGTCTTGATCAGTTGTGGGTGACTGCCCTAAAAAAGACAATAGTATTTTGCACAGGCATGTATATGTCAATTATTTATATGTATAGAATTATGCAACGATGTATATATTGTATTTTAAAACGGGAAAACGAGAATAGATATAATCATACTGGTTTTCGAATATAACATGTAGTTAAACATAACGTACAGTAGTGAACTTCCAATTAAAGTTAAAAGTTTAACAAAGCAAACTACAACATGAAGTTAAACTTAAACAAGAATCTACACAAGATGTTGAAATGCACTGAAAATTGTGCCTTTTCGACAATATGTTGCATTAAATACACAAACAATATTCTGTCACGATATGAATTAATAGTCGCATCGGGTTTCCTGTGCCTATGAACATGTATGAAAGGCGTTCAGGTCCTATGACCTATGGTTCGGAATCAATGAATGTATAATATGTATGGAACACCTCGTCTGTCTCATATTAACTATTGACACTATTTGTGTGTGTGTGTGTGTGTGTGTGTGTGTGTGTGTGTGTGTGTGTGTGTGTGTGTGTGTGTGTGTGTGTGTGTGTNTGTTGTGGGTTTAAAGCATATGTTATGTGCTAATAATAGTGTGCTGTGTGCTTGCCATATTATTCTGTGTGTTTTGGATGGTATACTGTGTGTTTGTAATGATTATCATCGAGCACAGCTGATACAATTCGGCCAGTATCTTTATCTACGTCATTAAAGACAAATGTTAACCATAAATACATGTACATGTTATTCTAGAACTATGAATAGTTATTCTATGGCTGGTTACATAATTCATTATAGAATTTAATTACACTAATGGCATTGTTCACATAAAAGTAATAAGCTCTTGGCAAGTCGTCTTTGTAGGAAAAACATCTGAGCATAATGGGTTCGCCTACGAGCATTCTGCAAACATTGCGCATGCTATTGGTGGCTGTTGCTGTATTCACTTTGAAATGGAGAATAATAAAGTATGCTTGATTTTGAATATAATTTATGTTCACATAATATATTCATCTACAAAGGAAGTGTAAACTCATCCAACACAATAATTATGCCAGACATTTAGTACGTTTTATATGTAATCTAAACGGACATTGGAGCAAGTTGGCATTTGTAACATAAAGTTATGAAAACCTCCGCAAACCTTGATTGCTGTCCAAATGGTCTGGATACATACATATTGGTTAATCGATGTTTAATCCAAAACCGATAAACGAGGCAGTAAATCTTCATTCAGTTAGATTTGGACGCCAATCCAAATGTCAAGACGAGATATATATGATCTTTCATGTGTTTGTCCAAAGTATCTAAATGTTCAATCAATATATCAAGAAGCTACAAGAAGGCAAAACTCAGTTTCGGTGAAATAAACACTCATCACAAATTATCAAAACAATTTTCATCAATCCAGATTACAAGTAGAACTATGTCATTGGTAATTAGTATCACTTACCGTTTAATATTGAATATACATTAATACCAAAGACCTATTTCGACAGCATACATATATGGAAACCGTGTTTATAACCCTTGCACTAGAAACGTTTGGTAGTCAGACATACGTGAAATAAGTATGAAGTTATGCTTATAAGTGTGTTCCTAATTTCAACGTCTCACTGTACGTTTAGCCATAAAGTTAACTGCGATCAATAAATTGTTTGGTTATGCACTCAAACTGAGCAATGGTTCAATTTCTAAATGGGCAATGCTACAAAGCTCTTCGGGTATGCAGGTACTAATGGATATTATATATGTGCGGGCTTGTGTAAGTTACATTCCGCAGAAACCATTCATTTATGCTTATAAGACCGTCAACAGTCTTTAGTCTGCATTATATAATCGTATGAGAATAACGTCACAAATAGTATACATAGAGAAATATTTTTAGCAAAGATATTCTGCATATCCATTAATACAAGAATGCAAGCAGAATAGTTGTATCTGTAATGCACGCTGTACATGCAAATGGATTATCGGTCGATGCAAATGCTAATCATTACAGTATTTGCACACACAATTACAAACATGCACGGCATATTTTGCTTAGTGCGTTACCTGGCAGTTACTTCATCGTGTTGACATAGTTTGCACATATTTTTCTAAAGTCGCTTATTGGATCATAGTTCAGAATCAATTACTTCAAGTAAATGAAGTATTGCGTGACTATGTTCAGAGAACATAAGTATTGTAGCGTCCTCATTCGATTAGATCAGCGCGGGAGGTTAAGGCTTTTACAGGCGTCAATGATCTTTGTTACCAACTTCAGTAAAGTATGCATAGATCTACACTTCTTTGAAGGACTGGCGTGGTAACAGTGAATATGTAGGTTATTTGATGGTGATACAAAGGTTGACGGTTGTTCTCGAAACGGGCTTCGTAGTTGATATTTTTAATTTAGTTCATCAATTTGGTCAATATTTAAAACAGATCAATTGAGTCATGTTATTTTAAAGATAAAGTGCGATTTATTGAACAATAAAGTTGCTTAAATAATAATATATTCTTTATGGCATTTGCCACATGTTACCCGAATAACTTTCTAGAAAACAATACTGTGGATATATATTTAATCAAATATTGATTAAAGTAATTGATTGTGTTTTAAAATGAATGTTTAAAATATTTGATTTTAAAATCTATAACTTACATGTCTAATTAGCAGAAGAATTATATATAAATATATTCAGCGTCACAAGGGCTATACTAATACCGCAACCCAAATAATGATAATACTCTTTTAAAAATATAAAACCTTTCTAAACGCAGCTAGTGCTATAAATGCGATTCGAGCGACCGACGGCATAGATTTGTTGGTTCAAGTACAAACACCACAAACATGTAACCCCAAACGAAACAATGTTGACGCACATGCAGACAAATACAAAATTCCCATGAAGCACAGGGGCTTGCTGCTAAGACATCGTGGCTTAATGTGCGTGACGGATGTGAAAGTGTGGCAACGGCCAATCGTATGGTATGAAAGCCTCTTAAATCGTACGATTAATGAGGTTTCTTAGGACGATTATATTCACAAAAGGCATTGACCTAATACACACTAACAGAACATAGCTTTGATGGTCTGAAAATAATGGACATAATGTTTGCAAAATGTTCTCCCGTATATCCAATACATTAGTATAGACTATCCAGTCTTTAAAGTTAAAAATAGTTCTTGCCCAGTTTAGTCTATCTTTATCATCCTAAACATGGTATTTGTGCGTATATGCACAACGCAGAGATGCTAAGTAAGCCTTTCTTTCAGTAAAACTCGAAATTTCTCCCTATACAAATGCATACATAGAACATTCGAAGTTCGTTTGTTTTCATCAGAAAAATCATATATTAACCTCAAACATGGATATACCTACCCGATCATTAAGTTGCATTAGTAATATGTGATATTTTGCCGTTATTGCATCCTGGAGATGTTAACCTCATATGTTGCCCTTCATAAAGAATATGCTTTCTTGCTTAACGTTTCTACACACAAAAGATATTTTAATTGCCACCTTAAACAGTTATACTGTAGCATGTCGTAAAAAAAATTCGTTTACGAAAACTTATATTTTTGAATTATTAAACCACAAAGTTTATTTTTGTCAGTATTTTCATTGTGTTTGAATTAATAATCTGATATATATATATATATATATATATAAACATTTTTGTTTGGAAACTGACACTTTTGAAAAGTACATGGTGTCAATATGTCAGGAGAAGCATCAGATAGCAAAGACAACGATCGCTCGGTAAAATTCGTTAAGAAGTTATTTGGTTTAACACTATTTATTTAGTTCATTGAAAGTACATGTAAGCAATACAATACAAATATACATAGTATTTACGAACAACATGCTAGATAGGTAGACATTGCAGTATTGCTTTACATAAAGGCTGTAAAACACAATTTGACAGAATTGAGAAGAAAGCTCGAGGCTTATGCTATGTTTCTCTTCTGTCAGTTAGAAGCGCTGCTGTTATGGTGTAAACAATCAAACGTATAACAACTATTTAAAGACATGACAAAATTTATGAACAATATAGTTCAGTGATATGTAATTGTATACCGTTTAGAAATAGAAAAATAATATAAGTTATAATACAGATAGTATAACAGAGTAGTGTAGATAACATCCAAGCTAATAAGTTTTAGAAGGAAAGGGAGAGCAGTGAGAGAATAGAGTTTCAGAATAAAAGAAGTTGCGGTAAGAAAAGAAGCAGTTGCGGGACGGGGCATCGTTAGCAGAATATGGTTTGTTCCTGAGATGAAGTAGAGTTATAATCTATGACTATCTCGGATGAAAGACTGACCATGTTTGAATATTAATGAGTTTACTTCGTTTGATCCGTCTTTAACACCGAAAAGAAGTAGTTGCAAAGTTATGGGTTGGAAACTGGACAGATTGTCAAAAGAAGTTATTTGCATATAATTTATGTTGTATCTAGAACAACGGCAACTACATAATTTGGTGTCATTTGGTAGAAACTATCGGTGACAATTTCGTTGCAAATGAGACGCATTCCATGTTTCTACGTCGAAGGACCAATCATTAGATAAAAGAAACCTCACGAGAAAAAATAATCATAATCGGTCGATAAGATTTCTTCAGGTTTTATGGAGTTATACTGTCGCAAATGAGTATTTAATATACATTTTTTTGGCTTGGAGCACTTACAAGAGAAGTGTACACTGTGATGGAGTTTGATGTTTTGATCTCACAAGTAATGACATGACCAGTTCAATTGTGACATATCGGCCTGATAAGTGTTTATTGTTTTCATTTATCGAAAAACGATTTTCGATTGTATCATCAGAATGTAATAAAATATAATAATTGCGTGTGTATAAGGTCATATATTTTATTTATACTATACCGAGTGTACCATCTCATGCCTTTACTGAAGCGTTCAATTCATTAAAAAAATGTTGGTGTGCAGATTAAAGCAAGAATATAGTATGAACTTAAAGTTAATACATGTTATTGTAATTCAATCATCGGGAATGGAAATGTTCTATGATCAAGCGCACACAATATCACGTACAGCACGAAGACTCCAAGTTACTCATTGTCCACACATGCAATTGGGTCAAAACGAATTTGAAGAATAAACGGTAGTAAAACTAACAAAACATATACATTAAATTATATGGATTTGTTCACACACAAAATTAGCACTAAGCTCCACATCCAATTTTTGCTATTCATAGATGGTGTATCGAACAGTTAATAAACCAGAAAATCAGCGCTATGCATGAATTGGTTACGAATGAGCTGTATTTGAAATATGTATGTTTTTCAAAAGTGTCGTAAACGTTACTTGATAACAAAAGCACCTCTGTGGCATCTTTTATAATTTCAACAGTTGCTTGGTTCCCCGCAAACAAAGCTAACTTTATTTTATTTTTTAAACAAATGTTTATTTGTGTAAATGCAGAATGTATGCAATTAATGCTGACTTACGCGTTAAATTACCACGAGTAAAATCCGAGCTCGTTCAGATATAAAAACATTTATTAATAAATTACATTAACAGTTTAAGCAACGCCGTCCATATTTAGTATTTTGTTTAAATAAAACGTAACTATGCATATTCTGATTGTACGTATTATATGTAATTTAACGAATACAATACAGATTACAATACATGAACGAAAGCCGCTAACACAACAACATACATTTCATTTCCATCTTTATTACAATTAACGTATAACTTCAAAATGCATATGTTACGATGTTTAGAAATTCTTAAATGCGCTTCAAATAACTTATTATAGGATTACCAAAGCCTTCCATCTAATAACGAGTAGGCGTTCTCTGTGTAACTGTCAACTAAAATTATGGGTTAATTATGCGTATTTGGAATATATCTTCATTCGTTATGATAATAAGAAAAAGAATGCTTGCAACAAGCTTAATTGGATAATGGATAATTTATTATTTACAAGAATGGAACATTCTGTTAAAATGCTGAGTACAAGTAATATCTAGAGCTACGCCCTGTGTTTCAGAACCATTACACTCATAACAGATTAACGTAAGTACTATTGGTTCGACTGGTATGAATGAATAGGAAATTAGTCTGTTTGCTCCCTGCCATACGTAATTTATCTATACGTTCATACACTGTTATGTTAAAATAATGGTCATTCATTCTGTGTACGTACAAGTGAACATCCCAAAACACACAGTTATTATTTGTTTAATTTTATAATTAGAAATAATACTTCTTTGCATGCGTTTCTAAAACTACGTATTGTGTCGGCAGCCTGTTATCATGATAACTTTATATGAAACAAAAATATTCAAACTCGTATTTAATTTATAATAAGTGTATATCGTTATCATAGTTTAAACCATATAGGATGAATAGCTGAACAAGTATTGTGGTTGTGCACACACAATCTGTTATCATTAATCAATTAAGTTATTACGCAGGATGAGAAATTCGTAGACATTGGGTGCATAAAAGGTCCAATCCCAGAACGCTAATTATGTTGTTTGAAGTTTTCTTTGATGCAAACAATGGAGCGGAATGCATTTCACTGAAGGCGAACTGCATTGGTTGCACACAAAGCACATTGTGTTTGATCAACGAGAAATAGTTTGACATCTCTTTCCAATTGGCTTTAATCATAGTGAACTGGTGGTAAAAGCGATTGTTTATTTTCTTGCGAAACATAAAAAATCCTTTAGCCTGTAAGACTGAGAACATAGATACAAAATCTTCTTGTACCTACACCTAATTCTTAGCGATGCATTCACGTATATTCTTTCGTAACCAGTATGTGATCCCAATTCAATGACTCGAAAAGATAATCCCTTGACGATTTGGAGAAATACGCATTATGAAAAGTAAATTAGCAGCAAATACATACATTTTTACAATTAGGTTTGAACTAAAAACTCTTCACTTTTAAACAAATCGAGTAGTCTTATATCGATAGTTTTGCCACCATTGAATGTTTTATGATTCATCTTTCATTTGTTTCTACAATTAGATCTATATTTAAAATATGTGTGCCACAAAAAACGAATTTACAATGTATTGTCGAAAAAACTTCGTTAAACTTGTATAATTATATTTTTGTAAAATCCATTGTTTTGCCCTTTGGTTTGATAAAAATTGTATTGTCAGATCACAACCTCTATTCTTTGAATAAACGATTAGACGAGCACTCGGGCATTTAAGTTAAATTACTATGAAGTGGTATGTGTCTGTAATGTAATACAATTAAAACATTATTGTGTCGTGTTCTGAGAAAACTGGGCATAATGCTTATGCGTAAATTGTCATCCCAGATAAGCCTGTGCAGTCCGCACAGGCTAATCAGGGACGACAATTATCGCTTTTATGGAATTTTTCGTTTAAATGATGTCTCTTCTTAGCGAAAATCCAGTTTAGGCGGAAAGTGTCGTCCCGGATTAGCCTGTGCGGACTGCACAGGCTAATCTGGGATGACACTTTACGCACAAGCATTNATACGTGTGCTGACAATTAAAATGATTTACCAATAAGTATAAGAGCGCAGTAACAAGAAACATACACATTCATAAACCATTATAACGACGATCGGAGACAGGTCCCTTGCAAATGAGACCTGTGCTATCTTTCTGGCAAACACTTACATCATAGCAATGTTGAAATGTGATAATAATTCTTAAACATTAGATGTCTGCATTTCCCTGCGTTACCTGAAATAAAAATATGCATTAAATAAAACCTGCTTATTCGTACATAAGAACATTAGGAAATCAAAGCGTTGAACGCTGAAAGACTGCGGCTTATCATACAGTTTAAGGTCACGTCAGAATTAAGTAATTAAAAAACAGTTATTTAGTGACGAAAAGTAATAACATAATTTGTCCTTTGAGAAGCTCTCCCACCTTCTAAACGATATTGATGGAAGAGAAACAGTGGAGATCACTGTGTAAATGCAATCACAAAAGTGATAGCTGTTTTCGATTTGCGGTACTGAAGACTCGGACTATCACCGCAGTCTAAAGATAAGGAAACATGTGTTAATGTAATTAAAGAATATCTCCTAGAAAAATAATCCATGTTAATTCTACACGCGTACGTAAATTCTGTATTATTCTTGCCTCTTGTTATTTGCTGTTCCCGAAAACATAACATTATCAACAGTCTAATTATAGCATTACTCGATTAGAAAAAAGAGACAACGGCTTATTGAATAGCACAAATAATACAGGTTTGAAACAAAATCTAGTTTAAACATAACTTGCAGTTGAAATGTATCTGAGACAACTTCCGTGATGCACATACAATTTAAAAACAACAAAACAAATATTATTTTTCTGTAGTTTGTAACATTTAAAGTGATATTAGACGCATTTTTCACTGTTGAATTGAGCTGAAAAGAATTAACAGGTCAAAAGAGTTAGTTAAAATATGGTAACTGGCCAATTAATTATCTGCAACTCATCTTGCTTCCAGATGTTTATAAAAAATATATATTATATTCAATATTTTGCGTGACTAACCCAGTCCTCTAAGTTAAACCGAGCGGAACTGCCGCTAATATCACTCCCGCTGAACTACGTTACAATGAGAGGTGCGTCTGTACGACAACGCGATAAGGCGTCATAACTACAACGGTTACAGCGTCTTGAAAGTTATAGACATAAACACGCGTTTACACAGGTAAATTCTTTGTTTAAACTTACACGTTTTATTTCATTTTATGAGTTGCCTGTACAGGTCTGTAAAACTTCCATTTTATCGGTAACATAGGAATAAATTACATGGAAAGAGGAACACAATATCCGTATTTAAATTAACAATGGCGTATGCACTTACAAAAACTATTCAAAATTAACGTTATTTACCATTTATTTTAACAACGTCCCGTATCGTCAACAAACTGTGGAATAACGCCGTAGCTGTTGTAGTTATGACGCCGTATAGCATTGCCGTACAGACACACCTCTCATTGTAACGTACTTCAACGGGAGTGTATTTATTCCCAGATTTTAAACTTACCAAATTAACGTCAAAAACGAAAGTACGGTTGATATTCAAATGCAGTATTTTTCTCTTTCCGGGATATTGTTTTAGTATTTTGATGCTTCATTATCAAATATAAGTGTATATGAAGTGAAAACACCAAAAATAAACAACGGTTGCGATAGACACCTTTATACTGTTATATGCGTCTAATATCACTTTAATTTATATTACATATCATACTACTTTGTCTTTCACTAAAATTCATTACCGAACCAGATTTCTGTACTTTTATTTTCATTCACTCGATTACGCATATGACGTATTTCGTGTGACGTAATGTCGGTGATAAAACACACCAGTTTAATCAAGACTCTCTTGATTTTCGGACAACAATTCGTACGTGTTTGTTTTTTTTCACCAGTAAAATATGTTTTTAAAGCATCTAACGAATCCAAATCATGTTTAGGGTTGTCTCTTTGGTTTGACATGAATATTGGTCTACTTCGATTAGAATGAAATAAATCATTCCCACCAGTCATTCGATTATGCAACGTGTGTGTTTGGTCAGAGTGATTAGCACAATACCATGTCCCATACAAACAATTCCAAAAATAGTGTGTTTTAATTTAAATTTAGAGTAAGATTAAGTCTAAATATTATAATGTATCTCTTTTCAAATAAGACGCTAACCAATCAAATAACATCGGCAGTAATATTGTTCTATAATATAATATACATATAAACACACATTTACCAGTTATGTTCAGTTCCTAAATATTAGAACATCAAACATATGCAATGAATACAAAAATGTTCATGCCATAAGCTGCCATGCCAAAAAATCAAGAGATCTTGTCAACGTAAATCTGCACAGAAATAAAACAGTTGCCAATTATTAACGGAAAATCAACGTAATTACATTAAGTTTCGTGTAAACAATTATTCTTCTGCCATGAAATTAGTTAAACATCATTTTATTAATAGCAAAACATGTAAACACAAAAACTTGCAATTTAGGGAAAATACCTTGCGATAAGTATATATTACTGGCATATGTATGCGATAAGTTTCTTGTGTGGTGAATGTGACACAAACATGAGGATACCATGGGCGTTATAACAAATTATGCCTCTTTTTTCGAAGACGAAGCTTTGCAACAGTATGTCGGTTGGATATAGTTTTGTAATCCACGGAGAAGATATGTTCAGGCATGTTTTCTTCTTATTATGTTACATAAAAACCAGTTGCAGCAAATTGTATTACCCATGCAATGATTGGTTTTGTTTGCTGATGTCTTACTGTCGTGGTGGATTGAAACCATACAAAGGTTGTGTGTGTTCGTGGAGGGGGGCATACCTGGCTTTCAACAATTTCTTTTTGAGTGAGTATTGGGTTCGAAATTGTTAAACTGCTTATGTATAATAGCTGCTACTCTCAATATAATTAATATCATGTTCTTAATTTATTATCATTTCATCACATGCGGGGTATTTAAAGTTATGAAAATCATGCAAATTGTAAAAGTTTTATAATGAGAATGTACCTAAAACTGAACAGTTTTACTAAAGCATGCATTAAGTTGTGTACATATAAAGCGGGCGTTCGTAAATTTTGCAGTCTTAAAAGAAGCAGCAAAATCTAAATAAGCTTTAAGAGAACATGGCAACATGTGTGGGTCTTTTTCTGTTCGAAGTTATTAAAGGGCTAATCTTCTCACAAATCTTAGACATGCGTTAAAACGTCAGTTCTACGTACAAATATGTGCACATGATATTCAAGAACATTTGTCATGGCTGGGACACAATTTGTTCAGACAAATGCTTGAATGCATGGTATACCTACGATTTAACTAACAGTGTACTACTATCAGATTATCGTCTAAAGTATACATTTTTGAAAAAAAGCTAGCAAGCCTTAGAGCGCGGTATGTTTGTTCTTTGTCACATGTTATTTGTCTAAAAAGCAGCTGCACTATAAGCTTAGACGACCTTGCACACCAATCCGTCAGTTTCATCGTGTACGTATACGTGTTAATCACATACATTTTTGTAACTTTGTTAGATACAGTCGGACAATGGGAATTGATAGAATGCTTTCAACAACAACGATAATAACAATATCGGCCATCGTTCTCGAAAGTATAAGCAGCTGGTTGTTATTAAAAGTTCCAGTTCTATCCCTTTTGTTTGTTCTTCAAAAAAGATAAAACCAGTCGTATGTGTTCCTATTAGCTTTCTTATAACTACAGTTAACATGTTTATGTAACGTTTCATCTAACCAGCATTTGATCTTACTATATAACGATTATATTAGCGGGCATATACTATACAAATTATAGCATATACATTTGACATATATTTGAAGAACTGTTACAATTATTTATGAATATGTTCATATATACTCTAAATAATAATAAACACGTCTAAACATGTTTTCAAAATTAAATGTGAGTATCTATCATAATAATCGTTAATGCTATCATAATAATCGTTAATGTTCATTTTTGTTTTACTACAAATATAATATATATATATATATATATATATATATATATAATATATATAAAATATA
>VMBQ01000048.1:163389-399259 GCA_007657795.1 Dreissena rostriformis
TATGGAACGGTATTTAGGTAAAAATTACATCCTTCTTTATGACTGTGTCATGATTCTTGATGGTACTTTCAATTTGTATGTAAACACCTTTTCATGCTTGATGACACTTACATCTTGCCTGATAACCAATGTCTATTTACATTCTGCTTAATGGTATCATTCATGTGTACAGATGCAACATTCTTGTTCGTAAATTGCATGCTGGGTATGTGTATGTTGGTTTGTGCAGAGAGACTTATGCAATAGGCGCAGTGCATAATGGAATAAAACATTGATGCGTTGAATAAATTAACGCGATGGCAAGATGTGAGTTTCACCCACGCACAAAGCAACATACAAGCATGCATGATACAATGATGGAAGTTGACAGTCGTTCCGAAATGCTACGGACGACTACGGAAATTTACGGCGTATAACGGAAATTTTATGTTATAGCAGAAATTGCACCCCTTTGTGTGATATTTGCTACTGGACCGAAATTTATCGCGTTTTGTAGACGTAATAAGTTTGTCCTAATTTTGAAAGGTAAAGTAGATTATCTTCTTAAGTAGGGAAACATTTCAGCACTTTCGTCTGGATATGTATTTTATAACTTACTTTGTTCTGTGTATAATTTTACTTTTAGATTTAACCTATATTTATTTGTTTCCATCTACATGTACTACAAAAAGTACATATCTATGTAAAAAATGTTTTCATGTGTTTAGGCCTAGAAAATTCAATTAAGGCTCAAAATAATATTTGAAATAAATAAAATATTAGACTTTATGATACAAAGTGCACGAAAGTCTGTCATGTTGGTGTTAAATATTCTTATGTTTTTAATTTAAGAAAGTATAATATTCAGATGACATGTACTGAACATGGGTCTGGGCTTGTTACTCATTACAAATAACATAAGCTGGGCAACCAAAATTGTAAATATATTTTAAGGGTCACCGTTCACGTTTTGTTTGATGAAACGCATTTTACCGGGAACGTCGGTATTTACGTTGATGAAACGGCCTTCTGCTCTGTTATGTCCTGAATAAAATACATGTATATTTTCTTGAGTACCAACTGCAACTTACAAATATCAGACACATTCACGGCAGTCAATTTCGTGTGTAGGCCTACTGGTCTTAATGGCAATAATAAACGTATTTAGTTTAATGGAGATTATAAAACAAAGGGAACTTATTCAGCTTATTCAGTAAAGTAGTCAATATGGTTCGGATGTTTTCTCTTTTTTCCCAAAAAGTAATTTATTCAACATACGGAAAATAAACGTGCGCCACCTGTTGTCATAATTTGATAACTTGCATTCTGCTACGTTGCATTCTGCTTACTGCCTGTTGCTAACTGCCGTTGTTAATGACGCTTAGTGGCAAAACCGATTATGACTGGTTTCAGGAATAATGTACACACAAACATTGGATAGTCACCAAGCATGTTGCAACAATCATCAAGTATAACCGAAAAGACAACAGGCATGTTGGAATTGTCATGAAGCATATTAGAATAAACATCAGGCATAATGTAAATATTCACCATGAATGATGTAATGATGCAACAATCATCAAGTATTACCGAAAAGGCAACAAGCATGTTGGAATTATCATAAAGCATATTAGAATAAACATCGGGCATAATGTAAATATTCACCATGAATGATGTAATGATGCAACAATCATCAAGTATAAACGAATAGACAACAAGCATGTTGGAATTGTCATGAAGCATATTAAAATAAACATCAGTCATAATGTAAATATTCACCACGAATGATGTAATTTTTACCTAAATACCGTTCCATAAATTTATACATAGCTCCACATTTGTTCAAATTGAAACAGTCAATATCTCTGGGCGAACACTAAATAAACAAAACCTTTACGTCCAATTTGTTTATTGCAGTATTCTGAATATAAACTTAAGAAAAAAACTGAAAAGTTCACATGTAAAATCCAGTCTCTGACTATTGTTATGGGGAAAATTTCATTAAACAAAAACACGTTTTGCGACATTGATAGCTGAGTATGTTTTAAAAGATTGTACTGATGCTTTGGAAAGTGATTAGCATTTATCTGACTTTGAGACTAATGACATGTTCAACATGGCATACACACTACTTAAATTAATGTTCAAAAGCATTTTAGTTAATTGAAATTCCTTCTTTTGACTAATTCAACAATCTGGCTGTCTTAAACCAATGAATTGTTAGATTTTTTGTTTAAACCATACACCAAATACATATTTCTATGAAGAGTATAGTCGAATATGTGGGAATGTTTCCAAATGTTCCACGAAAATGTGTTATTTTATTACAACACCTAGGTGCGACGCAGTCGAATATTTGACTTAAACGTTTCACAATAAGATGCTATTATACACCAATATTTGTGTTTGCTTTAATCAAAATTTTAAACAAACCATGTGTTTATGCACGTATTTCGAATGTGGCTCCCTTGCATTATTGTACAATGCATTCAGGTCAAATTGTTTGAATCGAAACATACGGTTTCTTTGCATGATACGTTGATAAACGTGATTATTACTAAGTAAAAATCCAAAAATGAACAAGAACTACAAAGTAAAATTCTGGGAATAACTTAAACATAGCAAATCCGTGAAGTGTTTCCATGCATTACACTCCCGTAAAGCGATTAATAAGTATCATGTTGTGACGCACGAGGTAAATAATCATTAGTCGTTTAGAAAGTCACAATTTACGTGGTGTTAGTCCAAAAGTCTATTTGTCGAATACCGTCTTTGAATGCTTATGGTGATGCGTCCACACATGTGTTTAATTGTAAGAAAAAGGCCCACCGAACAGCTTAATTATTCCTTTCACATTTGATATAAGTAAACCGTTATCAGATAAATACATCAAAATACATCAATTGTATCGTATTATTACTTTATTAACAATATTTATTGGTTTACTCCTAATATACAACTAAGCATTCGATTCGTTTTTTTAACGCGCTCATTTAGTCATTGCAACAGAGAAACCGCTCAAAACAATTTCAAACGGATGTGGCAGTAACACTAACATTACTTCTATACGTCCCATGCCATCGCCAAAACACGTTTGACGCTTGCAGATCTTTAGAATAACACCCTAATAGCCAATAAGCAATTCATATCAATAGTTAACTTGAAAGCGAATGTTCCTTAATTAATATCACCAAGAGGCGTAAATTTTTCCTTCAGCATATCTTTGCAACAATCTAAATGGGCATTCGATGAGAATCCTGAGTAATCAGTAGGCGATCCACATTGAAAGAAACAAACTGATCTCCTTTCTTGAAAGAATTGCAGACAGGAAATGAGTACCACAAAGTAATAATTTTAGCAGCAGATATCGCAGTTCTTATTGTGTGGAGGGTATAATATAACAATAATACCGAATTTATAAACGAACTGATAAGTACTTCATGTCGTAAAAGTCCGGAATAAAACGCGTTTAATGCATATTTTACTAGTTAAACACAGCACATCACGAATGCTCTTCAACGTGTTATTTATTGCTATTGGACAAACAGATAAAGGAATAAAGAACGTACATATCTATATAACCCTGTCCAATTAAGGGGTAAGCGTTTGTGGAATACCGATACAGTACAAACAGAATACCAATACCAACAACACGAATCATACGTGTATTTCCAGATTTTTAAAAAACAAGTACAACTGACAAAACATTTTATAGGTAATTTTCTGCGTTGAAAAAACATCATATAAACGTAGGTAGGTGGGTATACTGGAGCGCTTTCCAACGTGTTCTTATCTACTTTCCAACCATCCGTGTAATCGTGGAGTTTGCCTTCGGCGGGGTATAAGGCAATTACTAGTCAATTAAAGATTAAGGAAGCCTTGATAAGTGTGACTATATTACCCATTATTTATGTTGGACGTTATAAAAACAGTAGGAGCCGATTTAATAAGAAAACATTCGATATGTGTTATTTGTCGATTGATTGGTTCCCAACGTCTTTATTAAAATTTATTCAATTTATCTATTTAATATCACTGGGCATTCGATGTAGGTAGAATAATCCTACAAACATGTACACCTTCACTAAAACTATACTTCAGTACTTCTCAAAACAATTGTATACGTCTAAACAAGCAATACGAAGCAATCTTCGATTAAGTGTATCCGTGCAAAACTTAAACACAATTACAGCTTTCATTATATCTTAGTCTACAATATGTGGATTTGAGATGAAAACCTAAGCTGTTACTACACTCAGGTAACTATGGTGGCTGATTTCTACCATATCATTACTGCAACTTCGCAAACAGGCCTACACGAAACAACGACAATTGTACCAGTGATAATGAAAAAAGGACGTTTGCCACCCTTTTCGTTGTTCTGGTGCGTATATTTGTCAAACTGGTGTGTTCTCGTTTTGGTGACTTTCAAACCCGCCCTCACACAAACACTAAAAAAACGGACGCCACTATGACAATTATGAGATTTGTCAAGCTTTTAGTCGTTTTGGCGAGTAAATTTGTCGTTTTGGTGTGTCGTCGTGTTGGCGACCTTAAAAACCGACAAGATGCCAACCCGGTCTGCGCGCGCATTTCAATAATCGAGCGGGGTGACAGAGATGTAATTATGGGAAATTAGGCACTTCCGTTGCTTTTTAAAATGGCGAGTGGCTTACCTTGTCAATATCTATATACATAGCATAGTCGAACTAACTTTTTTTTTAAGAAGACGTTTTGTCGGAAGATTTTAATTGATTTAGTATGTGTATGCATTATAATAAACAGGTTTATAAAAATCACGGCTGCAGCTGCATTAAAAAAAAAAGTCGCAATGGATATTCGAATGATTGAGTCATTGCCATCGAGCGCCTGTGAAAGGAATCTCTTGGAAATCGCGTGCATTTTATGAAGTGAACGATGTGTCTGTGATTTTACGATTAATAGTTGGACTTCAAATACTGGGCTTTTAAAACTGAGCATTTTGAAATGTAAGCTACTGAACCTCAGTTAACGATAATATTTTTGGTTATACAAGACATAACATGGCACGCAATACCGGATTATTAAACACATGAACAATGTGAACGTTTTTAGTTTCATAACAGTATATTATAGGTATAAGAAGTAAGTTAATATTGAAATGATACTGATATTTGATTCATTGAATTACACATTATACAGGTCATGCCTTATACACAATGCTCTGTAAATTGTAATGTAATACTTGTTTTGGTGTTATGTATCATCCGCAAATATACAGAAACCGTTAACATTATCGAAATGTCGTGCTTTAATAATGGAATAATTAATTAATTGTTAACTTATGTTAGATCTATGCAAAAGGTAGATTGTGTATTTTGGAATTCATTGCAAAACGCAGAGAGTAATGGATTTCTCATTTATTGTTTATTAATTGCTTTCATGTTTTTTTTTCAATCTTTGATCAGCGAAAACATACATGTATCACCTGCTCAATATTAATTAATGCTGGTTGATATTTGCTTCATCATTGGAGCGACATAATAGGCGACTAATCGCTAAATTCTCATATCGATGCCCGTTTTACCGTGCTGAAGGGTATAGTGTAGTTATTGCGTGTTTGTGTGCTCGCGGGTTTGAGGGTAGCAAATAGCGATATATATACTGCTAGAACGACGGCATTGGTGATTGCCGTTTACATCCGGGGCTCTTCATGTCTTTCTGCTTGATATATTGTGATACTTTAAGCAAACAGCGCAGACCCTGATGAGACTCCGCATCATGCGGCGTCTCATCTGGGTCTTCGCTGTTTGCCGTGTTGGCGAGCTTCAGACTTTCTTCAACCCGCCAAGAATCCGGAACGATACGGCAAAAATCAGCAACCATATACATTAGCAGTGGTGGGATTCGTATATATATACATTTCATTGATTTGGGCTGGCTTTGAGCAAACAATGCATTTTACTTTATCGGTTTCGCAGTTGTTAGCGATATCATATGTTATGTCCTTCTGGATCCAATATCTCAACAGTATCTTAGTTGTAAATCAAGGTTTCCTAATACTATGAATTATAATTCCAGTAATTTAATCAATGATTTGAAACCTATCTACTAAGAGAGTGGGTCTAATGTTAAGTTGTATTAAAAAAAAACTTCTAGACTATTCGTTTTTGCTAGACATTTTATTCCGAAAACAATTGAAGTTTAGACACATACACGTTTCTTGTGAACGGTTATACATTCTCAATAATTCTCACTTACTTTTTAAATGACTGAAACTCCAAATGTAATAACGCGCCCAAAGATTGTTTTGTATATTCTACACAAAAATTAGACGTGTTTTATATGTTCTTCATGTATAAATAATTGATTCTCAAAGTCAAGTGAGATTACTTTAGTTATACATGTATGTTCAATTATTGTCAAAATGAGACAAACTACCGTATTGTACATGAGGGCATATCTGATATAGGAACTTGTTAAGAAACAAGTAATTGTTTATTGATAACAAACAACTTCTTAAGAAAGTGATACGTTACATAATTAGCACGTGTAAAACCCTCTTAAGCTAATCCCTCACCTTTCTATACCCCAGGTGTTTCACGGATTAGTAGAGAATGGCCCGCTCGCCATTGTGGTAGGTGTAGTTGTCCTCGGTCTGTACGAACCTCGGGCGTTGGAGTGGAATAGACCGCCTCCCGGGACCGATTGATTTGGCCATCACTAACTGGTGATGAAGGAGTTTGATCATAAAATTCAATGTCCCAATTGAGGCTCAATAATAAAGTATCATATTTACTATCAAGCAAGTGATTAACAAAGCTAAGAACGAGAATAAATGTAACTAACGAAGTTATGAACGAGCCTAACTAACTAATTGTTTTTGCAATCTCGCCCTTGCTTTTTTAAAGGTCGAAAATGCGACAAGAAGGCGAAAACACGATATTAATATCGCGATCTTGCATCGTATTCTCGCAACCTCGCATCGTGATTTTGAAATATGTACCATTAAATTACAAGATCGATCACGCGAACACACGATGCGTAGGCATGATATTACGATGCGACGTCGCAGAAACAAGAATCGATATTGCGGTAAAACGATGCGAGATCAAGATATTAATATCGTTGTTGGATCTACATTTTATTATGATAATATTATACATACATCATTTCTTCAGTTATGTTGTTAATACAAGACACGTTCACTTGGTGTTACTGATTTTTAATATACGTATGAACTCAGTGTAGACTTTACAATTATACCTATATATACATAACAAAAACTAATGCTTTAGACGTTTGTAAGTGACATATGTCGAACAAATACAATTCGACATTGGATCTAAATTTTATTTCGAAAGTATGATAGTATAATGATGATTCGAAATCTTTTAAACAGTACGTGCGAATCATTAAGTGTGTACACCGTTCATCTCTTTATGTCAATTTTATTTGGCTTTAAGGCGAGTTTCAAGAAAGTTTGTATGTTTGTAAACTTATATTTTGAGCACATTAACCATTATTCAAACCAAACGCATAACTGGAATACGACTGTTTAAGGTTGGCATTTGTAGAGAGCAAACACATACAATAGCAACGTGCGCATACAATTTAAAAAGCAACACATGCATGCATTTCATTTAGATAACTAATATCAGCATTGGTTATGATTTGCAATTGTGTACGAATTAACTACCATTGAAGCTCATGTGCTTTCGTTTACCCAGTACTGATTTGTTTGATTCAGAATATAACAATAATTTGTTGCATTGTTTGTACATTAACACATGCTCTTACAACGTTTAATTGTATTATTCCTAATAACAATTCCAACACTTACTGCATTAATATCTCTACGATGTATTAAGTGCTGTACTGAGAGAGTTTTTGCCATGCGAAAGATTACCCTCGAGTTAATACAACTATCTACATCTTAAGGATTGGAATATCAAAGTGCACTTGAGTCCAAAAGTGTGGACTAAAATGCATAATGTACGAAGCCAAGGCAAAATAAATGTGCGCGCATAAATATTGAATGCGTTTCAGCATATACGAAATTTCATAAAAACAAAGCAAGGAGAGGAACCACCAATATATGAAAGTCATTGTAATATTTTGGTTACTTTTGTAATCGTCTGGAGACATACAATGGTTATTCGGAGAAGTATTAAAACAATTATAAACAAATTAGTAGAATTTGATTCTAAATACGTTTTATACAATATATGGACACTATATAGTTTTCCACTATCACCCATTCTATTGAATAATATTGACATATACTGAGTGTTTACTTTGTTATTACTATGGCACCATTCTATCATATTCGAACATTACTTTAAACTTTTCTAACTGGAATATTTCGTTTCTTTTGTGGCTTTCCGTTCGTGAACCGGGTAGAGCTTAAATGTCTAAAGATGACCCATTCAAAAATAATATATTTCCCGATTTGTATTCAGACGCAATCTTTATTTTAATTGTTAATTTACATATATGGTATTTGAGTGTTTGCCTTAGTTCATGTTTAAATACAAACACAAGCTATTGAGGTATCGAAACGATTTAATGGCAGGAAAAAAACCCACACTATTTGTGGTGTTGGCTAGCGTTCTATTTCTTGTTATTCAAATACATATGATACTCGTTTTCCAAAAAATTTCTGGTCCAAAACACACATTGTCGCCTGGAATGTTTGCAAAGCGCGATAAAGGTAGTAATACAATCGGGAGCGTTTATTGCGCATTTAGGTCACTCGCTTCAGATGCATCAGGCAAACCCATGAAGTAAGAAGACTTATTATTTCCTGCTAAATGTCTGCCATTTAATTGAAATGAGATCCTAGCCTGTTAGATTCATGCAAAAGTAGTTTTTTTTAAAATGCTGAACGAATATTTACTCATTACAACAAATTCTATTTGTGTGTGAATGACAACTAAATAAAACAGGCGAGAACATTGATTTGACTAAAAGATGTTATATGATTATATTTTGTATGATTTACAACTGATAGGCCGAATGCAGTAAAACGATTGTACGTTACACTAAATTATATTGTTATTGACCTGTTTAAAGTATTATTCGTATATTGGTATTGGGTTAAATATGTGAACACATTTGCGTTTACGTTTTGGTTAAAGTTTTGCTTTTACATTGAATTTCACCAGGATAAGATTAATTCATACTCACATAAACTGTATTAACATACAGTGCAACAGAAATGGCATGGTAACAAAAAATCTCGAGTCAAAAGTATTGTCCTACCACAATGCCTATCGGAGGTAAGTAACATGCTTATGTATGATTTATTAAAAGACTGTCTCAATCTAATACCTACTATTATGTTATAAACCCCAATATAAACACACAAGTTGACTAGTATACTATTACATTGACAGTAAATTCAATAAGCCTCTGATATGTGTGTCTTGATTTTTGGTATGGCTTTAAGGTGGGGTGGAGTATTTAAGGATAACATTTATTCAATCTGCAAGGACTTGAAGGTTAATAAGACGGTCTACGCATTAAACCTGCATTTAACCAACCAGATATGAGTTCGGTAAAGTTTGCCATTTGTACATGCGTCATCATACTATGTGTTCGTTCATTTGCACATCCATCATACTCGTAGTGACAGCTTTAAATGGGTGCATGTGCTTTTTTTCATGTCACAGTTCATGAATCACTATGGTCCAAACTCATATGGACAGTAAAATGACGGTTAATCTCAAGTAGAACTTTATCATATTCTACAGCACCAGTTTATATGACGGGAGTCTAAACAGCCTAAATATTAATTCAAAGAGATGCATTTGTAAAAGACGAGATATAGCCTTCTTTCATATTGTTTCATCCATTTCTATAGATTCATCCAGCCCTGTATATTGGAAATAAATAAGGATTTCTTATAAAATGTGCGTCAGTTATCTGTATTGGGGCAGTTCTGTCACAAAACTCTTCTTTTGTTGTCGGAATAATGAGGGTTAATACATTTTGTTTTAAAACATTGAACATTTAAAGGATTTTCTATGTTAATTGCTACACACAGTTTGTAAAATCCAATGATATTGCACAATCTTAATTTCAAATAATGAACGGTTGTTTGTTTGCCAGGTAAGGAGAGCTTCTTATGAAGTATATCAAATTTTCTTGAAAATTCAGATGTTTTCTTGTCAAAATGGAGACTGAACAGATTGATAGGAAAGATCTGACAAATTCATGGTTGCTGATGATTGCTAGGGTACCATCCTTAAATCTGCCTGTAACTACAAAAAAAATATTATCTATGCATCTACTGCATTATAAGGATGGATGAATATACAGGAAAAGAGGCTATATCCATTTAAGATTTAAAGGTTGGAATATAACTTAACTCTATTACACGCAATTCTTCTAAAAGTTACGAAAGATTTTCTTTCTTATAATAATATGCCACATTTCAGCATCATATATCTAATAATAAAAAGGTCGTAAACGAAAATTAAAATGGACTTAAAGAACACATTTGCCTGGAGTAAATGATATGTATGGGAACCGTGTATTGGCAGAAAAACCGATGTTGGCGTGTGCTATTTATCGAAATGTTTTGACAAATTTTGAAAGGTCAACATCCCTGGTCATTCTTGTTGTCAATATATTAAAGTATAGTTATTGATATTCTAACTTTAAGTTGAGTAAATATTCACTTGTTTTACTAGAATCGCCATGAAATGCGCATAAGCCAATATAATTATTACCGAATAGGCAAGGAACTACAAACAATGTTGACAAATAAGAGATTCCGGTTTTTTTCACAATTTACATTTTGTAACAATTTTGGTTAGCCATTTTATCAATCAATCTGTACACCGTTCATGAATGTGAACTTTCTTTCACACTAAGTGTGGAATCATTGCCTTTGCTACTTAATCCATGTTATTCAAACATCAGCAACACTGCGAAATGTTCTCTGATTATTCAACTGCTTGTTTGTTGCTCTTATTTCGACAACTCATAATATATGCACTTGTAGTTTAAATTAAACCGTACTGTACCTTAAGATAGAGTATTGATATGTTATGTCAAATACAAAGAAAGTATGTCAGGGAGCAAATATGCATAATTTATCATAACGGACACAGTCTGGCATCGGATGTCGAAATTTCTGTCTTCTGCCAACATATGAATTAGGAATTACATATGTTATCCCGTGCGCCTACGTAAACACGCGACACGTTAGATCAAAATGACTTACATTTCGGGAACATTTGTTAGATAATAATGAATGATGAGTCGTTACACGTACGTGGTGGCTTCGTTTCTTATTTCAGGAAATGAATTGCTGGTAATTCATTCTTGAGTTATCCTTATCCAAAAACATTTATGTATATACCTTCGAAACACTCGATATATCTTAATTGGATGTATGAATTATTGCTATTTACTTTCTCTTCTTTCATTGTCAACTCCACATTGTCACCCTCTCACAAGTAATAAGTCAAATTATCAAATTTAGAAACAGCCATGTGAATATACTTGAAGAATACATCCACAAATAGACATTTCAATAATTAAATATACGCGTGATATACATTACATCGCTATATACATGTGGAGTCAATTCATTTACCCGTGTTCATTAGCCAGGATGTTATAATTGAAACTTGCAAATCAATTCGGAAATTTTAAGATGAATTCATACGATAGATTATAATCAGTAACAATTAATGACGATAATGACTGATAAGTAAGAATGTTTTTTGCACACAGAACTTGTTAGATTAGTTAAACGTTGCCTTTATTACTGGTATTACTGATGCCAGGTTTTAATAAGTATATCATCATAATCCAATTTAGATCGAATTACGAAAATGCTTTCGCTGCAATTTGTTAAGTATGAATGTCCATGAAACTGTATTATTTTCCTAAAATATGTGTTCTTATTAAAGGGTAACACAGACAACGAATTCACAGTAAAGATAGCATATAACTTCCTGTTCGTTAACAAATACGAACACAAATAACACACAATAGGGTAGTGAAACAATGAAATGACAAATTAAAACATATGTATCGTCGATGAGAATAATCAGGTTTTGATTTTTGTTTTAAATTATCATCAAGAAAAGTACACTTATAAGTAATGATTGTATTTGGTAGCGTATATTGGTTTAAGTATCCCATTAGAATTGTATCGTATGACCTTTTATTGCTTTATTCTGCACAATATCGCCCCAAATGTGTCTGACTGACATACAGACAGTGATGCGATGCGATTATCGCGAATTAGGTTCATTAAATAAATAGGTAGACGAAAGAGACGGATATCAAAGCGACATTATATCCTGCTAACAATCTGCCATTTACTGGAAGAGACATTATTCGACTGGTTAAAATATAGTTTACGAAAGGTAATACAGTATTAAACAAAAAGACAATGATTCAAACTACTTAATTTGGTTTACGACACAATCGCAAAAATGTGCCAAAAATCACTATTATATTCAATGCTTATTTTTATACTGATGGATCATAACACAAAACGCAAGAAGAGAACGTATTAGCTGCAAACGTCTGATGCGTTGATTATGATGTATATCAAGAGTTATTAAGTGCTGGAAGTAATTCCGGGAGTGCAAACTGTTCGTAGAGCAACCATTATAATGATACATGGGAATAATGGTAGCACTAAATCTGCTACTTCTGTAAGACTTCCGCGTTGCTCATGGTATTGTATTCAACGATGGAATAAGTATACAAACATTAACACTGAAAATCAGAAAAGAACGGTTTGAAACACACTGAAATACTTCATGGTATGTAAGCCATAAAAACTTATTGACACATCTGATGCATTTATATTAATCATATTTTTAATTCGTATGCGTCCCATGACACCATATACGTTATTGTGCTGTAAATGAATATATGTATGACCAAATGACTTAAATTAGGAATATTCCTGCATTAAACTTTCAGGAGAACCAATTATCAGATTTGAATGGTGTGATGTGATTCAAAGCTAAGCTTAATGCATAAACATGAATGTATTAACACTCATGCACTCTGTAAGCAAATAAGTATTCATAAATCATGGACATATCATAATACATTAAATATGTCGTCAAGCACAATTAACTAGTTTCGTTATTATATTTATATTATTACAATATTTATATTTTGATGTACCTGCTGCTTAAGGACATCTTTCACAAACAACAACTACTTGGAACAACACGATTTAAAACAACCCCAACAACATAGTAAATCACTCATACCCATGTTATGATTTATTGTGTTGCTATTGTGTGTAAACATATGCAAAACATGCTATTCGGCTGTAGAAATAAGCTAAATACGTCTGGACCAATAATTTATAGGAGTCTGAAAATGCAGGCAACTGATAAATGTAATAATTCAGTACAATAAATTGAAATTTAGTGAAGTAATACGTTGGCATTCTGTGAACAGCATTAACGTGTAGTCGTTGTCCTTGCATAGAGTCTTCAAAGCATAATTTATTATTAGTATTACTTCATGTAGCAATGGTTCTATGTATCGTATCCGGTTCAGATCCATCTGCCTCACATGATCCGTATTTATACATGAATCGATAAACATAACAGATTAATGCATAAATGTGGTGTTGTGCCAAAAAACAAGTAAAATTAAAACGTCTCCCTTAATTCGTGAACGTTGTTGCGCATCGCCCTTACAGCAGTATCAAAGTAAAAAAAAGTGCAAACCTTTTTGTATACATTCGGGCTGGTACAATATCAAAACATCTTGACAAGATAATCTTCGGTAGCACCCCTCTAAGCTTAAGGACACATCATGAGAATGTTTTCAATATAATGTCTGTCTGGGCTGAGACGCTTGTTTATGAATGATTCATTCAAGACCTGACGGAAACGTTTATTGTGGTATTATCAGAACGCTTGAAATGGCCCACACAATAGTTTTAGCCAATTGAAATTCACATATGGACATATTTATATAACCATAATAACAGTATTCTTTCATGCAAAATGAAATTAAATAACGTGCAAAAATATGTTTATAATTTCAGAGATGTAAATAAATCTTCCATCAAGAGCTATAAGTTACATGAGGACATTTTGTGCAATGGACTACAATACGGTAACAGTTGCGCAATTTGAGAAAGAAAAGAAATAGCGTGCTAATATGTGTTTGTCGTTTGACAGATACACTGCAATGAAGAATGACTACTTATAGAATGTCGTTGATACTTAATCGAATGGAATGCGGGCATTGAGGACGGTTATAAACCTTGTTCGATAGAAAAAGGTATTGTGCAAGCACAGCTACAAGCTTATATTTCCCAAACAAAGATTGAAAGCATAAGCCTCGTTTTGGAAAAAAACCGGACTTAATGCATGTGCGTTAATGTCATCCCGGATCGGCCTGTGCAGTCCGCCTTTATGGAAAGTTTCGTTTAAAGGTAGTTTCTTCTTAACGGAAATCCAGTCTTGGCAAAAGGTGTTGTCCCTGATTAGCCTAAGCGGACTGCACAGGCCGAGCTGGGACGAGACGTTTAGTCAATGAAGCATGCCCAGTATTCACAGAACGCGGCTCAGCATACACGTACGTATTGGTGTCTGCCATTTCCTCGCAACACAATAAACCCAACTATAATTTAGAAACACGCAGACATTTTACTGCCTATTTCATACGTTAGACAACAGCTATTACAGCAATGACCCGATCACCATCGACGTTTTGTCGAGCAAAATGTATTTGGTCTTGATTTATTGTGGGTGACTGCTTTTACAACAACAAAAGTGATATGATTATATCGGTTTTATTTTGCACATTTATGTATATGTGTATTATACACACGAATAGAATTATGCAACGACTGGTTTATGGTATTTTACAACGGGAAAACGAAGAGAGGTATTATCATAATGGTTTTCGAGTATACTATGTATATATACGTACAATAATCAACTTCCGATTAAAGTAAAAAAGGTAATTCAACAAAGCAAACTACGACATGAAGTTATAAGTTTCAGATCCTATGACCTATGTTTCGAAATAAATCACTGGATAATTTGTATGATCGACGATCCAATGAAACACTTCAACTGATACTACTACTACCACAACTCCTCCTCCTACTACTACTACTACTACTACTACTACTACTACTACTACTTCTACTACTACTACTAAATCTACTACTACTACTACTACTCCTACTCCTACTACTACCAATACTTCTACTACTACTATTTCGACCGCAACTACAAACACCACATATACATTTGATACACTTGTTTCCAGTGTTACTGCTGGCATCGAGCACAACTGATACAATTTGATTATTATCTTCATTTACCGCCACAAACACATTTTCTATGTTTTATTACAATGTTACTACTGGCATCGGTCATAACTGAGGAAAAGTAATCATTATCTGTGTTACATGAGTAAGATCAGGCGCTAACCGCCAATGCAGTGTACATGTTCTTCTAGAACAATGAATAGTCATTCTTTGGTTCGTTATATAAATCTTTCAGAGCTCACTCGAGAATGTAATTACGTTAATGGGCGTGCTCATATAAAGCTAATATGCCGTTGGCGAATCGTCTGTGTTTCAATTCTGGAAATATTACACGACTTGCTATTGGTGTCTGATGCTGTACTCACTTTGACAAATTGAGAATAACCACCAAGTATGCATGATTGTGATTATGTTCACGTAATATGTTCATCTACAAAGGAAGTGGAAACCAATCCAACACATTATATTATGCCAGACGTTTAATACGTTTGATATTTAATATAAACGGATATTGGAGCCATACCAAAATCATATAATAAAGCTATAAACACTTCCGCAAGTTTTGATTGCTGTCCAAATTGTCTGGGGACACACATATTGGTTAATCAATATTTAATTTAAAACCGATAAACACGGCAGTTTATCATCAGACGGTTAGATGTTGACGCCGGTCCAAATATCAAGAGAAAATATGTATGGCCTTTCATTAGTTTGTCGAAAATGTCTAAATATCTAATAATAATTCAAGATACCAAACTTCAACAATACTCATATGTAGTGAAATGTCACGACAAACGTAACATCTTCAATAAGGCAAAGCTCGGTTTCGATGATAAACAAACACAAATACTCAAAACAATTATCATTAATAAAAATTACATGTAGCAACTCTGTCATGCGTTATTATTATCACTTACCGTTTAATATTTTAAATACTTTAATACGAATGACATATGTTGACAACATACACATGAAGAACACTTGCACTACAAACGTTTGTTACTCAGACATAAGTGAAATAAGTATGACGTTATGCTGATATTCGTGTTCCTAAATTAAACGTCGTACTGTACTTTTAGCAATAAAGTTAACTGCAAGCAATAAACTGTCTGGGTAAGCTCTCACGCTGAGTAATGGTTCAATTTCTGAATGGGCAATCCCACAGAGCATTTCTGGTATGCAGGTACTAATGGATATTATACATGTGTGAGCTTTAGCTATGTTGTAATTTATATTCCAAAGAAACCTTTAAAACATTTGTATTAGAACGTCAACATCTGAAGAATAACGTCTCAAATATGATAAAAAAAGACATTTTACTAGAAAACTTATGGTGCATATCCATCTTTATAAAAAGTATGCATACATAGTTCAAATCCGTAATTTACACTGACATGAAAACGGAGTTTTGGTCAATACAAAAACCAATTATGACATTATATGCAATAATATCTACATTCATGTAAATCATGTTTTGGTCAGTGCGTTATATGGCCAGTTACTTCATTGTGTTGACATATATTTCATCAGAATGCGCGCAATAGAAGCGCACATCTGTTCTAAAATCGCATATTGCTTCATAAATGGCTCCAAGTCAAGTATTTCAAGTTAATGAAGATTTTCTTAACTATTTTTAGAGAACCATCTTTAACACGAATTAATTCGTTTTACCTGCGAGTCTTCCATGCGCTTACATCCGCGCAGGAGGTTAAGGCTTTGACAGGCGTCAATGATCTTTGTTACCAACGGTCAGCAAAGTTATGATGTATGTTTTTTTACTGCTTTGAAGGACGGCGTGGTAACAATAAATATGTAGGTAATTTGATGTTGATATGAGATCAACTTCTACATGGACGAAGTAAGAACACTCATGTACACATATATGTTAATTGAACATTTATATAACTAATTTATTGCACACTCCGTGTATGAGATAATTATATATAGTGTTCTTAAAACGGGTTTTGTGGTTGCTAGTGTGTACAAGCTCATCGCATTGTTAATATTTTAAACAGAAAAAC
Organism: Dreissena rostriformis; assembly: GCA_007657795.1. Taxonomy (NCBI): domain Eukaryota; kingdom Metazoa; phylum Mollusca; class Bivalvia; order Myida; family Dreissenidae; genus Dreissena; species Dreissena rostriformis. The sequence goes on from VMBQ01000048.1 coordinate 180,655, forward strand.
AGCGTCGCGAGAATAAAGCACGCAAAAGCCCTAAAAAGAAGAGAATAAGTAATACAAATTAGCGAGTTGCACTATAAAAATAAGTATGTAAAAAACAATGAAACATATAGCAGATGAGACAGTTGGATACTAAAGGTTAAGTAAAAATTAAAGCATGTTGTAAGATATAAGAATGCGTTAAAACGAGCTTCAGATTTTGAGTTCCAACCACGAAACTACAAGTAACAGGATATTTGATCCGGCATTTCAACGGTAACATACAACTTCTCGAAGGCGAATGGTAAATAGAGTATACAATATAAATGTGCACAGTCAGCAAAACTTACACATAGGATTTCTATGTTTATATTTAAAAAACAACAACAACAAACAAATAATGGCCTGACTGAAAAGATTATAACGAGTCTACTTGCGGACATATTAACGATATTGAAATATTTTGAGAACATGAAAAATAGAGCCGTGTATCAAGAGCAAAATCCATTTGAATGGCTATCTATGATTGTCGAAAAAACATGGATAGTCAAAAGGATACATTATATATATATATATTTATACACACAAACACATACACACACAAACACACACAAACACACACACACATATATATATATATGTATGCTGTTACACGTTATGATGATGTTATGTTAATATTTATCATGTACATTGTTGAATTAATTTTGATATGTACGCTTTACCAATAATCCCCTTTGGCCGTCAGTTGTTTTGGAATAGACGGCAAAATGGAAAATTATACATGATACTAATGCCAATGTTTTAGTAAACTACACACAATGTAAAACCAATTCAATACTTACATTGATAACTAACTATATATATATATCAACAGTGTACACGATAAATATTAACATAACATCATCATAACGTGTAACAGCATACATATTATCAATAACTACAGTAACAAATCTACAATAAATTGGAGTCAGAATATCTCATTTGCGTTTAAACTAGGAGACGTTAATCGTAGCCCCACTGCTCTTATATGTTTTATGTACTTTCGACATATTAGCATCGGGCTATTGACAGAGAATTAAGATTTCTTTAAATGAATAACAATGCTTCTATCAAAAACCCGTGGATTTAGATCATTACGTCATGCACCGTAAATAAAACGTTTTCAATAAAATCCGAAAAACACTATTCTTACTCAATATTGTAGATGCATATTCTAAAAACTGTCCAAAGCGACCACGGTGTTCAAAGCGATCAACGATAATTACTAATTACGTGTATAACGACCTTGTGAGTGAGAAATCAAATGCTTGATCTATCAATACTACTACAGAAACATATGGACTTCGTGATGGTCGATTCATAGTGCTATGTAGCAAAGAGGGTTAACCCTGAAAGCCGAAAAGTACTTTTCATTATTACAAATCACGCGTACACTAGTGAGTGACAGTATAGACTTAATCTTGTTTGCATGTTCTATGCATTGACTAGATTTAGACATTGTGATAAGATATTTTTAAGAAATTAAAAGCTATTAATAGCGGTGTTAGAAGCATAACACGTCAAGAAAAACACTAATGTTAATTGGAAATCACAATTGAGGACGGGTGGAGGGGGGGGACAATAGTACATAACAAACACGAATAAAGTAATAAACAAACAAATACACACACACAAAACAATTACACGCACAATAGCACATATGATTATATCACAAACATTAATAGACAACACAGCACTTGCCTGAGTTTATCCGACAAAAATAAAATAAAAATATCCATGGCTTGAAAACGTTTAAGTTATGTATATACAAAATTGGATAAAAGCACACCTGTATTTAAATAGCTAAAAACATATCTTAAATAGTCTGATTTGTTTATGATTATAACGTGACAACAGTTTAACATCTTTTTGGGAAAAGCTTAAGAAGTAAGCAAAAAACTAATAATAATGTTAGAGACGTGACGCGATAGCAACATTAAAATTGTGTATTAGTTAGAAAGACCATGATGTCCGCTAGAAAGAACAGCGTATAGACTTGTTTTCAAATATACAATCGTCAATACCTTACAATGTGTTACATAAAAATTCAGGAAATTTGAAGTTCAGCGATTCGAGCCGTCAGGTCTGAATGGCTTTAAGTCGTAATTATGGTTGACTTTATGGATTTTTGACTCCGAGTCCTTGACTAGAATGGTGCCGTCGGATGACCATGCACCAAGTAGGCGACCGGATTTCACTAGGGACATTGCATTGAATAACAGGAAGCTTCTCTTTGAAGTTAGGTCCTCGTTGATGAACGTATTTTTGTAGCCATTGTCTTTCAGTGTCGATCAGCTTGGGTACAGTTTTTGTCTGGCTCTGTACGAAGTAAACTTGATCATAATGTCCCGGGTTTCCCGGCTCTGTGAGATCGTTCTATTTCTGACAAGGACAGACCGGAACCAATCGTATTGGACAGCTTGATAATCAGATCATCCGTGATTTCAGATTTATTTTCCTGTAAACCAGAAACACGGACTTAATTGCGCCTTGAGTACTGTTCTTGGTCTTCGAGTTTCGATTCCAGTTGACGTATACAGGCCTTCAGATCCAAGTTTTCATTAATCAGCAGAGTATTAGCGTACTCTAGGGCTTCCAGTTTGGAGGTGGACTTAGAAATTACACTCGAAACCACGTTTTCTACGATTGATTCAATATGGGTACGAAATGTAGCTACTAAGGTGTCAGATATTTTCTGGATAGCTTCATCGGAAAGAGATATTGTCGATTCACAGAGTGATGGTGTAGCGGGCGACTCCTTGATAGCCGGGAAATAATTTGGCTGCTCGAGGTCGTTTATGAGTTCGTTGTCAGGCGAACTGAGCGCTCGGTTGCTGTTCGTTGTGCGATCTGGAGTCTCAGATGAAATCACCAGCAAATCAGATTCGTATGCCAGATCACCCAAAAGTTCCATCACTCACACTCACAATCACTTGCAATCCATCACTAATAATCCATCACCTTCAATAGCATACCAACGATTACAGATCACTTCACACTGGAACTATCACAATCACCAAATGTAACATTTTTTCCAGCATTCTGTCATAACTTCAGCTTCAACATGTTTTAAACTCAAAGTATCTTTAAATCAAAAGCATTTTAAATATTTAGCGTTACTTCACATGTAGCTACATGCATAAACTATATATTATCCAAGCGATATTCACGATTACATCGCTAGCGATAGCCATGAATTATGAAAAACACGTGTTGTCAGCATGAAGGCTGACGGCTGACAGTGTGAGGTCCTAAGATATAACTTCAAAATGCATATTTCACGATGGTTAGGTCTTCGCATATGCCAAAGTTCATTTCAAAGTATGTTCTCATCTAATAAAGAGTAGGCGGTCTCTGTATTAGTATCTCCTGAAAATGTGGGTTATTTCTGCCTTAATTGTTTTTATCTTTTTGTTCGTTATGATAAAACGGAAAAGAATGCATGCATATATTATGGGATAATAGATTACTAATTATTAACATGAATGGAACATACTGTTTAAACGTTGATTACAAGTAATATCTAGTGCTACGCCCTGTGTTTCAGAACCATAAAACTAATAACAGATTAACGTAAGTACTCTTGCTTCGACCGGTAGGAATGAATGTGAACCTGGTATGTTTGCAATGTCATATGTAATTTATATATGTTCATTTATACGAGTTCGTTCTTGTGAACGTACATGTGAAGATACCCACGTTGACATTCCAACTCAATCGCCGTATAGGCGACATGTTTTGTGATAGCAATTGCTTTAAAAATTAAAAAAAAAGTATATTATGACACCTCGACCAAAGAGTGCTACTTCAGGATAATAGTAAATGAATGTCTAATGCAAATACATTACAAAATCCATGCTTGTATTTGTCCGAAAGGTTACACAAGTTAATTTTAAGTCTGTTATAAAGAAGTGAAGTATTAAAACACCAATTATTGCATATAGAGAAACTACATACACTACGCACAATAGTGGCACTTTTGATAATGTTATATCAATTAATACGATACAATGCGTCTCTTGTAACGGAAAATTATTATTTGTTCGTTTTCGTTATTAAAAAGTATATTGTATGCATGCGTTGTGAAGGGCTACTCTAAACTAGTGTGCAGATAAAAAACGTTTTGTGTCGTGACACCTCTAAAGCTTCCACGCTTTTACTAATGGGCATGGTTGCTCAAAACTTAAATGGCCAATTAAGCAAAAAGACGTTCATTTGTGGACTAATTTATTTATGTGAATTAATTATTAACCATTAAATATATGTATTTATTGTAAACGAAATTGTTTGCTCGAATAATTCGAAAACGTTGGATTACAAGATTGGTTGTGAAATTAATTATTTTGGGGTCTGACGTTAACAACTGTTCCTCCATCGGCCATTTAAGTTTTGAGCAACCTGGTATTGATATGTCTAAGGCTTTATTTATCGCATGAATAGTGTTTAAAGTGCACAAAATGCATATGTCAACCAAAGTATACGTGATTTTATAATAGCAATTACACTATTGGATGATTACAATTTTAAGAGATGAGCAATATCATAAAACGTCCATCATGAATATTCTGCGTTTACCTTCGAGTCAAATGCACATATTGCATAAGGTATAGTATAAGGTATAATACAAGTGGTGCATTGAATTTGTTTGTGTTGACGTGATATTCACTGGAATGCAACCTGTCGTATACACTGGTAAGCTTCATGCTGTATAATGTTCAATGTCAGTGACACGTGCACCATTGAATACCATGTGAATATCAAAGACAGCCTGTTATTATGATAACTTTTCATCAAACAAAAATATTCAAACTCTTTTTTCATTAACAATAAGTGTATATTGTAATCATGTTTTAAAACGTTTGATATAAATAGCTGAACAAGTTTAGTGGTTATGTGAATAAAATTTGTTATGATTAATCAATTAAGTTATTACGCTGGATGAACAATTCGTAGACATTGAGTGCAAAAAAGTTCCAATAATAGAACGCTAACTAGTTTTTTTTTAAGTCTTCTTTGATGCAAACATTTGAGCGGAATGCATTTTTCCCCAAGGGCGAACTACATTAATTGCGCACAAAGGACATTGTATTGAGTAAATGAGTAAACGAGTAAACATCGCTTTCAGATGACCTTAAAGCACGGTGAACCATTTCTTAATTGACATTGGTTTTTTTTCTTAAGCAACATAAAGTCTTTGATCCTGTCAGGCAAAGAAAAGAAAGCCAAATCTACCATCACCTTCACCCGATTCTAAGCAATGCAGTCAATGATAATCAATGTGTATTACGGTATAACCGTGTATCTATATGAAAGGTTTGCATCACAGTTGAAACGTTATTGAATTATTCAAAACGCATGTGTGACAGGTTTGGTTTCTTATTGATAATATGCGAGTGTAGTTACGTTTGTCGGCATACATGTTTATTGTCTAATAGATATGATAGCTGGGGGGCAAATTGACAAATAATACTTGTAACACACACTGACATAAATAACGTTCACGTGCATGCATAACATGGTCTTCGTCTGATCACGAGGACGTTGCCAGATAGTTGTTTACCATGTAACAATTATTGTTCAATTAGGCTACCGAACGTGTATGCACACATTCAACAAACACGCAAAAGATAGGATGTTCGTCCTCTCTGCCAATCTGGTAATAGGCATTGATTTATTCTTAAAAAATCTGTTTACGGATAGTAGCAATTACAATATATTTCATGAATGCAACGTTCCAATGCTAAACAACTTAATATTACCTGTCAGATATACAATATTTGTGTAAAGCTGTTCAATTAACAGCACCATTAAACTGAGTTACTGGAACATTTTCAATGTCTTTTGATTGCATATTCACCCAAATGCAGATTTTAATACTTAAATTTTCCCTCGATAAATCATTAATATCTAAGCGTTCTAAACAGTCTTATTTACAAACTTTGATTTGACCGTTTTACATTCCTAAACTACAATTTGTTGACCTTTGATTTTATGAAAACCTGTCTTGTCAGACTCTGACGTTTGTATTTAACGTTCAATTATTATTTTTAATTTAATATTTGATAGATCATCATGTTCGACTGATAATGCTCTTAGATGAGCACTCGTGCATTAATGTTCGATTACAAGAAATGCTGTAGGCTTATAATGTAATACAATTACAAAATAATTATATTAAAGCAAAGGCGCGAATGTTTTCCGATTAGTGTCGGCTTCAAAATACGCTTCGGTATGCTCTATGATACTATATGTGTAATTATATACATCATTTACTAACATAAAGACTTATAATGGTCTTACATTGCAAACTTGGTATAAAAATGTTTGCTGACAATTAAAATTATTTACTTATAATTATAAAAACGCAGTAACACGACAAATACACATTCATACACCGTAATAAGGACTATCGGAGACAGGTGCCTTGCAAATGAGACTTGTTTTATCTGTTTAGCACACACTTACATGATCGTTATGTTGAAATGAGATAATAATTATTGTTATTGCATAAGATGTAATCTATACCCCCTGTTACCTGAAATAACAATAGACATTAAACACCAAGCCAAGCATTTCAACGCATAAGTGCATTAGGAAATAAATGCGTTGAACGTTGAAAGAGAGCGACTTGCCATAAAGTTTATGGTCACGTCATGATTAAGATCCCTTTTAAGATAACATTATTGTAGTGACGAAAAAAAAAATGATATCGAAGGAAGGGAAAAAGGGAAGGTCATTGTGCACATACCATCCCTACACATTTAAGTAATAAAATAATGACACATTGTCTTATGTAAATGAAAAATGAATTTGATGACATTTTGTAATAACTACGTACGTATGCTAATTATACATGCGTACGTATGTTCTGTAAGATGACATACCTTATCAATAGTCGAAACATATATTTTGTCGATAAATACATAATCCGCTGGGTTATTTAATAACACAAAATAATACAAGTAAGAACTGTCGACCCTTAACAAAATCTAGTTACAAACTTAAAATGCACTTAAAATGTTGTTTTCTGATACCATTGCTGTAATGCAATCACTATTAAAAACAAATCGATATTTATATGTAGTATTTAAATTTGATTTTATTATAATGTCCCTCTATACAGATCATACAATCACTTAGTAAATACAATCGGCAGTAATATTTTCTATTATATAATGATAAGCGTATAAACATACTTTTACCAGTACGGTTCGGTTATTAAATAATAGCACATCAAACATATGTATTGAATACAAACAAGTTTATGTCATAAGCTGTCCTGCTAACAAATTTATAGTTCTTGTTAACATTAATCTGCAGAGAAATAAAACATTTGCTTACTCTTAACGGAAACTCAACGCAATTACATTTAGTATCTCATACACAGTTGTTCTCCTGTCAGGAAATTAGTTAAACAGCATTTTGTCATAGCAACAAATGTTTATACTGAAAACTTGCAATTTCGCGCAATTACGCTGCGCTAAATGCATATTACTGTCATATGTGTGCGATTAGTTTCTAGTGTTGTGAACACAAACATAAAGATGAAATGGACGTTATTACTAAGTATGTCCCTTCTTCGAAGATGAAACCTTTTTATCAGACTGTCGGACTTTAGTTTGGTGGGATAGTTGGATGATCGGTCCGTAGAACGTTTCGTTTCCGCAGGATATCTTGAGAACGTTCACAAGAACCAATCTTCGAATTGGTAGGCTGTTTACTTGATTATGGATTTTATTGTAAACAGGTAAACGGTCAAGGTCACAGGGGATGTAACATAAAGTAGTGCGAAACACTTCCCTTAAATGCACTTTCAAATTTGATAAAACACCATCTTAAGATTGGACACTGTATACTATAATTATTTGACCGAGTTTTGTACTGCAATACGTAGATGTGTTCAGGTATGTCATCTTCTAATGATGGTTACATAACAACTAGTTTAAGCAAATTTAATTATCAATAAAATGATTGGTATTGTTTGCTGATGTCTAACTGTGGGGGCATTGAAACCATCTAAATGTTTTGTGTAAGTTCGAGAAAGTGGGGCATACATGTTTTGTAAACATATTTGTTGGGTGAGTATTTGGTTTGAAATTGTTAAACCGTTAACCGTTAACGTATAATAGCTGCTACTCACAATATAATTTATATCATATACTTAATGTAGTGTCGTCAACTTGCATTCGAGGTATTCGGAATAATGACAATCCTATAAGTTCTAAGTGTTATAAAGAGAATGTACCAATAACGCAACAGTTTAATCCAAATACGCATGTAGTAATATGCACATACAGCGGACGTAAGATAAATGTGGCAGTCTTAAATGAAAACACATAATAAAATAAGTGTTCGGGGCGAAATTACAACATGTGTAGGTCATTATCTGCGCGACGTTATTTAAAGGATAATCTCCACGCAAATCTTAGAAATGCGATAAAACATCATGTTCGCGCACGAATATGTGTACGTAATATTAATGTACATTTTACATAGCAGGATCACAATTTGTTTAGCAAAATGCTTAACATGCATGGTATACCTATGAATAAACTAACATATAACTACTATCTATATCAGATTAGCGTCTTACGTAAACACATTTGAATATAAACTAAAATCCGTTGAGAGCGGAATGTTTGTACTTTGTCACAAGTTTTTGGTATCAAAGTAACTTAGACGACCATGCGTATCCAGCCGTAAGTTTCATATGGTACGTATGCGTATTAATCACAGCGTTCCTTGGCATCTTAGTTGGCGCCGATGGAGGAATAATAAAAGTCGATTGATTCATATTGACTCAGTCGACATAATGTTTACACTGTACATAAACGAACATAGCCGTTATGTCTAGTTATGTAGACATGTATTTCATAATTTACTCGTTTGAATAAGTTTAATTTCTTCAAATACGCAAATATGCATAAGGTCAATATATCCAAAACGTAATAATAGCATGGGATGCTGTGTGTTATAATTTCCGGTCAAAGAATGTTAATACCTTTAACTGAAAATCTAATATGTATTTGTAATATTCCGAATTATATATTCAAATAACGATCAACACATATCATACTATAACCCTACGCATTAGCATCACACACAATTGACGATGTACTTGTAATTTTAATTTCTATTGTATAATGAATATCAGTTAAATCTTAATACTCTTTTTTCACATATATTGATTTTTTTTTAATCATAGCCAGTGATTACAAATAGGGATATGCAAATGAAGGAATGTCAACGAAATCAACTTGTTATTGTACAGAGAATGGAACGCAATGGCGTTTCATTTCATATAAACAGCTGCAAGCCTCGCAGGAAATCAATTGTACAGCTTTTGTAAGAGTAACAATTGCGTATTTTGGGAGCAAGGTAAATCAAAATTATATTTATATTATGAAGTTTTGTAAATCTGCATTTCAAATGAAAGCTGAGAAGAAATGAACATGATACTTGTAATGAAGTTATTATCGAATATACTAGTTGCCTCTTCACAATTTGATATTAGCAATAACGCTATGTGTTGTTAGCCTCGCGATTGACCGAGTATATACATATGAATGGGAAGCTTATAATAACACGACTGTTGTTCTTATTATATTTAAGATAATATTCGACAAGACAAATTATTCCACTTCATAACCATATAAATCTTGACAATATATTGTGGACATTTAGAATGAAAGGTTTTTATCCCATCTTCACCGCAAAATTGACGGTATAACACCCCATGGTATAAACTTATCTCTATCCCACCTTGTTGAATAAACCTGTCGCGTGCACGGACTACTTTTCAAATGCCGTCATGCGATATGCGCTTAAATTAGGTCGATATTGTTTTGCTCATTGATCGAATTTTAAGGTCACCCATTGGAAGAAAATGTGCATATTTTGCAGAAAAAAATATATATGACATATTCAACAGAACAAATGTTGCGATGGGATAAATAGAATACTAGGATTAGCGATTAGCGTTGAATAGAGAGAAGAAAAGTGCTCACCCGATTGCGTAACTGTTTGAATTCGATAGACCATATTTTACGACACAGCTGACGAAATCACTTGATTGCGTCATTCAGATCATTGGGCAACCAGTTAACGTGTGTGTGTGTTTACGATGGATTATTATTATGTGAATAACAGTGTTGGGATATAAAACTGGAATGAAACTAGTGAGACTGCATTTTCGATTTCGTGTTGAGATATAAAATTAAAATGAAACTGGTGAGACTGCATTTTCGATTTCGTGAAAATGTCGTACTCGAATAACGCAATGTTTTGTTGAACAATTGATAGATTAAATTTAAGAAAAGTGTAAGTGAATTGTTCATTTACTTTTCGAAGGAAATCGATGTTGAATTAAAAGGGTAATTTCTTTGATGAATAAGTCGTTTCTTCGTCAGTCGATCAAAGAATTTATATCCACAAAAAATTGCCTGCTTACATCAAGTGCTTTAACATGGAAAAGATGGATGGCGATGAAGAAATGTGTCCAGAATTTTAACTCGTCATGAAAGCAAATTAAATTTTACGAAAATAAACATGGTTATTACAAAACTTCGGTTAGTAGAGCAAGAACTAGTAGATGTTTTACTTGTTTATGTCAGTAAGTAAAAAGTGTGTTAAAGAAGAGTTGTTTATAGACTAAAATTAACAATATCGGCGGAGATAAATGCTGAATCATGCTTCACGTAGGTGTGTACACATTTTGTTAATTTACAAATGGCAGCCATTGTTATTTTTGGTATTTTACAGTGGTGAAACAAGAATTGTAGTTTGAACAAAACCGTCTGTGTTCTACTTGAGTGTGTAACATTTGAAACGCTGATTAAAATTGAATCGAGGCGTAAAGCGATATTTTGTCTCGTTACTTTTCTTTTGCGTTGAATTCTTAAGGACTATTTCGAGTTCCGTAAACGGGAAATATCACAATTAATATTACTACGCAATGTTAGATTCAGATTTTATTAAGATTTAATGTGTTTTTGCTTTTATTTTATCAATTAAAGACTAAATAATTGACGACAAAGAACATTGATTGGATAAATATAATACTAGGATAAGCGTTAAATAGAGAGAAGTTTATGTTGCTTGGCTCGAACACTGAAAGCGCTCGCGAAGGCTCGCGCTCCCGGCGTGTTAAGCCTCGCAACATAAACTTCTCTCTATTCAACGCTAACCTAGTATTCTCTATGTACACACACGTAGGTAAACTTAAATTTGGCAAAATTTAAAAAAAGTTAAGTAATCAAAATCAATCGTGGAATGATAGGCTAGTATTGTTGCACAAGGTTACGACATAAATGTTGGTCTACTCAAATTACGTTGTATATATACATTAACGAAACCCGTGCGTATTTTAACGTGTGTGTTATTTTCGCTAAGGGCCCGTTTTCATCAACCGATTCTTAGAGTATAGTTTTAAAATAAAGACTGTTTTAAAACCACTTAGAAGTAAAGTCTAGCATGGCACGACCACAATAGTTGTAATATAAAATTCACACAGGAAGTATATCATTTCATTAGTGTTTTTATCTATCACCGACATCACTAGAACCCATTGTGTGTTATACAAGCATACTTAACGGACGTGGACTGAACAATGACCACTTTACATGGACTGCAAAATTACCACTTAACTTTGACTGAATAATAACCACTTAACTTGGATTGAATAACTTCCACTTAACTTGGACTGTATAATTACCAATTCTATTACAAAACCATGAAACTCTTAACTATTATGAATAAGCGTTTATACTCAACAGTGTCCATAATAGACTTACAAGTCTAAGAGTTGTATTTACATTGTATGTATGTTCTATTGCTCACATACAATTTGTTAAGAAGTAGCGATATATTGTAAGCATTAACGACCTGGTATATCACGCCGTTAATATATTCTCATGCATGTGCATATCATTATAAGTGTTTAATTTCCTCGTGCGTGTAGGAAATTATAATGTCGTTATTATTGTGACGTTTTAACCGGGTTAAATCCCTAATGATTTGCATGAACTGTTCCGAGGCTTGAACCCAGCTTTTTTCAGCGAGGTTTTGGGTCATTTTCCGATTTTAGAGACTATCAGGTTTCTTTTATTTTTCATATTAATTTCTTTCGTCCACCGACAGTTTATACATTCTTGACTGGAAATACTTAATGGTACAGTTGATGGAAAGCATTTGTATATTATGCCAATAATATGATACATATTAAGGCAACAGTCGGACAATGAAACATGATAGAAGTCAGTAAACAACAGCAAATCGATATCGATCATTGTTCTCGAAAGTAGAATCAGCTTGTTGTTATTACCAGTCCCAGTTCTTTCCCTTTAGGTTGTTCTTAAGTGTTTTTTTAGCTTTCATTTCAAAACATTTAACGTTTTAAATAACGTTTCTGTTAACAAGTATGTGATCTTACTACATAACGATTATGTTAGCGGGTATAGATTATAAAATTGTTAGCATATTTATTTTACATAGATGTGTATTTTTGTTATAATAATATATGCATATGTACATATATACTCACTCTAGACAATCAACACGTCTAAGCATGTCTTTAAAATTAATTGTGAATATCAATCAAAATAAGCTTTAATGTTTAAAATTGTTTTTACTACATATAATATATGCCTCGGAGCAACCCAAATGATATAAGGCGGTATCATTTAACAGAAAAAAACACCTGCATGTTACCTACTGATATACCTTGGCGCATTCGTGTGTCCTGGTGTGGCGCGTGAAGCGAATACACATTAGTAACAACGTGTAAGAATCACACTGCTGCAAAATATCATTATATAATGTTAAACGTATATATAGTTCTACTTGATAGGCTTATCTACTTGCTTGGTGACATGATGATAATGGTGAATAAATAAAAAAAAATCAAGGTAACACACTTCATATTATCAAGTCCTTATTAATACATTTAAATTGCTTTGCATACATTTGTAAATACAGAGGCTTACCCTATTTAGTGTTATTCTCTTTACCTGATTAACACTCTTTGTAAACTCGAGCTATCAATGACCCCAACTTGCCACTTTCGATAAGGAAACCACCAAACGCAATATTTATAAAAGTTTGATAACACACATATGAAGCTCACTTTTCTACACTAAGATAAACACGTCATTAGAAAAACGAAATGAGCAGTGAACATGCTGATCCTAGAGTAAGTTTACATATGTTATTGATAATAGTCTTTGTCACCATTAAATGTTTATCACAATAATACGAACATTCCGTTTAGTTTAAAAATGTTTTTTTTAATGATTAAAATCTTAGCTAATTTAACAAAAAAAATGAATATATTAGTAAGTGTTCTGTATTGTATGACTATAAAACTTCAAATAAACTTCCAATTCCGCATCATGCAAAACAAAAGGCAAAAAACATCAACATAAAAGCAACAATGTTAATATTAATATTGATACAATACAATGAATCCTGCACAAAAATGTAATTGTTGTTTAAATATTGCATACATACGCATACGATAAGCTTGCAGATAAGCATACAATTTGATATTAATCGTTGCCTTCGACGAAGTTCTTAGTAAACATAATAATAAACGTCAGCTAAACAAACTACGGGGGCTAATAATGCACTATTTTATATAACTGAATGTCCCAGTATCTACCCAGTGCGTTGGGCTCGCATGTATCGAATTGAGTAGAACCCATGCGACGTACCTTTTTCTTATACAACTGATGTTTTCGTATTAAATGCCTAAACTGATCCGGTAACAATTAAACGTTATTTCCCTTGTAAAATGCTATTTTTATGTTCTCATTTCTAATGCTTAATAGGTAATAATGCCCCTTTAGTTCGTTACAGTACTTTACATAGCTGGGTACCAACATTGAAATAAATAATACTATTAAAAACACAATTAATTTCATTTTGTTATTCACATAATGCTCGCTTCAATAAAACAGTTTTGTTTTCTTTTACCTTAAGGAAGTATTGCTTTGCCATGAATCGCGGGTGCAATCATGTGTTAAAAGATTTGTTAATTTTTAGGTTTTTGACTGAGTGTTAAAAATCAAATGTATAATAATATGTATTTGTTAGTCTCGGTCGTCAATACCATTTTCGTGGCTGTAGAAAAAGTATGCATCTTTCCTGTTCACAGTTTGCTACTCGCCGCGAAATATGCTTTGCGTTATACTGTTACGCGATACTCAGCTGCTAGGCGTCGGTAGTTATATGAGTGCAAGTGATAGCAAATGCTCTCAATATTTATTGTTGCTATGTTACAACCCGTTTTGCAATAAACCCGTTTTGCAATAAAATTACGGCAAATAAATGTGTGGTGATTTTATTACAAAACGGGTTTATTGCAAAACGGGTTGTTAAAAAAAATTGCAATAAAACACTCCAACCCGTTTTGCAATAATTTTATTGCAAAACGGGTTTATTGCAAAACGGGTTGTTAAAAAAAAAATGCAATAAGACACTCCAACCCGTTTTGCAATAATTTTATTGCAAAACGGGTTTATTGCAAAACGGGTTGTTACATTGCTAGTTACAGGTGCCACGATGTTTAATAATTTCGGCATATTCTGTTATATTTAAGGGCAACACGGCCAGAGCAAATATATTACTAGCCTGACCAAAGCGATGAATTAGCATAGGTCTTTTTGAACGTAAGTCTCGTCTAAACGCCATATGCATACTGATGACATTGAGCCGGCAACTGATCAATCGTGTCTCTCGTAGAGACTCACTATCAATAAAGTTTGAGCTTCTGTATATTGTTTCGAAAACAACTATTAGATAAGGACATTTTGCCAAAAGCCTTTTCTGTGGAATATTATAATAACAGTACAATTATGTGCACGTTCCTTTATCTTTGAACTTAACATTATTTTAAAAACAAACCGCCACAATACAGAAAATGACCAATACGATTGCATAACGTGTTTCTTTTTAATTTCCATCTTGGCATTCATGCTGGACGGTCATGTTCATTTACTGTTGAGCTTTTTTCATAAATTGCATTCATCATGTTATATCAACAATCGAAAGTAGGTTTACTAAGTAGAGAAATCGACCATCTGTGTTGGTAGTTTATGGAATCCAAATATAACCTAGAGCTTACAATAAGTTCAGATGACATGCACAACAGCAATTTTAATTGTTTATCGCGTTAAATTCGGAACATAAATTCTTGAATGGTGCGTTATAAATTCAATATATAAAAGCGTATTATATACCTGCAACCAGTTTATTATAAACAATGTAAGTATATCACAGCGTAAGGTATACGGACTTGTGCAATATTAAACAAAACAATGTTTGTGTTATATGTATTATTTATTATTTTTGCGTGCATTTAACTGTAATAATATAGTGTTTATATCATTGAACGTATGGTGGTTATGTAGGTCTGTTTCATTTACATGAACAGATCACAATCCCAATATGCATGAGTTTACCAGCAATATACAACCACCGATTGGCATACAGAACTATACAACTCAGTATAGATTAGCCTTTATAATGTACAGACACGAACGCATTCCAAGTTATATTATACATTAACAAGCTTAGTCAAGACAGCTTTAGAACGGTTTGTATGTATGATACGTTGATACACGTGATTATTACTGAATAATAAATAAACAAGAAATTCAAAGACAAATCTCAGAATAAATAACTTACGTAACACACCCGTTGAGAGTTGAATAAGTATCATGTGGTGCCTAATGCGGTCAATATTCATTATTAGCAGTGTAAGAATCAAACGAGAAAATGGCAATTCATCATAAAGTGACGGTTAAAAATATGGAAAGTTAGGTAGGATGTATTTTCTTGATACCACGGAAACTGGGATATTTTTATAATTTTTATTTATACAAATCGTTATCAAGAGAATATGATTGGTTATTGTTTATAAATGTTTTATACATGTATTTAAATTCAGCATGCTTCTGAAGACATTTCTACGAAGTTGTGTGCACCTGTGCATGGGCGTAGTCAATGGGGCGGCAGGGGCAGCAATTGATGGCCCAATATTTGGCCTAGACGTCGTTAAAAAAGCACAATAAACGTGCTGCTGGTCAAACAGTATATTTTTCGAAAACCGTTTGTGAATGCGACTATGGTTTTTGCTAAAGATGATACGCCGATATATTTGTTTAGGTGTCAGAAACATGACCGCCGACTACCTAACATCCCGTTTATCGGTTTAATGGGACTTTGTTGTTATCTCCTTTCGGCGTGTTAATAGCAATTTGTATTATATTTATTTCGTTTTTTGTCATAACAGGAAGTAAGTTATCAATAAAATTATTTTTAGTTGAAAGCGTGATGCGAAATGTATAAAATTAAGTTAAGTGTTTTCAAACATGTATTCATGTGTGATTGGTTACTTTCATATATCTGTTTTTATTTTATTTTGTTAATAATGAATATATCCAATAAACCAAGACATTCTTTGTTATTTCTTAAACGACAAATTGAAATGAAAAAAAGAAGAAGGCCATTGTCTTTCTATGTACGTGTGCACTTGTTATTTACTATTTAAATGTTCGCCGAACTTATGTATAAATATTAGTTACGCCCGGTATGACGGATGTTAATTATATAAAATACATGTTGTTTGAACATTTATGATATGTAAACCGTGAAACTATAAACATATGAAAACAAAATCGTATCCTATTATTGAATTATAAACAATATTAATTGGTATACTCCTAAAATACTTATACGCATTCTTTTCCCTTTATTAATGCACAGGAATGAGTTATGTGCTGATTTAGTCATTGTAACAGAGAAATTACCGCTCATACCAATTTCAAACAGATGTGCCAGTAACACTAACATTACTTCTAAACGTCCCATCCTATCGCCAAAACACGTGTGACGCTTAAAGATCTTAACAATAACACCCTCATAGCCAATAAGCAATTCATATCAATAACTAACCTCAAAGCGCATGCTTTTCAATTAATATCACCTTGATGCGTACATATTTCCTTGATCATATCTTTGCCGCATTCTAGAATTGCGTTCAACGAGATTCCTGAGCAATCAGTATGTGGTTCACATTGGAAAGAACAAACTAATCCCTGTATTAAAAGTATTGCAGCCACGAAATGAGTACCAACAAAGCTGTTATTATTATTGGCAGGAAGATATAATACAACATTACTATAGACATTTATAAACGAAGTGGTAAGTACATCCTGCCGCGAATGTCCGGAATAAAACGCTTTAATGCATATTTTACTAGTTAAACACACCACGTCACGAATAATCTTCCACGTTTTATTTATTGTCATTGGTAAGACTGATAAAGGAATAAAGAACGTGCATATCTAGATACCCCTGTCCGATAACGAGGTAAGCGTTTGCAGAATACAAATACAGCACAAACAAAATACCAATACCAACAACAAGAATAATGCCTGTATTTCTGGATTTTTGGAAAGGATTTAATTGACCAAAAATATTAGTAATTATCTGATTGAAACAACTTTGTATTAACGAAGGTAGGTGGGTATACTGGATCACTTTCCAGAATGTTTGTATCTCTTGTCCTGCCATCCTTGTAATCGTTGTGACATGAGTTCGGCATGGTACCCGTCAATTACCAGTCAATTAAGCAATTAAGAACCTAGGGAGCTTTGATAAATGTGATTGTATTACCCATTATGTATGTCGGACGTTAGAATAAAAATAGGGGCTTATTTAATAATTAAAAATTCGATATGTGCTACTTGTCGATCGATTGATGTTCAACGTATTTCTTCAAATTGCTTAAACAAACTTAATCGCACCGGGCATTCGATGAATATATAATTTTCCAACAGACGTGCACAACTAAACTTAAACGAGAAGTTCTCTTTTTTTATTATCCCAAAACAAGCAATACTTAGAAACATTCGAATCAATATCAGTGTTAAACTTGCAAACCATAACAATTTCCTTACATACAAATCTAAAATATGTAAATTTGAAATGAAAACCACACTTATAACTACAAACAGGCAACTGAGGTGGCTGATTTCGATATACCATATCATTTTTGGGGTTTTTGAGAAGGTTGCCAACACGCAAACAAGAAAGAACGACACTGATACCAGCCAAAACGACAATAGGAACGCCGATTCGACAATTATGACTTGTGTCACCAATTTTTGTGGTTCTATTGGTTGTATTTGTCGATATGGCGTGTTATGTGGTTTTTAAACCCCCCATAGCCGAAAACACAATAAAAACAGGTGTCAATATAAAAATTTTGAAATGTGTAATTTGTCGCCGCTTGGGACGTTCTGGTGGGTATTGTGTTCGTGTTGGCGACCCTCAAACCCGACAGTATAACAACACTAAAGTGCGACAAATATACCTCCCAAACGACAACAAAGTCGTCAATGCGACAATTATGACATTGGTCACTCATGTTATCGTTTTGCGTGTTGCCGTGGTGTCGACCTTCAAACCCGCCAATACATTATAATGATATGGTACTAAGCAACTACCATAGGCATCGTAGGAGAAGACCGAGTCATATTAATGTTTTCGGATATGTCTACACGCTCTGTTATGTCAAGGCAATATATTATACATATTTATGATAGTTGTAGGGTAAACAGATAATAAGGCATTGCGTCATACACAAGTATTCATCCATCAGCAGAAATAATGTCTTCAGTTTCTTTTATCTTTTATTCTGATAATTGTTCTGGAAAGCAACATGTTCTCTTGTTATGAGAACCTTAAGCAATTTTGAGCAAAACCTATATATATTATTAAATATATTATTTTTCGACAGAAGACTATATCCTTGAGAATAAAAACACTTAACAAATTGTTTTTTAAAGTAGATTCTCAGGAACCCTTTACTTTTTAAATTCCGTAAAGTAGCCTTCATTTCGTATATCTGATAACGTACTCTGCATTGATTTGATATATTTCAAAATAGAGTTGTCAATATTTTCTGAGGGTAATTTAATCGTTTAAGTCCACATAATATGTAAAGTGGAAAATATACATGTATTGATCAATTGTTATTAAGTAGATATGCGTACTTGAAATAGTATACTTAAAGAAAGTGTCTGCAAATGAAAATTCAGGTTTCCTTTTTTATTTCGGTGAAAGCTGTCAGGTTTTTAACGTTATTAATATCATTTTATGAATAATATCTCTACATTTTGTTTCTTTGAAATGTGTATACATCGTACAGAAAAAGCGCTATGTTGCAATGAATGCTTGGCAGTGTTTAAGGTTTTGCATGCCTGTACAAAGAATTTAACCACCAATGCCTTCCGTTTAATTGATCGTGCCAATGCATTGAATCAACTTACAAACCCGTTAGTTATTCGTTTAAGGACCAGAATATTGTAATTATGATTTATGTTTGCAATAAGAGTTTTATGTTTCTAAATAACATTGTAGGGAGTAATTATTTCTTATAATCACTAGTCATTAAACATACCCAGTAATACCAAACGGCATTGTTTATACAAAGCAAAATACACATTGTTGTCATAATTATAAGTGTTACGAACCAAGGTAAAAGAACATACAAAGCATATTGTGCACATTGTAAGTAAATTCGTTTGTAAATGAAATACATGTATGTATGTATGCAATGTATGCTTAACAATGAATTGAACAGATCAAACGTTAGCCCATCTTCTAACAATTTGTTGGAGAGCACTTGCCATGTTTCCAATTCATTCAAACAAAATTCAATGAATTGCCGTTGAAGTTAATGGTAATTTAAAAAAATATGTACGCACGTCTGAGTATATGAATTGTATGATTATTTATCCCGAGCACTACACAACATTCAAATATCGATATTTAAATTTCATTTGGAATGCAAATTCGCAAGTTTAATCGTTTTTATTGTAAACGTTGTTGCTAAGACGAGTATGTGGTTGTTATTTTAAAAGAGAAACTAAACAAAATGTTTTCGGTGAATTAACAAGTTTAAACCGTATATCTTTATGTATTCTAGTGTTTGGACATGTAACATGTGTTTATAGGGTTGGCTTTTAATCAATTAGCATAATTATCAAAACACACAACAATTTACTGGAGGTTTTTATGGGTTAACTCTTATAAATATGAAACGTATATGGTACGTAATGAAAATAACGAGTCAATACTTATGAATCATCGTAGGAATACAATATTAACGATTTATTATAGTGTACTTATCTGCAAGCCTCAAAACATTAATTGAAATTCATGTTAACGAGTAAGCGATATTATGTTCAAATAGCATCATTTAATTATTAGAAGTGACTCAAGCAACCCTCCTCAACTATTCCACATACACGTATCACACAAACGTTTCTTGTTATCTTTTTACAAAGCCATGTTTTTCGGTACAAAACAATATAGAATTAGGAATCTTAAAATAAGATCTTTATGTAGTACAAACAAATTGATTTGCACAGGCAGGCTCTAATAAATTGCAATTTTGATAACAGTAAAATGTCGAGTGCTTAAAACACAATGTAATCACACTATTCAAAACACTTCGTTAATTGCTAGATATTTATAGAATATCATTTCGAACTAGAAATTCAATGTTAGATCTTTATTAATTACAATGAAATCATCATTAATGAATAAAACTCGTTTAAACGTTCACTTTGTAATTCAAACTATGACAATTCAAAATAATCATAATTATTCTAATGCACATTTCGAAATACACACTAGTGATCGCACACCTTTCGTAAGAATGCAACAAGGTGTTGTCGATAATAAAAAGGATAAGCACACCGTACCTACTAATTAAAGCGATATATCACAAAACAGCAATATTCGGGTTGGATTAATTCCAGCTGTGCATCACATCAATGCACATTGGATATTTCGGTTCAAAACAAATGAGCCTCGCTGTAGGAAAATTGGGCTTAATGCATGTGCGTGAAGTGTCGTCCTAGATTAGCCGGTACCTGTGAGAGAAATAATCCAATGTGCCGTGGTTGCATATTGCGCCGAGTGTAAACGGAATACTCATACCCCATTGAATTTATGTAAAGTTTATTTCTCTCTTTACGATTTATATGCAGAACAACGATCTATTCCGCGAACTGTCACTTTAATGTTTATGATACTTGATCGGAATGTTCTTGACATTGGTACCATGATACAATCAATATCAAATACTCAATCTACATGAATCGTGATCAGAATGTTTACATAACATTTTCTAGGCAGAGTTCGAATCTGGGTCACATGGGTCCAAAAATTAGATCACCAGGTGAAAACTGAGAAAAACGTTGTTATCACATTAGAGGCTATGATTCAATCTAAATGAGAAATCAGAATGTTTATCTAGACAATATTTGTTCAAACATCACATCTAAGTCACGTTCGTTCAAAAACTAGATCACTATGTCAAATATTAGAAACAATTGTTTACCGCTATATAAAAGAAAAGGTTTATGACTCAATCTTTATGAAACTTTTGTCAAAAAGTNGATATCACATTAGAGGCTATGATTCAATTTAAATGACACTTGGTCAGAATGTTTATCTAGACAATATTTGTTCAAAACATCACATCTAAGTCACGTTTGTTCAAAAACTAGATCACTATGTCAAATATTAGAAACAATTGTTTACCGCTATAGAAAAGAAAAGGTTTATGACTCAATCTTTATGAAACTTTTGTCAAACAGTTAATCTTGATACTGTACAGGCTGAATTCGAATCTGAATCACGTGCGTCTTAAAACAAGGTCACTAGGTCAAATTTTAGAAAAAACACACATTGAAACCACTCTAGAGACTACTTTTATGACTCAAACTTGATGAAACTTGGTCAAAGTGCGTCTAAACAAAAGGTTACCAAACAGATGTACAAAAACCTTGTTGCCACTTTGGAAAAAAATATAATGACTCAATTTTGATGAGACATGGTCAAACATTGTATCTCGAAAATATCTAAGCTAAGTTTCAATCTGGGTCAAAGCATCCCGAAATAAGGTAACCAAGTCAAGTCTTAAAAAAAACGTGTTACCATTTCAAAGAAATATTTATGATATTCAACAAGCTATTTAGGTTATTAGTTTGGTGACCATTCAGCGTTTTTTCTGTAAATATTTGTTTCACGTAGTGTGGATGCAGATTGCTATATGCATGGATAAACGGATAAAACATCCTCGTAATCTCTGTATATGTAGTAATGATTTAATGTTTTACGATACCGTTTCTATTGTTACAAGTAATAATAAACAACCGATCATAAATTGTTGGCGTTAATAATGCGACGACGTTATATGTCTGAATATGTCTTTCTCACCGTTGAACGCCTTCAAGTTTAGTTAAAAAAAAATTCATAAGTCACAATTGCATGCTCAAATGAATTCAAATATGTGAAACTATTCGATACAGAAATAATGTTCTACCGTTTTTCGTCAATTATTACGGATAGTTACAAAACTCTATCAGATACATTGAATCCATAAACATCCCTTCACTGTGTATGGAAAAAAGGCAAACTTATCGACCCGTTGGCATATTCTTTGCTTTAAACCTGTTTTCAAGTGGTAATAGGTTGAAGGAAGGTCAGAGACAACATGCTATAATCAACATGATTAATGATCCTTTTCCATTAACAAACTTCTGTTACGATAATTTAATTATGAAATAATCTCTATGTCGGGCAGCAATGTAACAAATGTATGCGTACATTAGCACTTTTATTACTGCGTAAGCTAGGAAATTACCTTTGAATACAAATCTCGTTTGACTGGAGATGATAAGGCACATATAAATTTTCAAAATATTTAATAACGCGCACAATACCAATACACATAAATGTAAGATGTGCATCCAAATCAATTTCATCAAATTACTAGTATTATGTATATATGTAAACATAATATTTGCCTGTTGGTTGTTATTCTATGATAATCTCTAAATTTAAATCATTGAAACTGTATTTGAATTTCAAGTTCGTTACCAATTGTGTTGATCGAATTTTTCAAAATCGAAGAAAGGAAAATATATATAACATATATAATTACACATGGAAGTGTCAGAACGAAGGCACACTATCGTTTGCAACTCACCAACACTGATTATTACAATTTTAACACAAACAAATAATGTAAATATTACCATTTTTGATACTTTATCAGTTCGCCTTCAAAACTTACTTGGTCAGCAGAAAAATCACAATATCCTAGACATAAAGTCAAGTTCAAATGGCTGAACACTTTTGGACAATATCTGAACTCAAATCTGACGCCTGACTAATGGTACGTAACAATTTAGTTTTTTATCCCGATAATGGACCTATAACATAGTCGTCTGACAAGTTACATAACTCAACTGTTGTCTGTTCATTTCCGTCCTCTCGTTTCGATTACCATTTTCCATTAAACAAGAAGGTATATTATGTTAAATTAATGCATTAAACAGTCCAAATTAATGATGATCTATAGAAGACGATTTTTTTATACTTGGACAGAGTTGAAATCCAAACAAATGTACAGTGTATGAAGCAAGAATTCATTAAAAATCGGACGTATTTAACCTTTTATGAACGCTATATACATTTATACAATATAAAACCGTATGATTCCATAGTAAGTGTTAACATTATTCTGATATGCTATTTGTAATTTATTTCCAACCAATTATTACGCATGTTACATTTTAGATATTAAAACATAAAATAAATACATACTAAATGACCGTGTTCTCGACAATTAAAACTGATTCTCTCTAACAAACAAGAACACGTAGTTATGTTCCGAATTTTACTTTGTGCATTGTAGTTATTAATGATGCAGCAAGTGAAAGTATTTTATTTGGCAAAGGTTAAGAAAAGTGTATTAATAACTGGATTTCAACTTAAGCTATATTTATTAACTATTTCCGACTAGGCGGGCGTGTTTTATATGAAGCTCATACTTAACATACGAATAACATTGCAAAGAAATAATTTAAATGTTATGAAACATAAGGGGGCTTCTTGATAACGATATAAATGTGTACCAAAATAAATTGTATTTACATCAAACATATACACGTTTCATGAAATAGCCTTCAATGATATTGGTAGACATTAACCCATTGTATCCATTCCACAGCTTGAGCTTCGCTTTATTTATGTCTCCACATTATTACGGCAAGCCATGGCGGTGACAGGGAATCCATAAATTATGGAATGTTTTTTATCTGGTTAATTATATATTTATATAATATGTCATAGTTTCCTCTACTGTTCGATGGTCGTCTGATTCACACAATGTATAAAAGTGTTTTAACCTGTTTGTGAACTAACAGTAACGCTTAATGCGTTTTCGTAAATATTTGTTAGAGCTGATAGCATACATAATATATGAATGAATAAGGGTAGTACAGAACAAAAACAGAACAAACTCCAAAAAGAAACATTAATCGTTGAGAAATAGTAAATGCAATCCTTTGTTTAAGGAAAGAGCCAATGTGCCGTTACAATACAGGACATTATATACAACACACTAATACTCATAAATGACGATCGACACTGATTTCAGCGCTTAGAAGGTCAATGCAAAGCATATGGCCTTAAACCAGGTGTAAATGATAAACGAACTTAACGCGCATTACAAAGGATTAATCACAAAGCACCATTAATATAGTAGAATCGCTATTAAAGTTTAAATGTAATACAATGCA
The DNA here is from genome assembly GCA_007657795.1 of Dreissena rostriformis. NCBI lineage: Eukaryota > Metazoa > Mollusca > Bivalvia > Myida > Dreissenidae > Dreissena > Dreissena rostriformis. The sequence continues at coordinate 205,335 of VMBQ01000048.1, forward strand.
ATTCTCATTTATTTCTTGTTATTAATTATAATTTAAATGTTTACTAGGAAGAAGTCTAGTATCAGTTATGTACATATCGCGTCGTTTGTTCAGTCATCAATGCAATCATAGTTGCTATAATGTATCCGTGCGCATGCGTCAAGGAAGCACACCTGAAATTTTCAAGGGGATAAATTTTTATGATTTATAAATTTTTAAAGTGTTTTTAAAGAGCAATTTTTAGTGAAATTATAACCAAAAGCTGTATAAATAGTGTGTGGAGTGAACTGGACACTTTTTTTATTGAGGAACTTCTTAAAATTCGGACTTTATTGAATTTTTCTAGCGTGGTCTCTCCCGCCTCGTGCCAATTCCTATAGTGTTCATTGGACGCCATATTGGATTTTAGTGAAAATGCATTGTAGAACTTTTATTACTGTTTTTATCATTATCTTAATCAAGTATGTGAAAACGCAGGACATTTTTAACTGTACAGGTTTAAGTGGATGTGAAAGTTGTAACAATTTTAATGATTTTTTAACATGTGATAGTTGTGACAATTTTAATGATTTTTTAACTCGTGAACTAAATCAACGGTCGGTCTTCTCGTCGGTCTCTAAACCGGGGATTCAACTGTGGAGTACTCAAGCTAAGTACAACCTATCATACTTTCATAGACGTAGAATAGTTTCTAATATCAACATTCTGTTGTTGTTGGCTGGTGACATTGAGAGCAACCCTGGTCCGCGTTCAGGATGTGGTATATGCAGCAAGTTTGTCAGGAGTCAGGATAAGGCGGTGCAATGTGACGATTGTGATCACTGGAATCACATAGACTGTGTCAATATTGATGTTGATCACTATAAACTTTTGCAAAACTCAGATGAAAAATGGTTCTGCCCAAATTGTGTTTCACCATGCGGTATTTGCACAAAAGTCGTCACAAAGACAGAACGAGCTATTGAATGTGAATCGTGCAAGCTTTGGATTCATACCTCTTGCGCAGTAGTATCGCCCGAGGAATATATGATCGTGCAAGCCACAAACTGTTCTTGGTCGTGCCCAAAGTGTGACTCAGATAACTTTTCATCATCTTTTTCTAGTGTATTGTCAGATTATGAAACCAGAAACCAATTTGAAGCTCTATCTGATACTTACAAAAGTATTAAAAAGCAAAAACGTTCAATAAATAGGAGTAAACTCATTATTATGTCAATAAATATCAACAGTGTTAGGGGTAAAAAACTGGAACTACAAACCTTCTTAGCAACGGAAAATCCGGACGTGGTCGCAATACAGGAAACCAAGTTGGATAATAGTATTAAATCAAATGAAATTATACCAGACAGTTTAGAATATGACATATATAGAAAGGACAGAAATTTAAACGGTGGTGGTACGATGTTACTCATCAAATCTAANTGCGTTGTAGTAAATGGCGCCAGATCAGAATCCTCAATTGTTAAATCCTGAGTACCGCAGGGAACTGTGTTAGGCCCGATCCTATTTTTGGTGCATATTAATGACATCTCTATGGACATAACTTCGAATATTAGAATTTTTGCCGACGATTGTGTTTGCTATAGGGAAATTAATAATTTTGAAGACTGCTCAGATCTACAATCGGACATAAATAAACTTGGTGATTGGGCCACTTCTTGGGGTATGAGATTCCAACCCAGTAAATGCAACATGATGACTCTTTCACGTAAAAAGAAGAAAATGAATTTTGACTACACATTGAAAAATACTCGTCTAGACTTCTTAACTTGTATTAAATATCTTGGAGTGAATATCACATGTGAACTGAATTGGAGCAAACATATAAATGAAGTCTGCAACAAATCGTATAGAACGTTAGGTCTTCTCAAAAGAAATTTATCCATGTGTCCTCAAGACGTAAAACTTCAGGCTTATAAAGGCTTAATCCGCCCAGTGCTAGAATATGCCAGCGCCGCCTGGGATCCGCATCAAATTTATCTACAAGAAAAACTTGAAAGCGTACAAAAGCGTTCAGCTAGATTCATCACTTCTAATTTTCGTGACTATGAACCAGGATCCATGACTAAAATTTTAAAAGATTTAGAACTCCAACCTTTGAAAGAAAGAAGAAAACAAACTAGATTAATATTACTATGTAAAGGACTAAATTCACGTGCAAATTTACCATTGGAGCAACTCCATCGACCTATTCGTTGTACCAAAAACATGCATAATGAACATTTTAATAGAATTTCGACAAGGACAAACGTACTGAAGTTCAGTTTCATCCCAAACACAATATGTGACTGGAACTCTCTTCCTCCGGACTTGATTCGCAAATATCAAACAGCTACTAATGATACAGTTTCTGTGTTTATAAACCAAATTAGAGGGGGGCTCGAAAACTAAGTATGTTTTACAGCTACTTGACGCACGCGCGGTGAGTAAATGTTTGTCAATGTTTCACCGTAACACATCAAGATCAAGAAGATCCGTCTGTTATCTCTATTGTTAAGGAAATAATATCCGTGCTGACTTTTGTTTATTGATCTTATGATGTAAACCATTTGTTAAGTTGTCTGTTAACATACCCCATCAACTATTTATATCATTCAATTGTTTTCGGAAATAGTTGCCTAATTTAGTTTTGTTGATTTCCCCGATTTGATTTTGTTTTAATGTTAGTGATTTGAGTATGACATCAACTTTAATATACATCATGTTTTTTAAACAAAAGAAACACAATTAATTTATTCTTTCGTTTTAAAAGATTGTGTTAAGTTGCTTTGACAATGCGTGGAAATCACTTACGATATTCATAAATAATCTGAAAGCAGTTTTGTTATTGGATAAGTAAAACTAACCTCTTGCTATGACCAGTAAACACACGTTGATTTTCATGAATACTGCTTATATGTCTAATCAACTCACGGGTGGCCGACTGGTTTGCCTCAGAAGAGGGCATCAAATTAGGTTTTGGATAGGGGTCGTCATCTACCTTTGGTCGGGACTTGCTTTGCGTGGATGATGACTTAACAATGCTCGTATAAGAAGATATACGCCGTTGTCTTGTATCCGGCCCATCATATAACGTACCTTGGCGACGTGCTGTATCCACTTCGGGTTGTCCTCGGGTGCTAGCGCGATCGACGCGCCCTCGAGGGATCTCGCGTTGCGGAGGTTATTGTTTGTTGATGTACGTATCACTTAATGAAGTGAATGAATAACATACTTATTAAACTTATTAAATAACAATATTTTCTCACAACTACTTTTCGCTTTGAAGTCATGCAAATTTGTCCTAGATAAACATTACTATATTGTGCTCATACATCATATCGTCTATTGATAGCAGTCAATGTCAGCAATAAACTGTATATTTGTTCTGCAAAATGATCCCCACTAGAGATATATCTTTTAATCCTATGGCAGAGATGCGAACGCAATTACGTTTCCTTGAACGTATTAACGGGCATACGCTATCTTTTAAAGTTGGGAATAAAGGTCACCTTGTCATTTAATACTAGTATGAGAAATTGCATGTCAAATATGGGATTAAAACGACACTGATGAAAATCCGACGACATGTTGGTTTGCTTGAGTAAAGTTTAATTGATTCATATCACAGAAACTAGGGTTCCGCATAACTCACTCAAATCAAATACATGACGCCGCCAGTCATATGCATATGACACTTATGTTCATATGGACTGCTTTAGACGCCTGTAAACGATAGACAGCTTCTACAATGATTAAAAAAAACAAGTTCCAAGTTAAATAAACGGTATTACTTTTCAATACTCATGTTATGTCGTCACAATTTTAATACTGATAACGAAGCAATGTTGATGAATTTTGTCTAGAAGACAGCGGTAACCCCTAGCTAGGTTGTTGCACATATGAAGTCGAAGGAAGCATGCACTCGTACATGTATAACACAAAACAGTGATAAATATACTCTGTATGTTCCTTATATGCTAATAAATACTTTTGAAAAGCTGATGACGAATACAATATTCAGTATTAAATAACATAGTAATATATAATATATAACAGTTGCAAAAATCAAGATATATAACACTTTAATATTGTAACAATAATTATGGAAGTTTTGTAAACACAACTTGTGATTATATTTTGGCAAGTATTTAATGTGTAGATTTAGGCAACACGTGATTTACATGTTCAAATAATTGAGTACATATTACATATGTAGGCAAATTAAGTATCTCGTCAACGGAGTTTTCTTCCACACCATTTTTATATAAATACTTTGTTATGGCAATGTCACTGGAATATTTTTCGTGCCAGGCAAAACATAATCCAGACTGCATGAATAGCTTTAATATATTTGGTATTATCGTTTTACAACATGGATGAGGCGTGTACATGTATTGATTTAAAAAAATGAATACGTCATCGTGTGTTAATATTTTACTTAATTCGCTATTGGACGGTCATAAATTAGAGTCGAGTTCAAACAAATTAATTCCCCAGATTTCTCAAGGGAAATCAAATTTAACTGCATAGCAGTGTCTTCGCTCATGCATTCAATTCATGTCAAACACTCAATCAATAACTTCAATAGAATAGCATGAATACTATGTATGCATGTCTACACTGAAAAGAAAGTTAAACTTGTCAAGTAAGCGTGTGTGAAATGTGCAATATGAGATTATGGTTATAATTTCTTTGAGGATACCTAAAATCTTTGCACCAATATCAAAAACATACATTCAAGGTTATTGATCAGAATTTATTAAATAAAATGTTTGTCATAACTAATTGCAAATGTGTGATAATTATATGTTTTGTTGTCTCAGTGAGCAACGAACGGCTACTGATATTTAAGGATACATTGATTAGATTTATTTTGAATTAAGTTAATGTTACGGTTTCAATGTTACTTGTTATTTAAAAGCCAAACTTAACAAATATGCATATGTAAAAAAATCAGATACATTTTAATTGACTACCATTTTTACTATTTTTAAAAATGATAGAGTTATTGATATATAACACAAGTAAAAACAGTCCGATTTGTTCTCAATTTTACATTGATACAATTTCAGGAAACCGAAAACCTTCTTAAGATATTAATTACAAATTCTACAAAACAAAATCAGCTTTTTATCGAGACGAAATTGCAGACAATCTTAGAAATAGTCTCAAAATTATTTGCAGATATAAATCCATTATATCCATTCCACAATTTGTGCTGCGTTAACTTCTTATCCCTGCAGACTTACATAGGCTTTGACGTGGAATTTAGAAATGATGTGATTGTATTGATTTAGTGATGCGCATTATCCGTCGTTGCGTATACATAATGAATATATACTGTTCACTGATTAGCCTTTACGAACATCTTAACAACGTCTTGAGCGTTGAGTTCAATCATTGTATTTAACAAAACAGATACAGCAGCAGCGCCCTCGACATTTAATTATTACACCTTACCAATAAGTCTTAGCTTTTCCGTACTATTGTATGGCATCGGAGATGGCTAGGTTTCAATGTAAACATTGTAAACGATATTCGCTCGAGTTGAACAATGTTTTTCGGGACCAATTGGCTAATATATGGATGGTATTGATATAAATGAATTGTACGAAGCCTCGAGGCCTAGGTCCGAACTCTGAAAATTATGTTTCGGCGATGACACAGTGCGGTAACAATAGAGCAATAGTTTATTTCGTGGGTGCCGAGCGCAGATTACGCAAAATTCCTTACACATTCATAGGGTTAACGTTCCGTAATAACTCTAAGTTTTCGGACACTGTAAATTGTCGGACATCCCCTTTTTGTCCAAAATAATATTTTACCAGAATTCTGCCCTGTTTAGATTATATGGTGTCAAATCGATCATGCGTTTTTATGATCGACGTAAGGTCATAACACCTGGCCGATGAATGTCTGAGGCAATTGACCATTTCATTTGCGTTACTTGGGTAGATAACCATGTATACCGGTAATAAACAATAGTTTCACATCAGACAGATAACTGTGACATATACTAAATGCTCCAGAACGTACCGACCCCCATTGCAAGTTTTACAAGCAATTGAAGTTATTAGACAACGACTGATGAAGAAACAAAAAATTTATAGTTTGCAGATTTTTATTCTTTTGCAATAATTAAAGGTTTATTCTAGAACAGAACAGAACACATCGTTTATTTCACCCAAGTATACAACATATACAATAAGGGCAATATAACAAAGCAAAATTATAAGGTAAATTATAAACTAGAGTTTCGGTTAATAAAATACACATCTTTGAACCCGTTGGTCAAATAAGAGCATTGGGGTAATTTTCTGTAAACTAATATAAAGCATGCGAAATTGTTAATACTTGAATCGTACGATTCCCTTATATCGACATTCTCCTGATATCGATCATTTTGTCTAGATCAAGAACGAGGCCCTCGTGTTGACGCCACGCGCTAGCGCTCCGAGTTTTTACTTTTTTACTTTACTCACATAACTACGCTTGTAAATGAATACAAACACAACCAAAATCAGGAAAAACAGATATAATTTCCCCAATATGCTTTAACAAATGTAATGATTTATAAAGCTCAGCGGTAGCAAATTGCATTACTAAAAGCATATGTTTTACCTTCTGGTATCCGGGCAACGTTTACACATATTAAAGATGTTAATTGTTCAGGTTTATTTGAATTAGCATGGTCATCGGTAGACTTTTTATTTCATCTATACCTGTCTAGTTTATACCGACGTCAAGTCGAAATGGCCTTAAAAATAAGTCAATAAATGACCATAGCCTAAGGCCGTTTGCTTTATAGTGTAAAATGATAACATGAGACAGAAAGTAATTTCCCACAAGAATCGCAATCTCTTCTTACGCCAAGTTTGGTTAAAAATCATTGACTTTTCGGTAAGACAGGAACATGGGTCATTAAACTAGTTGTCGCGGTGGCGACTGAAATTACTGAATACTGAATGATTTTTACTGCGTCTACTACTACTGTCTCTAACTTGCTTTTATCGCTGCTACTTTTTTCATGTGTTCTACTTATAAACAAAAACATCACCCAACCAGCATATAAGGTTAAATCTGCTAATACTACACATGTTTCTAAATTACAATTAAAGGGGCTTTCTCTTTAGGTTTGAAAAATGCATGTACTAACAGAACTGTTATATTTGAATAGTTTTAAACAATTATTATAACAAGGCAAATGATACATTTTATTCCTTCCTTTGGGTTCTCATAAGGGACATCTTAGCGCAAAATCTAACGTTCTTCTTCTACACTACGCAGACTATTGAATTGAACGGAAGTTAAAACGTCACCATGTTTGCCTAATTATCGATGATACCATAAATCAAATAGTATTTAATTTAATGAAATTTCCTTACGTCCTAGTTTACGCCGATACCGACACGTTTACTCGTAAATGTTTCAAAAGCAAGCTTATGTCTAGGTGTCGTATGAACACATCTGGGCAAACAATGTAAGCTTTATTTGTGAATGTATGGATATTCAATTAAACAGAAAAAACATATTTGCAATTGTATAGAAATCTTATTTCGTTGATGTTTTGTCACAATTTCTTCAAAGCATTTATGCTAATATATTTTATATATCAAAGTTTTATTTGATTGAACAAATATCGTATCTAATCGTTTAACTGTTTACGATATTTATCAAATTACACGTGCTGATGATCGTTAATAAACAAATACTTTAACCAAAGAATTAACACGCATGTTGTGAAAAAACACTATATTGACATAACGGTGTAAACTGTTTACATACATGGTAATTTACACGCCAGTACGACACACCATATTAATATGGCATGAGGGCAGCAATTTACATGAATGCGTATGCACGCTTTTGTAAGGAACTGTGATACCATGACGGCATTGGAAAATATTTAAAACAACTCACCGGTTTACGAGTTCTTGATTTAAATTGTATAATATATTATCACCGTAAGTACACGTATCTATCATAACCAGTTCAGTGGTTCTTTAAAACATTGAAAATATATATAGCAAACACGTTGAACATATTGTGTATACCTCAGTATTATTTCCATATACACAATCATATCATATATATCTTAAAATATATGCAACTCATTTTATTATGTATGTTTCTACTTCATCATAAACGTGACTGACGAAGTTGCACGTGCTGATGATAAGTAAACTAAAGTATACTCACTCGTGTTTTGAAAGAAAACACTAAATTGACATAACGGTGTGAAATTTCTTATGTACACGGTTAATAACACACCAGTGTGTTTTTGTAAGAAACTGTGAAACCATGACGAAATTGAAAAAGACGGCTCATTAGTTTGTCATTAGTGGTGTTTAATGTTAATAGTTAGCACATATTTGTATTATGATCATTCAAGTTTAAGTGGTACTTAAATATGTTGAAAAATACAAAGACCGAATACACTCTTTGAATACAGGGCATAACCCTATGTATTGTTTCCATTTATATAATGTTGACTCTTCACTTCAAAACATTAAAGTTTCATATATTATTATGTTTTCATACAGGAACACTATTTAATATCCCAATATGTAAAGGTGCAATGTATGTTATGCAACTCATTACTGATCTGGCATACATCATTGCAACGTAAACACTTTAGATAATTAAACGCAAACACCGCTGAATACGCTTGAGACCATGTTATTCTCTCCAAGCCAACGTATTCAATCAAGCATGTGTAATGTTATCATTGCAAACAGTGCGTTCATCTGATTTCGTTAAATGCTGCATTTTAACACCCCGTCCATTAACACACAGACATTGTTCATACTTTTTGTGTACCTCCGTTAACTTCTGAATTCTGGAATCATTTTTACAAATGTTACTCACATGTTTATATAAGAAGTTCTAAGCGATCTCTACATCGTTGTTATCCTTCTTTGATTTCAACATTGACAATTCAGTTTAACATTTTACTATTCTAGTTTATATTTGTAATAATCATTTGAACCATGACCGAATATATGAATTACTTGATGATATACAGCCATACTTAATTGATGTCAACCATGAAAGGACATAACGCGATAAAAAAGCTATGAATCTGAAAATTACATCAAAATAGTGTAAATATGTGAAAGATTATATACTACCGACACTGGTTATTTAGAAATGCTGATTAAGAACTGCTAATTAAGGTGCCTCGTGGATAGTACAAATTATTCGCCATTGTTATGTTTAAAAAAAATCTTTTAATGCACTACATAAGCAAACAAATGATTATCAGCGAAATATGTGTTAAGTACTAGAAAATGCTTCATCAGTTACAGATAAATAATTTATGTAACTTATTTAATTCCAGTATATTCTTATACTTACCTTTCGCTTTGGAGTCATCCACATATTTTCTATGTAAACATAACTATGTTGTGCTATTCCATCATATCGTCCATTGATAGCAGTCAATTGTCAGCAAGGAGCTATGAATTTGTGCTGCATAATGATTCGTACACACACAAGACATATACATTTAAATCATATGTCCGAGAAGCGAACACAATTATGTTTTCTTGCACGTATTTTACGGGAATACGATATCTTTTAAAGTAGGGCATAAAGGTCACTTTGATATTTTATACTAGTATGGGAAATTGCATGTCAAATATGGGAACACAACTACACTGCTGAAGATCCGATGACATGTCGGTTTGCTTTGTTAACATTTAGGTGATTTATATCACAGAAACTAGGGTACCACATAACTTACTCAAATCGACTATATGACGCCAGTCAAATTCATATCACAACTATATTCATATTTGCAGTTTTAGGAGAATGTAAACTATAAACAGTGAATATTATGATTACACAAAACTAGCTCGTAGTTATACATTAACTGTATTACTTTTAAATACTGATGTTTCGTCGTAATTCAATTGCTGCTAACAAAGCAATGTTGATGTATTTTGTCTAATTGGCAGTTGTAACCCCTAGCAATGATGTTCGAGATCTAAAGGCAAAGGAAGCATGAACTCGTACATGTATAACACAAAACTGCGATACATATACTCATTATGTATGTTACTTATATGCTAATAGGTACTTTTGACAAGCTGCTGACGAATACAATACTCAGTATTAAATAACATATTAATACATCAGATATAACAGTTGCAATAGTTTAAGATATTGTTCCACTTTAATATTGTTATAAGAATTATGGTAGTTAAAACTGGAAACACAACCCATTAAAGAAAGCATTTAATGTGTCGAGATAAACAGCAAGGAAATTACATGTTGAAATAATTATGTGCATGGTACGTTTTTAGGAACATTAAGTATCTCGTCAACGGATTGTTGCAATACTGCACCTTGATTATTTCATTGGTTATAAACATTTCGTTATGGCAATGGGAAAGGAAGGTGTTATTTCATGTCAGATATAAAATAATATCCATACTTCAGATATTCTGTAGTATATTGTATTTTTATCGTTGTATGAGGCTTGAACATTTATTAATTTAGCAAACATTGAAAACGTCTTCGTTTGTGAATATTTTACTTTAATAAATGGGCTTTTAACGTTCATAAATGAGAGTCAACAACGAAAAGATTAGTTCCCCAGATTTCGCAAAGAAATACCAATTAAACTGCATTCAATTTCTCCGCTCGTGCATTCAATTCATGTCAAACACTCAATCAATTGCTTTCATAGAGTAGCATGAATAGCATGAATAATATGTATGCATGTCTACATTGCAAAGAAAGCTGAATTTGTTAAATCATTTGTTTGAAGGAAACATACAATCTGTACACCAATATTAAACATGCATTCAAGGTTATTGATCAGAATGTTTTAGATTAAATGATTGTTATAACCAGTCGCTAATGTGCGATTATTATGTGTTTCGTTGTCTCACCAAGCAACGGATGACTACTGATTTAATTTTACATTTAGTTAATGTTTAAGTTTCAATGTTACGTGTAATTTAAATGCCAAACCGAACTGATACATTTTAATTGTTAACCATTTTTAATGTTTTTAAAATTGGCAGAATTATTGATATATTATACAAGTTAACACAATTTTTAAATCTTTTCTTCATTTAATGTCAGGAAACCTAAAACCTCGCTTTGCAATACAACATGTTAATTACAAACTTTACAAAACATTTTTTTTAGACGAAATTGCAGACAATCTTAGAAATATTCTTAGAATTATTTTGGCGGAGATAAATCCATTATATCAATTCCACAGTTCGTGCTTCGTTAACTTCTTATCTCTGCAGACTTACATAAGTGCCTCACTTTGACGTGGAATACAAAAATGATGGGATAGTATTGATTTAGTGATGCGCATTATCCGTCGTTGCGTATGCAGTATCAACATATTCTGTTGAATGATAAGCCTTAATGAACATCTTAACAAAGTTTAAGCGTTGAGCTCAATCATTATATTCAACAAAAGAACGACAGCAGCAGGTCTCTGTGCCAACATTTTATACGTTATTCGCTCGAGTTTGAAAATATCTTTCGGGGCCAGTTTGTTAATATATGGATGACATTTATATCAATCCATTGTACGGAGCCTAGAGGCATCAGTCCGAACCCTGATCACTCTGTTTCAGCAACGAGACAGTGCGATGACACTAGTTTATTTCGTGGGTGCCGTGCGTAGATTGCTCAACATTCCGTACACATGCATTTGGTTTACGTACCGTAATTGCGCTAAGTTTTCGGACACTTTAAATTTTCGGACACACCCTTTTTTGGCCAAAAACATATTTTACCAAAATTATGCTCTGTTTTTGATTACCTGGTGTCACTTCGATCAAACGTTGCTATGACAAGATTTAGTTCATGCAACCAGTCAGATGAATGCCAGAAATAAATGGACCAATTCATTTGCGTTATTTGGGTAGACAACCATGTATACCGACTGTAAACAATGGTTTCACCGCATAAAGTTAACTCTGACAAATACAATGTACTAAACGCTACAGATTTGTATTCTATTGCGTTGACTAAATGGTTCATGCTTAAACATAACAGAACACTTAGTTTATGTCACCCATGCATACACAATATACCATAAGGACATTATAACAAAGCAAAATTATTAATCAGAATATATATTATAGTATTGGTAAATAAAAAAATCATCTTTAACCTGTTGGTCAAAGTAAAGCCTTTGGGTAACTTTCTGTAAAATAATAAAGCATATGAAATTGTGAATAACAATATAGTGCAAACATATATAAAAGTAATTTATACTATATGGCGTGGCAGTTTACAAGCTATACCTGTCCAGTTTATACTGACTTCAAATTGTAATGACCTTTAAAAGTAGTATATAATAGTCTATAAATGGCCATATTCAGCGAAACCTAAGTGCGTTCTCTTTAATGCGAACACATAATCAAGTTGGATAAAATGATTATTTTTCACAAAAATGAGACAGAAAGTAATTTCTCAAGAGAATCGCAACCTCTGTTTACGCCATGCTGTGTTAAAAATCTTTGACTTTTCGGTAAGACCGGAACATGGGTCATTTAACAAGTTGTCAAGCGGTGGCGACTGAAATAACTGCATACTGAATGATTTGTACTGCGTCTACAACTACTGCCCCTAACTCTCTTTAATCGCTGCTACTTTAATCATGTTTTCTACAAATAATTCAAAAACAAAACCCAACCAGCATATTATTGTAAATCTGCTTATACTACACAGGCTTCTTGATTACAATTAAAGGGACTGTAAACCACGAATGACGAAAAGAGAAAAGTTCTGAAATACCGTATTTGTTTACAATTATTAGTTTATATTGATTAAAATATCACGACTGGTATATTACATTATTTGAAAAAAGTTAATATTTTCAGTATATTCGGTTATAAAATTTCGCGATGTGAAATCGAAAGTACATCGCGAAAATAGGTGACATAACGATAAAAACACTATAAATAACGCAAGAAGATTGATCATTTTATATATAAAGTATATACAATTCACTACGAATGTACAATTTGCATTCCTGGGTTTACCACGTGACGATTATGATCAATCTACTTACTTAAGTAATGTTATATACCAGTCGTGATATTTTAATCAATATTAACTAATAATTGTAAAAAAATACGGTATTTTAGGACCTTTCTTTTTTCGTCATTCGTGGTTTACTGTCTCTTTAAAGGGGCTTGCTCTGTAGGTTTGCTAAATGAATGTACTAACAAAACTGTAATATTTATATTTATATAGTTTTATACAATTATAATAACAGGAAAAGGATGCAATTTTTTCCTGCCTGTTGGTTCTAACCAGTGACCTCTAGAAGCAACAGCTAACACTCTTCTTCTACACCACGCAGATTATTGAATTAAACGGTAGTTAAAACGTCAACATTTGTGCTTAATTTTTGATGATAAGCGTTTCAAATGATGCAATAAATTATATGGTATTTAATTTAATGAAATTTTATAACGACCTAGTATGCCGATACCGACACGTTAACTCGTAAAGGTTTCAAAAGCAACAATTACGTCTGTGTGTCGTATGAACACATCTTGACAAACTTGTGTGAATTTCTAAAAACTCTTAATATCATTTGTGAATGACTGGATATTCGATTAAACAACAGAAAACTATTTGCAATTCTATATAAATCTAATTTCGTTGATGTTCTGTAACCAAAAGAGCTTTTGTGCAGTGAAAAATTTATAACAGTTGTACTTGCTTAAACAATTATCGTATCTTATCGTCAAACTGGTTACGATATTGATGAAGTTGCTCGTCAATATACTAATACATTAACACAAGTATAAACACGCAGGTTGTGGAAACAAGCCATATTGACATAACGGTGTAAACTGTTTACGTACATGGTAATTTACACGCCAGTACGACACACCTTTTTAATCTGGCACGATAGCAGCAATTAATATTATTGCGCATGCATGCTTTTGTAAGGAACTGTGAAACCATGACGGACTTCAAAAAAAATAAATACAGCTCATCGGTCTAGGAGTACTTGATTTAAATTGGATAACATATTATAACAGTAAGTACACTTATCTATCATAACCAGTTTAGTGGTTCTTTAACACGTTGAAACATGTATATAGCAAACACTTTGAAAATAGTGTATATCCCTCAGAATTGTTTCCATATACATAATCATATCTCGTCGTTTTAAAACATATGGTAATTAATTATATCTGCATGTTTCTAATACTACTTCATCATAAACTATATTGACGAAGTTACACGTGCTGATGATAGGTAAACCAAAGTATAAACGCTCGTGTTCTGGAAGAAAACACTAAATGGACATAACGTTGTGAAATTTGTAATGTAACCGGTAAATAGCACACCTATGCGTTTTTGTATGCAACTGTGAAACTATGACGGGATTAAAAAGGATCTCATTCATTTGTCATTAGTGGATTTTAATGTAAACAGTTAACACATATTTCTGAACTGATAATTCGATGTTCAGTGGTACATACACATTTTGAAACATGCACAGACCAAATACACTCTTTGACCCTCAATTTTGTTTCCATTAACATAATGATGACTCTTAACTGCAAAACGTATGGCAATACAGTTTCGTATGTTCTTATCTTTTCATACAGGAGCCATATTTGCTAACCCACTGTACGATGAATTGCATGCAGCTTACAACTGATCTAGCAAACATAATTGCAACGTATACACTCTAGCTAATTAAATTCAAACACCGGTAAATAAGCTTGAGGCCTTTTTATCTCTTCAAGCCAACGTATTCAGTAAGGATGATTAGTTGACTGCTAGTCGTTAAAAATTCATTAAACGAACTACTATTATGTTTAAGCATGAGTGTTTAAACACGTTTTTGTTGCATTGAAAGTTTTAATATATGTTTTGTTCCCGAGTATTGAAATTTTGAAAGGCAACATACAATGTATACTTATAATGAAGTTTATCAACCATAAATGATTTATATCTAAATATTAAGTGGCGCTTTTGTTACATCATGTCTGTTATATGGGTCTCTTTGTTAACATCAATCGCATACATTTAAATACAATAATACTTTTATTGTTTTAACCCGCGACCATATGATAACACTTTTATTTAAAAATACTCAAATTCAACATTTACCGATGGCAATTAATGAACAAAATTGTTTTCCTTTCGCTTTGATTTTCCAATGGTATAAAATGACATTTTCATATTTGTGTTCTTAACCACGAACGTCAGATCAGATAGGGATAAAATCATGGAAAAAAAATGGTGCTGTGTAAATTATTTACGTATTTTTTCAGACTTTATGTTTGTTTCTATCCTTAAATGATAAACATCTTATCCGTTAATGGTTTATATGGTTCACTGGGCTCACTCACGACCAAAATAAAACTATTCCCGTAAGATGATATCATTTAGGCTAATGAACACTTGTTTTAATGTCTTTTTCATTGAGCACCATGACATCTGTTGTAAACTAGAGTGCGGTCAACGGTCTTAATGGTTACATAAGTAAAACAGTTTTAATATGAGTTTGGCTTTGAAATAATATATATTGCACTCACTACTCTGTTCTAAAGTACTTATTATGTACATGCACTATAACACTTAATTGCGTTGACATATTACTTTCTTTTGGACATGAGAAATTCGCCTTGTTATGCATTTTTAAAATAAACGTTTAAAGTCTAATTTAATATATGTTTCTAAATTAGTATACAATATAAGAAATCACATATTAAACTTGTTCTTTTTATTTGAAACGTAAAATCAAATCGGATTTTATTGTTTTTCTTTGGTCACTTGCAACGGTTCGGTTTGTGTTTTGTTAAAATATGTGTAAGTTAAAGAAGATTATGCATTTAAACAATTTGTTAATTTTCTAAATCGACATCCGAAGGAAAGCTTTTTGTTCAGTTTCAGGTGAAACATGAGATACTCATGCATCATCGATAATATCTTTCTAAAATATATTTCTTTCAGAAAATTAGATTGAACGCAAAGCGCATTACCGAGCACGTGTATTTGAATTGTTATTTGAAGAATAACTATATTATTAATGGTTCCCTCAACTGATTTACGTTGTCTGTCAACAGTTTTATATTAAATTTGATATCTTTGCAACTGATTTACTCTATGACAAATGAAGCTATTATGATTGATGAAACACCTACATAGTGATTAAACAATCACAAAGAGTTCAAATTAATAATGAAAGACCGTGAATGCATACATTTCTCCAATCGGGTTTATTTGATAATAAGGCGAATTGGGACAACTAGCTTTCACTTAGTCACCCAAGGACTATATTATAGCAGTGAACTATTTAAGAATATTTTGGGAATATTGCATATTATCACATATATAAATGTCGTTACATTTGTCTAATCTCAACGCATGGATACGTCACTGCAAGTATTCAGATTGCATATCAATTTTATGTGATGGCTGCAAAGTGGTTAATTTTTATACACAAGCTTGTCCTTAAGCATGACAAACGTAAGGCGCACTTTTTAACTGGCAGTACACACACGTTGTTTAATGATCAATCGACTGCATAAAGTAGTGCGCATGTTTCTTTATCTTTGAAACCAAATCGGCAATTAATGATTTTTTTATCGGCACCTATCTGCATACAATAAAGTGGCATTTGTTTATGTGTACCTATGCAACGAACATATGATGACAAACAAGCACATTTGTATTAATGTTTTTTCACGAAACGTGTCATTTGAATGTTCAATTCAATTTTCAATAAATGCAATCCAAACACGAAACATGAAAAGCAGGTGGCCAAACCGTAGAAAACTGTGTAAAGAGGAACTATGATGCCAATTTAAAGATTAAATTTAATCAAGGCATATCTGCATTATGCTGTAGGCGATATATAAATGGTTCTTCTAAATGATCGGATATGAATCGGATAAAACATTTATTGTGAGTAAAATCATTCTTTCAGCATTGTATGGAAATAGTATGCGATATTTTTTTTAACTTTTAAATTTATAAAATTTGAACCTGGAATGGAGTTTAAACTACATGTATAACATAGCACCAAATTGATATTCGCATGAGTTGTCGTTCCTTTTTGCATTAAACGCCATACAAACATAAACCGCATATCTCACTCGAACAATTTGAAATATGTAGAAAATGATGTGCACAGGTAGAACATTTTAACCTGTTCCTAATTAGCCATACAAACACAATACACAATGAACACACACTGCTTATGTAAGCGTGGAATGTGGCAATTCTGGATACGAAGTACTGTATCCGTTTTGTTATGCTGTAAACTACACGTAGAATCTTAAAGGCAAACCAAATATTAATGCTTTCATTGGGTCAGTTGGCTTCGCGGGACAATACCCGCACAATTTAATTAGCACATACAGTTAAATTCATTGTTATTATTTTGTGTGCATAACATTGAACGCATACAATAATAAGAAATATTTTTTGCTTTTATGTTTATTTTGTACATCATGTTAATTTAAAATCCGACTTTGCTTCGAATTATTACAATGTTATTTTTTTGTCGATATCTGTTTTTGTTAATTATTCTTTTACAACTATACTCATTGCAACACTTGGTGTGGGTTTGATGGTGTTTTTTTTAGTTATTTTCCCCGTGTTGTTAAGGAAATTTGCATAAATACCAGCAGATGGTAACACAATTTTTCTCTTGATTTTATTTATACCTATATTTAGAGGATTTCAAAATTAAAATATTATGAAGAAGACATATCGGTAATATATGAAATTGGTAGAGTGAGAGGTTGATCCATACTGAAGATGCAATATGAATTTGATTACACGTATCTGCTGTTCGGAATATTATAATCCTGAAATATTTACGTTTGATATTTAACTTTCAAAAAATATAATTCAATTTGTAAAAGGAGTCAACGTTGCAGCGATAACAAATAAAATATCAATTTTAGATATGCTAGGTCAATAAGCAAAACATAAGAATACTTTGATAATATTGACTCTAAAGGAATCTTTCCATAAGAATATATGCTAACAATCACATCGTGCACGTGTTGTGGAACCAGTGTGTGTCTAAAATATATAAATAGTTTGAATGTGTATGTTTCAGAATGTGAATATACCGTCATCAATTAGTTGGTTTAACTTGAACACAGCAAAATCACTTATGTCAACACACATACCCGATGCCGTGTTTATACATATTTAACGGGCACGGTAACAAATGTCAAAGACTTGCATATTTTTACGATGCAGTATTACTTAGTAAGAGGTCAACGGAACCCGATTGTGTGCATCCATTTCTTTTAACAAGGGATACTAATACTGTTATGCCTTTCAAATGTTTTTCTCCGTTGCGTACATACAAAACGACCATCAGTTAAAACAGTATTGAGACCGAAACTCGGGGAATCACATTAGGCCCAGCTTCTGTTTTATGATCTGCAGATCTGGGTGGAAGTATCGAAAATACTCGTATATGCAGGCAATATACCAGGGCATGTGAAATGATATCCTGGCAAACAGTACGTTCATCTGATATATTTTTATGCTGAATTTTTACACCCCATTAATTAACTAACCGACATTGTTCAAGTGTTTGTGTACCTCCGTTAACTTCGGAATTCTGGAATCATTGTTTTACTGACAAGATTATATAAGCATTCCTGAGCGTGCTTTACATAGTTTTTATCCGTTTATGATTTTAGCATACAGTGTTACATATTATTTTTATGTGTAATGCATGCGTGTCTATAACACCTCTATAATATGTGTTCCTGGTATTTATAAAGAACACTTTTTGAAGATGGTTTTCGATTACCGTCAGAGCGAATCAAACTTCCATTTATACTGAATTATGTTAAGAACAATATCACAATATAAAATAACAAAAATGTTATTATGTATAGTGTCGCATCATGTAAACGTTATAAATGAAATATCAATACTCAGACTGGTATGGACTTATTTCTTCGTTGCTATTTTGCGATTCATAAATATTCCAAACAGAAATTCATATTTGGTCCGATGGACATATAATTTATTTGGAATTAATACGTTGTAAACGAATTACTCGCATGTTTAGTTAACTGTATGTATGCTATAATTGAATAAAGACATATGTCTTGTTAGGTCGTAAACAATAGAACGACTCTTCGAACAAAGATGACAAAGGTCATCAAAAACAAAACAAACACATTTATAAAATATTTTCATCGTTGACTTGCAATTGAAGGCACTTCCGTTGCAAATAAGATCAAACTTCGTTAATTCCACTTTGTGTCGATATATTTGATTTGCCTTCGTGTTATGACGCACAAAACATGACGTACTAAAACACATCACGTGTGCGCGAAACAACACAACGGACTCATACGTCAATTTTTATCTGACAATTAGATAAATATTGTATACATATATGTCCTCTCAAGCATTAGATGAGGCCATATAAACGCGCATTACTAAAATCATTGTGACACTTCCCATTCAGATGTCAAAATAAATGGCATGGAAGAAGTGAGACTGAACATATTGAATTATTATCAGACCATGTCCTTATGTATTTGTTAAGGATACCGTTAATGCAGCTTTTCACCATCCCAGATGAATACACTATCAATATATTCTATTACCTGAACAAGAAGCAAAAGCGTTTGTATTAATGTAATGAAAAAATGTATTCAGACATGCAGATATGCCTACCATTAACTTCCACGCACGTGTTTTGACTTTAGAACATAACTCATATTTACAAAATGAGAACATATTGTATCATTTGGAATGTAAATTATGCCTCTACTGCCTACACATGTTTTCATTGAAAAAAGAAAGGCTTCAGGTGTGTACAAAGACATTTGCAAGGTCTTAGATCAAACCTATATCGACGCTATAAAACATATGATATAATAACCTATGCCAAGCAATTTATTGTTGGCTCACTTATATATTCGGTTATTGTTTTTCGTACAATAAATTGTTAGACTACATTCAATGTAATGCTTACGCAACATTTCTCAATAACATACTTTGCTCATGTGCACAATTTGTCTTTATGGAATGAGATTTTTATTTTTCTTATGTAAAGAGTAGTAATTATATTTTTTCTACATGTTTTATTTGAACAATTTAAAAAAAAAACATATTTCTTTTTTCAATATAATAATAATAATAATTCTGTGACGCACATTTCATTGTGTGTTCTTGTGTATTATTCTATTGCTCAACCATAAATTTTTACTAGCAACTGTTAGATCGTTAACCGCAATAAGCGGAAGCATGCCAAAACTGGACACACATGCAACCGGCCTCAAAAAGCGAAACCGGAATTTGAAAATTGTAAGACGCACATATTTGTTCAATGAATTCGTCAGTATACATGTAGAATTGGTTTTAATGCCTTGATACATTTTATTGCCCTTGGTTTACGTACTTCGTAAGAGAATAGTACTGACCCCTCACGATATTTCGACACCGCGAATTTTATGTTTTTGAAATGGTCTTATAAAAACTCGAATTGTTCTATACCACTTTATTAGTTCATAATAGTACTCTGTGCAACCTTTGACATAAGTACGTTTCCGGGATAAATTAATGATTAAAATGCAATCGATATTTTGTTGATTCACCTCGCGATCTCTAATATCGGCATTAATATATATGATGATGTAATTGGTGGTTATAAAAGATTACAAAACAGTTAGTGGATTAACATTTATCGTTGAAATTATGTTTTCCATATATGTACATATTATGTATTCGTATAAATACTAAGTATACAGTCTATGTGCCTGTAAAAGGTCATTGTGTTTTTAATAAATGCTATTTCTTGTCGTAAACGACAAAGTTGTATAGGCTTTAGTATATATTATGATGTAATTGGTGGTTAGTACAGATTACAAAACACAATGGCTTTACATTATCTTTGAAATTATGTTTTCCATATATGTAAATATTATTCATTTGTATATATACTAAGTATAAAGTATATGTGCCTGTAAATGGTCATTTGTTCTGAAAAAATGCTAGTTCTTGTCGTAAACGTCAAAGTTTTATGTTACAGGAAAATGACATTTCCGTCGTTGAAAGCGCTGATAACATTAACGTTCTTTTTTATCTTTAACTCATTAAAACAGGGATAAATTACAAACAGATTGTGCATACTATTAGACAGAACTAAATGTGTACCGGCAGCTTAATATGTCTTCGCACTTCTAAGTAAAAGTCAATCTTTACAACAATGTATTTAGTTTCATATTGTAAATTCAGTTAAGTCATTTTACAAGTAAAATTTACTATATGGTACCTGCATTTGATATTCGAATTTGAAATCCTTACTAGAGTATCATGCTTAAATAAACATTGAAATTTCACCAAATTGATCATACGTAATAGCACTATTACTAAACGGATCATTCGCCTAAAAAGGCATTCGAGAAAGTTATATCTTTTATTCTTTTATTTACAAGTACGTTCATCGTAAAAGAAAATATTCCTCATAATATTTCTCGAGAAGATATTAAGGTCAACCTATGCTAAAAGACCTAACGCAATAATTACAGGATGCAAACGTGATGTTTATCGCCCGTCAAATTGCGATAATATGTTGGTCATGACATATTGCAAATATTTTAGAATATTCTTTAAGAAACTGTAATTATTTATAAATCTCAGCGGTGGCAAAAGTTTCAATAAAGAAACGAACGGTTGTTACCATGATTTAACTGCATTATTTAAGGCGTAAGATTTACATTGCCGGTATCCGGGCAACAAATTATAGAGGTAATTCATTTTGGCTTCATGTAAATTAGAATGTTGTTTTGCTTACAGGTACACCCGTCTAGTTTATACGGATGCCAAGCTTTAATGGACTTACACATAACTCAATAAATGGCCATATTCAGCAAAATGTAAGTGCTATCGTTTAAGCGTATACAAATAATAGAGTTGGTTAAACAAGAAAATGAGTCACAAAAATGAGATTGAAAGTAAGTTCCCAAGAGAATCGCAAGCTCTTCTTGCGACATGCTGTGTTATAAATCATTGATTTTTCGGTTAGACAGGAACAAGGTCATTGGACAAGTTGTTAAGCGGTAGCGACTGACATTAATGCACCAAAATGATTCTTTCTGCGTCTGTTACTACTGCTTCTAACTCACTTTTTCGTTAATCGCTGCTGCCAATATCAAGTGTGCTACTTTTAGTTCAACGACACCACTACCACCCACACCATCTGGTAGTGCGGCTAATACTACACAGGTTTCTATATTGGCATTTTGGCGATTTCATAAGATTTAAACAAAATATATTACTTATCTGTTGATGGTACCATAAATGGTTCTAAATGTAATGAAATTCTTAGTGTACGCCGATACAGTAACGTTTACTTGTAAAAATTACATAATTAACAATTAAGTTTAGCATGAACAAATCTGAACACACATGTAGGAATTTCTTACCCGTGTAAATGTATTTTGTGCATACACGTTCAATTGTAAAAAGAAAGGAAGTTATTTCTAATTGTTTATTAACCTTATTTGGTTGATGTTCTGATACCACTTATTTATGTCTGTTTATAATTCATGAAAATTGTATAAGTTTAAACAAATACGTAGAAAGTATGTTCTCACGTTAATGCTTATGTTTCTAATACTACTTTGATATGAATTATTTTGATGAAGTTCAACGTTCTGAAGATCATTGTAAACCGAAGAATAAACATATAAGTTGTGGAAGAAAACGCTTTATTACTTAACAATATAAATTTGGGTTCAACTCATCGGTTTATACGAAATGGATTCAAAATGGATATAATATTATAACAGTAAGTGCACATATAAATACATATAAATAAAAAAATATATATATAAAATTGTACGGAGCAAATACAAACTTTGAAAACCGCTCATAACTCTCAGTATTGTTTCGCTATACGCAATATACACATGTGTATCACTTCACTTATGTACATACATTTTCTTATTTATGTTGCCAATACTACACTAGTATAAACGATATTGATTAAATTGCACGTGCTGATGATCGTTATTTAGTAAATAAGTTAACGAACGTATTAACACTCGTGCGTTGGAAAAAAACACTAAATTTACTTAACGGTTTAAAGTGTGTAATAATTATACACGGTTAATAACACACCAGTTCCGCATGATTCATTAATCGGGCAAGATTGCTAAGCAGCAACTTATGTGAATGCGTATGTATGGTTGAGTAAGCAACTTTAAAAACATAATGGATTTGAAAAATATTTAATACAACTCATCGGATTACATGTAATGGATTTAAATTTAAACATTTGGTCGTTGAAATTAGGGTGGTTCTGAAGTATGTTGAACAATGCACAAAACAAATACACTTTTCGAATAAAGGTCATAATCCCCAGTAAAGTTTTCATTTACATGAAGATGTCTCATCACTTCAAAATGTATGCCAATAACGTTTCTTTTGTTCTTCTCTTTACATACAAGAACAAATGTACGGTCCCATGTTGACAATCTACAATGTCATTTATGCAGCTCACTACTGAATAGCAAACATAATTGCAAAGTAAACACTCTAGATACTTGAACACAAACACTGGTGAATGTGATTGAGAGTATGTTATCATCTTCCAGCCAACCCATTAAATCAGGCTGATAAGTAGTTATGTATACATTAAACAAACTAATATCGTGTTTTAGCGTGAGTGTTTAAAACGCCTTGGTTGTATTTTATGTGTTAAACTCAATTGTGTTCCCTATACGTTTGAAACGTTGAAAGATAACACTAAATGTATAATTATAATGAATTGTGATCAACCATGTATCATTTATATCTCTATATTAATTTACAATTCAGAAATTCCACGTTTACTAATCGCAACTAATTAAAAACATTGTTATTTTTCGCTTTGAATTCCCAATGGTATAAAACATATTTCATATTTTTGGTATCAACGTGGCGACTTATTTCATTTCAGCTTTAGATAAATTAGAAAAAGTAGGTTTAGTGCAAATAGTTCCCGTATTTGTTTCAGACTTTATTGTATTTTGAATCCTGAACTGATAATCATCTACTCAGTTTACGGTTGATATCGTTCGCTGGTCTCACTCGTTACTACTTTAAAACTATTCCCGTCTCATGATACCGTCTAGGCTACAATTGCATATATACTATTGTTGATGCGTCCGCGTCGTCGCAAATGACATGAAGTACTTGATCTCGCAAACGCTATCGCTTAACAACGTCGAATTAATGACTGAGAGACGCACGAGTATATATAGATAAAAAAAATAATATATTATCATACACGTATTATTGTGATAAATATTATTTGAATTATATATAGAGCAATGTTTGTAACAAACACTTGTTTTAATATATTGATTCATTAGCATGAAATAATTTATCCATTTGAATACGTCCACCAATCTGTATGTGTACATGTTTAAAATGGCTGTAACAAAGATTTGACTTTCAAATAATAAATTGCACACACAACTCCGTTCTAATGTACTTATTACATGTATGTACCTTTACTATAACAGTTAATTGCTTTAGTATATTACTTTTTATGGACATGATAAATACTCCTTGTTATACATTTTTAAAATAAACGTTCATCTTCACATTGTATTAATGTGTCTTAATTATTTTACAAGAAAAGAACTCCTATATGCTACTTGTTCTTTTCTTTAAAGCGTCAGAACAAATAGGATTTTATTGTTTTGGTTTGGCCATTTGCAACGGTTAAGTTTGTGTTTTGTTAAAACATTTTAAAGTTTAAGAAGTGTATGCCTTTAAACAATTTGCTAATTTTCTTAATTGACATCCGAAGGAAAGCATTTTGTTCAGTTTCTGGTAAAACATGAGATCTTCATGCATCATCGATAATGTCTTTGTAACACATATTGCTGTCAGAAAATTTAAATGAACGCAAAACGCATTACCGAACCACGTGTATTTGAAGTGTTATTTGAAGAAAGAATATATTATTAATATTTTCCTCAATTGATTTACGTTGTCTGTCAACCGTTTTGTATTTAATTTGATATCTTTGAAAATGATTTACTATGTGACAAATGAAGCTGTTATGATTAATAAGACGCCTTTCAGAGTGATTAAACCATCACAAAGAGTTCAAATTAATAATGAAAGACTGTGATGGCATACATTTCTCCAATCGGGTTTTATTTGATTATAAGGCAAATAGGGACACAAAACTTTCACTTAGTCGCCCAAGGATAATAGTATCGCTACGAACTATTAAATAAAAGTATTGGTAATATTGCATGTATTCACATATATGAATTTTGTAACATTGTTTTTAATCTAAACGTGCGGATAAGTCACTTCAAGTATTCAGATTGCAGATCTGTGACGGCTTCTAAANTATATCATTCGAACATACATATACGACATGCATTTGCTGAAGAAATACAAATTTGCCTAACAGCATCAGATAATGCAAGGTAAAACAAATATGCTACTTCTTTGAATTATGTTATCGCTATTTGTAATTATCATATTATGAAAAAGGCAAATTAGCGTTTCAGTCTATATACCTAATAATAATAATAATAATAATAAAATTAATAATAATAATAATAATAATAATAATAATAATAATAATAATAATAATAATAATAATAATAATAATAATAATAATAGTAATAATAATAATAATAATAATAACTGTATTTATATATTATGATTATGCATATATATAATGGTTACAGGCATTCATATAAAGATATTTTGCCTCCATATAAAGAAGTAATGCCTTCATATAATGGAAGATTATCTGTGCATAATACATTCGTATCTGTATATTTTTACATTTTATATATATATAAGAAAACTATATCTTTATATATTAATGCTTTATCTGTATATATTCAAATTATGTATTTATATATTGTGATTATGCATATATGTAATGGTTACAGGCATTCATGCACAGTCAGATTGACGTAATATCACAAGTTTTGGTATTATAAGACAGTCAAGGCGTTCCATAGAAAGATGCAGTATGTGATGTGCAAATGTAAAACATTTCAAAATTTGCTTAATTAACAATACAAACACAATACACAATAGACAAACAAGGCTTATCTAAGCGTGGACTATTGCAATTCTGGAAACTATTTACTGTATCCGTTGTGTTATGCTTTTGAACTACTCGTAGCTACTCAAAAGCAAACCAACATAATAATGTTTAAAGTGGGTCAGTTTACTCTGAGAGACAATATCCACAAAATTATAATTACATACCGCTAACATCATTATTATTATTGTTGTGTGAAACGTTGAACGCATTCACTATTAAACAATATTAGTTTCTTTTATGTTTATTTTGTGCACCATGTTGATTAAAATTCAGACTTTGCATCCAATTATTACAATGGTATTACTTTTTTAGATATCTGTTTTTGTTAATTATTATTTTATAACTATACTGTTTGCAACACTAGATGTGAGTTTGAGATATTTTCCCTTGTTGTAAAGGCAATTGGCTTAACATTTAAGACCAGCGGATGGTAACACGAATTATCTATTGATATCGTTTCTGGAATTTATTTATACCTAAATAAAGAGGATTTGAATGTTATACTCTTCTAAAGAAGACATATCGGTTAAAGTTGTGATTGGTAGAATAAGAGTTTGGCCACAACAGAAGATGCAATACTAACATGATTACACGTATCTGCTGTTCGGAATATTAAATTTGTAATAAAACTATTATGCAATATGTACAAGGAGTCAACGTTGCAGCGATACAAAATTTAAATATCAATTTAAGGATATGCTAGGTCAATAAGCGAAACATGTGTATGCTTTGATAACACGTATTTCAATCAGAACTCATAATGTGTACGTTTCAAAATGTCTGGAGATCAATCAGTTTTCAAGATGACATACTTATGTTATTTGAAATATCCGATTATCAATGCATGTTCTTTTCACCGCTATAATTGAAACTACACACAATTTAAATTCGCATTTAAATTCATCCCCCGCGTTTTCGGTTGACTTATTGCTCGAATGTGATATTCAATAATATTTAATTCATTCGTACATGAACTATTGAACGAAATAGCTATTCCCGTAAGCCATGAGTGGTAAATTCCTATTGAGTCAGTCTTCCAGTAAAATTTAAATTCGATTGCAATTGAAGAGACCAACCACATCCACATGTACTTTTTAACCGAGTGTATTATTGTTTATTTTGATTCATTTACGTATCATAAAAGCTAGTCTTTGGTGATACAGTGCATGTAAATAAACACTAAATAACAATAAATGCATAACAATACAATCGTATAATTATTAATTAATAGTGTTTCTGTCTTCACACACATGGTTGGGACTAATCTATGCATTGAAGTTGGTTTCATGTAGAAGTTCGATTCAATTTCAATACAGCAAAAACAAATCTATAATTAATCAACTGATTGTATTGTTTACTCTTTTTGTATATACTTTAACATCAATATGAATATAAGTTAGCGCTGCATTTGTTTTGTTTAGATACTCAGCGGTAATAGTGCATTGATTACATTTTAAAAATAACTAATCAAAACAGAATTAACCCGAATGCATTCAACAGACTACGCAACAATCAAACAACCTAAGACATTGACTGATAGAAAACGAACGTGAAATGCGATCTAGATTTAAAAAATACGCAGCATTATTAATTACATTTATGAAATATTCACGTGTTCAGGTACTGACAACATATTAAACTTACAATATAAAGTGCATCTGCGTCAGAGGACCACCGTATGCACTATAAGGTAAAATGTGTTTGATTGCAAGGTGTAAAATAATGTAACAGTTGCATAAATTAAATTGTTTTCGTGAGATTGTCATTCACATTAAATTGTACAATTGTAAAGGAAACAGTAGTTTTGCGTTTATTGACTCTTAATGAATCTTTCCACAAGAATTTATGCAAACAATAACAACTTGCACATGTTGTGGAACCAGTGTGTGTCTAAAATATATAAAAATTGTTTTATGTTAATGTTTCGGAATGTGAATATACGGTCATCAATTAGTTGGTAAAAATGTAACACTGCACAATAACTTATTTCACCACACATACCCGGCGACGTTGTGCAAGGTAAAAATACTTATATGGTTATTCCTGGAATAATGTATTTCTCCGTTGCGTATATAAGAAACGACGATCAGTTAAAACAGTATTGATAATTTACAACGAATCCCGGGGAATCACATTAAGGTGAAGCTCTGGTTTTATGAACCGCACATCTGGGAGGAAGTATCTAAAAAAATGCATGTATGCATAAATATACCAAGGCATGCGGAATGTTATCCTGATACTCAGTACGTTCATATGATTTCGTTTTATGCTGAATTTTTACACACCATAAATTTACTAACAGACATTGTTCAAGCGTTTTGTGTACCTCCGTTAACTTCTGGAATTGTTTTACTGACAAGTTTATATAAGCGGTCCTGAGCGTTCTTAACATGGTTGTTATCCGTTGACTTTATGACGTTAACATTTTACAGCACGCGTAATGTACACAAAACATGTGTTATTCTTTGCAATCAAAATAAACACGACTAGCCAGAAACGTTATCAAATGTTATACCAACTATGTGTGCAATTAACTGTTTTATTTGTCAATGCATTATCAAGTTAGTTTTATGTCGTGTTTCATAAATCCAGTTTGTTTAATATAATATAATAATTACTCAGATACATTGTGGCAAATCACGCTTCCATGTGCATATTTATTTCTTTATGATCAGGCACCAGGGTCAGTATTCACCAAAAAGTTTTTATAGACTTCTAAGCATAAAAAATATTCTTTAAATTTGAATATTCAATAATTTCCTAAGGTTTAAGTAAAACATGGCATTAAACAACTATATTTCCATCATTTTCCATGTAAACAATTTTGTGAATGTCATTATAAGCCCGTAGAAGCTTGTATATATTCAAACGCTGGACATATTTTTCTGTGTTGTAAGTATATTCTATAATCTTATGTCCAAGAATGGTTTGGGCCCCGTTGGTAAAAATTAGGAAGTAAAAATACAAAACGCATAGAATACTTTACGCTTTAGAAACGTTTCGGTTTAACCATTGTATTAACTTTACCCGTTGAAAAACATTTGTGTTGAATATTTCGAGCTTAATGTTAATATGGTTGTTTCCAAGTTGTTTGTTCGTATATTTGCTGTGGTGATAAGCATGAATTTAGTGGGAAATATTCAATAATGAAAATTGAATATTAATTATCACCGATGTTAAAGGACTATTTCATCACAGGTCTTTTCAGGGGAAATTCCCTTTCAAGAATGAACACTGGCATATAAATACGGCATATACAAATACTTACAAAGTAATCGCATTCTTAGATGCAATCAAGTTATTGTATGTGTCATGTTTGGCTGTTGGCTTTCTCGAAATTGTTAAACTATCATTGCGGTGAGTATTATACTAATTTAATAATGTTTTAAACACATGACTGAGATGCCAGACATTTAGACATAAGTTTCTATTTTTTGTACATACATCTCATTGTGTTTCACATTTTATTTATTTAAAGCAATTTCGTTTGAAAAGGGCATTTATATCATTATTTTCATCAGATTATTTTGTATTGGCAAGATGGCAATGTCCATTTAAGACAATACCAACACATTTATAAAATATCCACGTCGTTTACTTTCAATTGAAGGGCAATTCCTCTGCAACAAAAGAGCTAACTTCGTTACTCCCATTGTGTGTCGATGGATTCGATTTGCTTTCGTATTATGACTCACAAATCGTTATGTACTTAAACACAACACGTGTTCGCGAAAACAACAATACGGACTCATAGGGCAATTATTATCTGACAATCAGAAAAATATTGTATACATATATCCTCTCAAGTATTAGATGAGGCCGGCCATATAAAAGCGCATAACTTAGAATACTTGTGACACTTCCCATTCAGATGTCAAAATAAATGGCACGGAAGACGTGAGACTGAACATATTGAATTTTTGGCAGACAATGTCCTTATGTATTTGTTTTTGATACCGTTAATGCAACTTTTCACCGTCCCTCATGAACACAATAGCAATTTAATTACATTACTAGAACAAGAAGCAAAAGCGTTTTGTATTCATGTCAAGAGATATTCATACAGACATTTAGATAGGCCTACCATTAACTTCAACGAACTTGTTTTGACTTTATTGCATACCTCATATTTACAAAATGGGAACATATTGTATCATTTGGCTCTGTTGCCTATACAATTTGTTTCTATTGAAACAGGAAGGGCTTTAGGTGTACAAAGATATTTTCCTGTTCTGAGATCAAACCTATTACGACGCTATACAATATAGGACATAATAACATATTGCAAGCAATTTTATAAGTAACATAAGTTGCTGTAACCGGCCTCAAAAAGCGACACTGGAATTTCAAATTGTAAGACACACATATTTGTTCAATGAATTTGTCAGTAAAGTATTGGTTTGAAAGCCTATAGACATTTAATTGCTTTATTTCCATCAGATTCGATAAAAAGTGCATGCAAGAGCCTCTAATAAAAAACACAACAACACATTACCCTTAAATCTTAATGCAAATATGAACAACCAGAAAATACGGTGTATGGAAATAATCATATTCTACACGTGGTTCTATCAGACTCAAAGTTAAGTTTAATTGCGTTATCATCGAAGCTCGTTTCTTCTGGTAATACGGGGCATATAACAACTACGACTAGTTATGATTGTTGTACATTCTGAACCTGGCTCAATCGGAAGAAAACCTGTGGTAAAGTGGGTGGTAGCAAATGTGTACAGTTATCGGTAGCCCCGTACCTGGTTCATAAGATGAGTGTACACCTTGCACAAACCAAACCAATGTCCGCTGTGAAAGCCTTCTTACAGTAATGTTTTATGACAAACATGATCTACAAATCACAAGACCTTTCTAATGATGTTGTATACCATATATCAAACCATTTGTACAATGAGCGACCTGCTTATGCAAAACTCGAGCAAAGCGCAAGTTAAGGGTATTTCGGACATTACAATACTGTTGGAATTTCGGATAGGTAACTTTCCGTGATGTCTGGGTTACGGAAGGTTGGTCACATATCGAGTCTCAATCAAAAAGGATATCTATTTAAATTTAAAATGGATTTTACAAATATGGATAATGCCATACGGTCTATTTGAATATTGTGTATGAGCCAACGTAACAGTTAAATACAAAATGTTTGTAAAATTGTCTTAAATTACTTAAAATAAAGTCAGTCGATAATAGGTGTGCAACCTACTCCATTCAAATAATGGATTCCAATACAGATTGCTAAATCTGACATATTGGAAATAATAATAACAATGCAAGTAAAAAAATTATGAAATACTTCAATAGTAATATTTTAGTCTTGATGAAAGTGGCATTTTTTGTGATCAAACTATACTGCTTAAAGGAGTTTAAAACACAAAACTTCAACATATGATACCCTACTGAGAAACCTGTAACTCTTAATATATGTTGATATTTGTATGTGTTGAATAGTTTTTTATCAACCATTATAACTTCAAGATAAGTTCCAGTTGCAACAAATTGGTAGCATACAGACTGCTTGTTCTAAAATAGACAAAATTGCAATTATATAGTGTCGCAATTAAATGGCCATTGATTGAAATTACAAGATAATATTTTTCTTATACAGACAAAAACAGATATACATTAAAAATGGCAATTAAATAACTATTAGTCAACATATTCGTTATACAAAAGAGACACGTATAATATATAATTCAAAAATCAGATTGTTTCTGTATTTATTAAATTAAAGAACTGCAATAATATATACAATTACATTTAAGATGACTTTACACATAGCTTAATATTAGCATGTGTATTGTATTATCATATGTATTCGATTTAGTTTTATCTTCTTCAATACGGAAACTATATATATTAAATATCGAATGTTTGATATCAATAATTTGAACAATAATCAATTGTCAATTAAAAACATACTCGGCTGACGCGAAGTCTGTGAAATACCGTTAACCGATAGTCAGTGCAATTGTGTTTTCGACCCTGATAAATTAAATCTCAGCGCACAAGTACACATGGCCCAGAGTTAGCCGACTCAAACCGACACCGTAGGACGGAACTAAATTACAAACGAAAAAGTGTGTAATATAATTGTATAATCAATCATGCGGTATTTATTGAAAAAAGCGGATTTTAACTTTGACTATTTTTTACGATAACAATACTTTAAACTGTGCTTGGAGATAAAATTATGTGCGACGATATTATAAAAAAAGAAGATATATTTAAAGTTTATAGGAAATTAAATATTCATGTTTAAGTAGTACCTATATAATTTCACGTTTAATAATATTAAAAGATCTTCGGAAATTCGCATCGAAAGGATATGCGAGCTTGTTAATATATGACAAGCAAGTCTGCACAAGAGAATATATATTGTGTTATTAGTTCCTGTTCTACGGATAAAGAATGATGACTTATATTTGGTTAAGATAAATATGTATAGTGTCTTCAACGATCCTGGTGTCATTTCAAGGTTTGTGCGTGTTTGCTTCTATTTTGTAAATCGCTTCATGTATAGCTTTAGATTATTTTTTATGTAAACACAAATGGTATAACATATTATTTAAGATATTTCAAGAAACAAAAACAGGGTGTTCAAGCAAGCACCAGTAACATATTATAATTATCTAGTACTTTCATTGATTTGCTATTAACTTATCTTAACTTGTTGTTAGAATTAATTGTACGCGAAGAATATCACAATAATGACACACTCGTCGCTTTTAAGTATGCATTATTTAATAGGGGCCTTTATTTAATTCTCTAATGGATCGGATATAGATTTTCTTGACAGCGAACCTCTCTTGTTTAAGTTTCGTGAGACAATATTTAATGTCAATACTTCCTCATTTTATATTCAAACGAAATGGTTTTGTATAAATATGACCACATATTAACGCAGTGTGTTGAGTATCGATCAAAATAAAAAGAACAATAATGGTATCATGCTTGTTGCTGATGTAATGGTGACCATGTATTGAATATTTACCTTACCAAACATGTTTAATGAAAACATGAAATAAGTGTCATGCGCCAAATAAAACCCACATGTGTGTGATTTGTATATGTCAATACTGCATTTTACATAATAATAAGCAAATTCAGTAATATAGATTGTATCCTTTTTGTATTTGAGTAAAATGTTTCGTGCCTACATAAAGCATTATGAGATACATTAAAAAAATGTCGAATATGCTTACAAATTTTCCATAATGATTATTTTGTCTTTCTTGATATAGCGTTTCGGGTAGAAATATGTTATTTAAGTTAGTTTATCTGATGTTCAACCTACTATGTTTGAAATGGTGAATGAATCTTGTCCCGTCAGAACTCGAAAAACGAATGACAGGGTAATGTTATTTCCAACGTTAGCAACCGTCAAAAGGTTTTTGTGCCAACAAAACAACGTCATCATTTCGGACATATTTTTAATGGAAAAAAAGCACCTTTATGATTGTGTTATTAGTAGCTGTGTTTAATGAGCATGTCAACAGGCTTATCTATGACAACGATTATGAAACTGAACGTGTTATGTTACATTGAAGATTCATTTGTACTTAAATAAGTATCATTGCTCTACGATGTAAACATAGTCAATGAGCATTCAAATTGATTTCATAAAGAATTATATGCATATCTTAAAAGTTGTTCATAGTCATTTGATAGAAATTATTGTCAACTTAATTCAAGCGCTGTTTTGAACGTCACAAATTATCACGAACAAGTTGTGGTAACCCTATATTTAAAAAGTCAATACATATGGTTGTCTATGACATATACTATAATTTTATTATCATGTACAAAACAGTGACATACTTAATTTGCATGAAACGCACATCCAATCAGTATCGAACATATTCTTACAGACAAAAACAGCTACTCAATCATTGATAAAATTGAGCCTCGCTCTGTACAAAGGGGGAGTAATGCATGTGCGTAAAGCGTCAACACAGAGTAGCCTATGCAGTCCGCACAAGCTAATCAGGGACGACACTGTCCGCTTTTATGGTACTTTTCGTTTCAAGGAAGTCTTTTCTTAGCACAAATCAAGTTTAGGCTGAAAGTGTCGTCGCTGATTAGCCTGTGCGGACTGCACATGATAATATGGGGCGACACTTTACGCACATCGATTAGAGCGAGTCTCAAATATATTTTTAGCATCAGTTCACAGTCTAAAACGCATTTGATCAGTACCAACCTTATAATATCCTGCGGTGTCGACAACGGAAATCTCTTGGGACAGTATCTTTATTTAAATCAGAAGCTTGGTCCTAGGTTCATGAATATCCTCATTATTTATCAAGATAATGGGTCCATCACATAACCGACTGACAAGTAACATGATTCAACTGGCGTGAGTGTATTTGCGTCTCCTCGTTTCTATTGACATCGTCCATAAAAGAAGTACGTTTATACACATGTATTTAACAGGTCCCATTATTTATGGTTCCGTGTCTTTGCATAGTTAATGTACGAATCATAAATTTATTAAATGAAGTGAAGTTCTAAACATCTAATTAACAAAGTCATAATCGCATTGTTAGCAAACAATACACGGCCTTTTTAGAAAATGATGTTAATGACTCTCATATAAAATGGGTTTAGTACAAAACTATTAACATGTTATACATTATGCTGGATTAAGTTTTGCAGATATATGCTCCTTGCGTCTTTTAACTTTTATTTCCGTATAATTACGTCATTTCATGTTCTTGACAGTGAATCGTGAAATAATTTGTCGAAGTTGACAGAGTTAACAAACTTTGTTTACCTTAAACCTTGTTTCCATACAGTTAAATTATTCTGTTAAGACACGTTTTAAACATTTTATACTGTAACTTGTTATGCCTTTTCATAAATATGTTATAGGATTATAGTTGTGTTACATCGGTAATGTACGAATTATTAACAATAGCGATCATATATTAATAGTGAAACTCCTGAAACCTTAACAGGAGAGATATTCTTTCCATCCGCTAGCCTTCATAAAGCCTGTGAGCAATTGCCTATTGAACTCAGAACAAAACATAAAACACAAAAGTCATCATAAAACTGTTCGGATCACCGCCTAAAACCGGTTGGAAGGATAAAAACCACATTTGGCACAAAAATAATCACACCACATACACGTGTAATGTAACTTTTACCCGACAGCATTGCAATCCAAATTAAACAGCAATGCAATCAATTCAGGTATGTATACAATTGTGTACCGTTGTGTGTTCATGAAATCATAGCCGTTTTGATATTCTTACTTGTCGATTAGATGCCTAGTCATTTGCCTCTTGTTGGTTGATTATCCATTCGGCCATTCCTCAATAAGTTTCTCAATGAAAAGCTTCTTCATGGTTCAATAATCTTCACAAACTTGATATAACTTTGCCTTAAAACAATTGCGGAAGTGGTTACTTACTGTTGCATGCCAAATGGCTTAACTCTTGTTATATGACATCATCTCAAAGCATCGGCTTAAACACGGTTTGTAAAAACCTGTTTATAACCATTAAACACGCGTTGTTGCGCAATTTGAATGCAGCAATAGTTTTATTAAAAGTATGAATCATAGACATTAAGAGAGGAAGTCAATTATGATATACTAGCTCGAGTCATACGTAGATAGTATTTGCATATAAGATCAGTTGTCTATACAATCTTAAATTAGTATGAACATTGCACGTAACCAAATAATAAAATATGACCTTAATGATGCGTGTCTTATACAGACATATTTTAATCTTCAAGCAGTAGTAGAAGTTGCTGATGGTAGTAAAAGTAGAAGTAGTTTTGATGTTATACGCTAATGAACGGTAATGAATTAAGGTATCAGAACTGTAATTGACTTTGTGTAACATCAGCTCATTATGATCGTCACACCAAACGTGTTAAGAGCATTGCCGTAAAACCACGAAATTTGACCAAATTCTAAACAAGATCATAGAGGGACCCATGTGCGACGTTGGCAGTTTCATTTTTACCAAGAGAGATCCGGGCTCGAATCCCGCGGCAGGCGAACTTTTATATTCAACGTTCTTCGCTTGCCACTATAATTATTTTAAACTTTTACAAATATTACTATAGTATACTATTGTTGATAAATACGCGAATGTCATTAAACAACACGTCTTTTACAATTTCACATCTTTTACATTACAAAAAACGCATTTTGAAGTTTCAGGTTCAAGTGAGTTTTGCGTTCCTGATCCGTGTATGTACCGTGCTAACATGTTGTTTGTTCCACTATTAGCTTATTATGAACTATCCATCAGTTTTAACATATTTAAATTAACATTCGAACAATTGTACATTTTTGTATATGCCTTTTCAATACTATATCATCGGCACCAGCTATATTGATTCACATGTAGGTTACATAAGAAGCATTAAAGTGAAGCTCGGAAAACAATTACCGTTAATTGTATTTGGTGCTTCCAACATTGCTCGCTTTTAGAGCTTCCTTCATACAATATTTACCTTAATAGATGGCACCTACATGGTGGATATACTTACGTCACATGCAATCACCGGAACCACGAAGAATGACAAAATATGCACACCAACATTTCGCTCATTTTTATTGATTACACAGACAAAAAATTCTCCAAGAGTGGCAACCTTCATACAACTTTCGCGAGCGTTCGAATTAGTTATCAACTACATCGTCAACCGTATGCTTGACTGCACGAAGTGAAACTTCAGACACTTGTTCAACTCTCGAAAAACTCTTGAGACTCTGGACTCATAAAACTGCCCTTTGAAACATTAC
Source organism: Dreissena rostriformis (assembly GCA_007657795.1). NCBI lineage: Eukaryota > Metazoa > Mollusca > Bivalvia > Myida > Dreissenidae > Dreissena > Dreissena rostriformis. The sequence goes on from VMBQ01000048.1 coordinate 242,147, forward strand.
GCTAACAAAATAATATATGTTCTGAGATCCTGTCTTTAAAATGTTAATCTGAACCAAAGGCAGTCATTTTTCCTTACTAAATTCGCAAGCGATATTTTGCTTTAATAATAAAAAACGATTATCAGACGAGTTTATTATTAACGCTACAACTACATGTATTTCCCTGTAACAATTGGATCATTCCTAATACTATTTTTCTTCAATTATCTGTCGGCCATTATGACATCAAACCACCCACAACGTCCTTATTTTCAACCATGTTAATGTATTGTCAACATAATAATACAAACTGAATACCGTGTACAGTTTAAGTAGATACGATGTCGACGTGTTAAACTACTTTTTCCTGTAAACATATGGTGTTAAAAACGCAGTTTTGCTCATGCATGTAAAACATATCGAGGGTTCATAACTTCACGCTTTGATTTTAGTTTTTGAAGTCTTGCGATTGTATAATCATGGATCTGATTAGCTGAGTGAAAAGCTTTAAGAAGCTTAGGATTTGATTTGCTTTAAAGTGACTTAGAATGAGCAGAGTTGTATTGTTTTTTAAATTTCCATGCACTTAATCATAAAAACTCATTTAATATTTATAGTAATTATAGGAATGATCAAAAAGGTCAGTTTGTCGCTTCGTTTCCTGCGACAGATCTTGCTTTGTCAATGCCTTTGTTCAAGGGCATCCTAGTAACGGAATCCTGTTTTGAAATGGTATAAGACAATTTTCCCGTCTCGCCCCAAACAATACATGTCACGATAATTTAATCAATAACTCTTAACCCCACTCAACAGTCCTAGTGTGCCTTTAGGTTGTTTTGCCTTTTACTAGCGGCATCAGTATGTCAACATGCTCTATATGTATCGTCAAATTGTGATAATATTTTAGTCATTCTATAGTTTATATACTTTTCCAATATGCTTTTAAAATCTGTAATGATTTATAAAGCTCAGAGATGACAAATAGAATTATTAATAGCATGTGGTTTACCTTGCCGGTATTCGGGCAACGTCAAAACATTTTATAGAGGTTAATTTGGCTTGTTTATGTAAATTAGCATGTTCCTAGGTAGACTCTTGCTTACAGCTATACCTGTCCAATTTATACTGACGTCAAGTTAAAATGGCCTTAAAAATGAGTCAATAAATGGCCAAAGTCAGCACAAAATAAGTGTGTTCTATTCATTGTGTACAAATAATACGCTTGGTTACAAAGATTATTTGTCACAAAAATGAGACAGAAAGTAATTTCCCAAGAGAATCGCAATATCTTCTTACACATTGCTATGTTAAAAAGCATTGACTTTTCGGTGAGACGGGAACATGGGTCATTAAAGTAGTTGTAAAGCGGTGGCGACTGAAATAACTGCATATTGAATGCTGTTTACTGCGTCTACTACTACTGCCGCCAACTCACTTTTATCGATACTACGTTTATCATGTGTTCTACCAGTATTTAAAAACCACACCTCCAACCAACACATAAGTTGAAATCTTATAATAGTATACAGGCTTCTAAATAACATTTAAAGATGCTTGCTCTGTAGGTTGAAAAATGAATGTACGGACACAACTGTAATATTATGAATAGTTGAAAAAATAAATATGATAAAAAGCAAACGGATACAATTTTGTTTATGCCTTTGGGTTCTAACCAGGGACCTCTAGAAGTATAAACATTCGCGTTTTGGAAAAGAGCACTAAATTGACATAGCGGTTGAAATGTATTATGCACACGTTAAATAACACAACCGTGCATTTTTGTAAGCAACTGTTAAACCATGACGGAATTAAAAAAAAAACGGCTAATTGGTTTGTCATTAGTGATTTTTTATGTAAACAGTAAGCAAATATTTCTATTCTGATCATTCAATGTTCAATGGTACTTAAATATGTTAAAAAATGCACAGACCAAATATACTCTTTGAATACAGGACAAAGCCCTCAGTATTATTTACATTTATATTAATGACAACTCTTCAATTCAAAACGTATGGCAATACCGTTTCTTGTGTTCTTATCTTTTCATACAGGAACCCTTTTTAATATCCCAATATGACAAGATGCAATGTATGTGATAAAGCTCGCTACTGATCTAGCAAACATAATTGCAAAGTAAACACTTTATCTAATTAAACGCAAACACTTGTTAATTAGCTTTAGGTCATGTTATTCTCTTTGAGGCAACGTATTCAGCCATGCTGATGAGTTTACTGCTAGTCTTTAAATATGCATTATACAAACTAATATTTAGTATAAGCTTGAGTATTTTAACACGATTTGGTTGTATTGACAGTGTTAATCTATGTTTTGTTCCTGAGGATTGAACCGTGAAAGGTGACACACAATGTATAATTATAATGAAGTTTAATCAACCATTGACAGTACCATCATTTCTGTTATATGGTTCTCTTTGTTTTTATGAATCGCATAAATATTAAATACAACAGTATTTTCATTGTTTTAAACCGCAACCATATGATAGCATTTCTATTAAAACAGTACACAAATTCATTATTTACCGATGGCAATCAGTTAACAACATTGTTTACCTTTCGCTTTGATTTCCCAACGGTATAAAGCATGATATGCTTTCTTATTTGTGTTCTTAAACGTGTTGACTAACGTCAGATCAGATGTGGATAAATGCATGAAAAACATTGTAATGATTAATGGTTACCTATTTTTTCCAGACTTTATGTATTTTCAATCCTTAATTGATAACCATCTTATCAGTTAATGGCTGATATGGTTCGCTGGTCTCACTCGCAATCAGAATTAAACTATTCCCGTAACATGATACCATCTAGGCTACAATTGAATATATACGGTCTTTATGCGCCCACATCATTACTGTAATACATATGATTTGCATTTTTAGGGCAAGTTTTGTACTAAACACTTGTTTTAATGTCTTTTACACGGAGCAGCATGACAGCTTTTGTCAACCAGAATACGGTCAACAGTCTTAGTGGTTACATACTTCAAACATATTTTATATAAGCTTGGCTTTCAAATAATAAATAGCACACACATTTCCGTTCTAATGTACTTATTATGTATATTTACTATAAAGGTTAATTGCTTTGGTATATCATTTTTTTTCGGACATGAGCAGTACTCCTTTTTATGCATTAATTTTGACATTTAAATAATGTTTCCAAATAAGTAAACAATAAAAAATACCATCTACTAGTTTTTGCCGTATTAAACTAATGCATTTAAACAATTTGCTTATTTTTGAAATTGACATCCAAAAGAAAGCTTTTTGTTCAGCTTCTGGTACAACATGACATCTTAATGCATCGTCGATAATATCTTTTTAACACATATTTATGTCAGAAAATTCAACGCAACACGCATTACCGAACCTCGTGTATTTAATTGTTATTTGAAGAATGTATGTCTGTCAACAGTTTTGTATTACATTTGATATCTTTGCAAATGATTTACTATATACCAAATGAAGCTGTTGTGGTTAATGAAACGCCTACAAAGTGATTACACAAACACAAAGAGTACACATTAATAGTGAAATACTGTGAATGCAAACATTTCTCCAATCAGAATTTATTTGATAAAAAGGCAAATTTGAACAACTAGCATACACTTAGTCACCAACGAATTATAGTACAGCTACGAATTGTATAAGAATAATATTGGGAATATTGCATGTTATCACATATATGAATTTCGTTACATTTTTCTAATCTATATGCACGGATAATTCACTTTAAGTATTCAGATTGCAGATCAGTTTTATGTTTCATGTGACGGCTGCAAAATAGTTAAATATTCATACACATGTTGGTCCTTAAGCATAACAAACCCACTTTTTAACAGAAACTTTCAGTATCAACAAGTTATTTAATGATTAATCGACTGCAAGAAGAGATGCGCGTGATTCTTTGTCTTTGAAACACAATGGGCATTTCGTGATTTTTTGATCGGCATTTAGCAAATAGCAAATATCTCTTTTGCGTTGAGCACCGTACACACACAAACGGTTTATCTCACTCGAACTGTAAGAATGATGCAGAATGTGATGTGCACACGGAGCGCATTTCTACCTGCGCTTAATTAGCCATACAAACACAATACACAATGAACAAACACGGCTTATGTAAGCGTGAACTGTTGCGAGTCTAGAAACGATTCACTGTAACAGTCTAGTTTTGCTGTTGAACTACACGTAGCTTCTCAAATCCAAACCAAAATATGTATGTTTTCAGTGGGTAAGTTTATAGGAAAGAAAATACCCACACAATTTAATTACATACCGTTAAAATCATTGTTATTCTGTTTGTGTATAACGTTGAATGCATACAATATTGAAAACTATTATTTGCTTTTATGTTTATTGTGTCTTTCGTGTTAATTTAAAATCCCACTTTGCATCCGATTATTAAATGTTATTATTTTTGTTGATTATTTTTTTTTCTTAATTATTCTTTCACAACTATAACCGTTGCAACACATGGTGTGAGTTTGAAGGTGGTGTTTTGTATTTATTGTCCCGTTGAGTAAAGGCGATTGGCATTCAATTAAATACCAGGGGATGGTTACACAATTTCTCTCTTGATAGCGAATCAGGAATTTTTTTATACCAACATTTTATGATTTGAATGTTAAAATCTTATGAAGAAGACATATCGATAATATAGGAGATAAATAGAGTGAGATGTTTGCCACGACTGGAGATGCCATATTAACACGATAACACGTATCTGTTGTTCGGAATTATACTAACATTTTTAATAATTATTATTCATTCTGTAAAAGGAGTCAACTTAGCCGCGATACAAATTAAAATATGCTTGGTCTATAAGCAAAACATGTGTATGCTTTGATAACCTGTATAACAATCAGTACACTGTTGTGTACCTTTAAAAATGTCTGGAGGTTTAACAGTGTTCAAGATGATATGATTATACTATTTAAAATATCCGATTATCAATGCTCTTTTCACCGCTAGCTTTAACTAATTCATGCAATGCCAACAATTACAATTCGCATTGAAATTCATCCCCCGCGTTGTCGGTTGGTTTGTTACTCAAATATGATAATCAATAATATTTAATTCATTCGTACAATGAAATATAGCTATGAAACAAACTCGTTCTGCCCGTAAGCCATGAGTGATTATTGCCTATTGAGTCAGTCTGCCAGTTAAATTAAAATTCGATTTAAATTGAAAGAGACCAAACACATCCGCATGTACTTTTTTACCGAGTGTATATTTTTGTTTATTTTGTTTAATTTACGCATCTTAAAGGCAACCCTTTGGTTATACAATGCATGTATGTCAATAAACACTAAATAAAATAAATGCATGACAATTAAATAGTATAATTATTAATTAATACGGTTTTTGTCTTCACATGGTGGGTAATTACCAATGCAATTGGTTTATGTTTTATGCCGAAGTTCGATACAATTTAAATCCAGAATACATCCATCTTTAATTAAACTACTGATTGTATTGTTTGCTCTTGTTATCAATATTTACTTTAACAGCAATTTGAACATAAGTAAGCGCTTCATTTGTTTGCGTTTAGGTATTCAGTGGTAAAAGTTGTTTTGTTACATTATAAATGACTTATCGAAACAAAATTAATCCAAATGCATTTTTCAAACAACACAATAATCACACAACCTCAGCTATTGACTAATACAAAACGAACGTGAAATGCTTACTGGATTCCTTAACAAAATGCAGCATTATGTTTTCGTCTTTAAGATAAGACACCAGGGTCAGTATTTTCCAAACAATTCTTAGAGACTTAAGCCTAAGAAAAAAGAATATGAATTTCTTTAATTGTGAGTAAGACATAATTGTAAATGTATACAATTTTGTAATGACATTATCACCAGTAGTAGCCTGTATATATACACACGCTGGACGTATTGTTCTGTGTCCTTAGTCTATTTTTTATTCTTAAGTCTAAGAATGGGTTTGCGAATATGGGCCCCGGTGAGAATAATTAGGTAGTAAACATACAATAAGCATAGAACATTTCGAGCTAATTGTTAATATGGTTGCTTCCAAGTTGTTTGTTCGTATGTCTTCTTTGGTGATAAGCATGAATTTAGTGGAAACTATTCCATAATTAAAATCAAAAGGACTATTTCATCACAAGGCTGTACAGGGGCAATTTACGTTCAAGAATGAACACTGGCATGTAAATAAGACATATACAAATAATTGAAAGGAGACGCATTCTTAGATGCAATCAAGTTAGTGTATGTGTCTTGTTTGATTGTTTGCCTCCTCGAAATTGTTTATTATCATTGTGGTAAGGATTAGATAAACATAATTAATACTCTTGTTTTTTAAATCATGACTGAGATGCTAGTTCAATCGCTGACGACTAAGATGTGAGTTCGATCAATGCTTAGGCTTTTGATTTGCAGACATTTGTACATGTGTTTCTATTTGTTTTATTTACATACATCTTAAAATGATTCACTTTGATTTTCATTTAAAGCACTTTGGTATCAAAGGGCACTTTTATCATTATTATCATCTGATAATTGTGTATTGACAAGATGACGAAGGTCATTTAGGACAATACCAACACATTTATAAAATATCCACGACGTTTACTTTCAAATGAACGCAATTCCTTTGCAAATAAGAGCAAATTTTGTCACTTCCATTATGTGTCGACGGATTTGATTTGCCTTCGTGTTATGGCGCACAAACCATGATGTACTGAAGCACATCATGTGTACGCGAAACAACAATACGGACTCAAACGGCAACTCTTATCTGGCAGTAAGATAAATAATGTATACATATATGTCCTCTCAAGCATTATATGGAGCCATATAAAAGCGCATTACTTAGAATCAATTTGACAGTTTACATTCAGATGTCAAAATAAATGGCATGGACAAAGTGAGGCTGAATTAATTGAATTATTGGCAAACCATGTCCTTATGTGTTTGTTATGGATACCGTTAATGCATTTTTTCACCATCCCAGATGAATACAATATCAATATAATTGTTTTAGCAGAACAAGAAGCAAAAGCGTTAATATTAATGTATTGAGAAATTAATTCAGACTTGCAGATATGTCTACCATTCACTGCCGAGCACTTTTTTTGACTGTCCTTATTATATTACTCATGTTCACAAAATGGGAACATATTGTATCATTTGGAATGTAAATAATGCATGTACTGTCAACACCATGGTTTGATTGAAACAGGAATGGATTCAGGTGTATACACATACATTTTGCTGTTCTGAGATCAAATGTATAACGACACTATAAAATATATAATGACATAATATCATAGTCCAAGCAATTTGCGCGCCTGTATTTGGGGTTGGCTCACACATATATTCGGTTATTGTTTATCTTACAATAAAGTGTTAGACTATGTTTAATGTTATTCGAATGCAACATTTTCAAAATAACATACTTTGCAAACATTGGCCCATATGGAATGAAATATTGTGTTTGTGTGTTAGGAGGAGTAATTATATTTATTAACATGTTGTTGTTTCTACAATTTTTACAAAATAACTATTTCGGTTTTAATATATAATACTACTATTTATGTGATGCACAGTCCTTTGTGTTTTCTTGTTTATTATTTTGCTGCTCATCCACAAAAATGTATACCCAGTTTATATCGATTAGGGATAACAGTAAATAATCACAGCGAAACAATCAATCTTTCTCGATATATTTCTTTTTAATAGTTTTTTTTTATTATTTAATTTAATTGAACAATTATTTAATCGGTTTATATGGATTAAATTGTCTCCACTAGCAACTGTTAGATCGTTAACCGCAATAAGCGGAAGCATGCCAAAACTGGACACACATTTAACCGGCCTCAAAAAGCGAAACCGGAATTTAAAATTGTAAGATACATATATTTGTTCAATGCATTTGTAAGTATAGTGAATGGTGTGAATGCCTAGAGACATTTGATTGCTATATTTTCATCAGATTGAATAAAAATTGCATACACTTGCCAATTAAAACCCAAACACAATACACTTAATTATAAATGCAATTATTAACAACCTGAAAAAACGGAATAATCAGTTACTGGACAGAAGCATATTCTATACGTGGTTCTGTCAGACTCGAAGTTAATTTCAATTGCGTTATCATCGATACTCGTTTCTTATTGTAATACGAAGCATATAACAACTTCGACTAGTTATAATCATTGCACATTCTGAACGCCGGCTTAATCGGAAGAAAACCTGTGTTAAAGTGGATGGTAGCAAATGCTGGACAGTTATCGGTAGCCTCGTACCCGGTTCGTACGATGATTGTACACCTGGCACANCAAATCGCAAGTTAAGGGTATTTCGGACATAACAATACTGTTGGAATTGCGGATATGTAACTTTCCGTGATGTCTGGGTTACGGACGGTTGGTCACATATCGAGCCTCACACAAAAAGGATATCGTCAAATAAAACTTAATTCATTTGAAACTCACTACCACTGAGAATCAACAATGTTTGGACAATAAACTCTAATACTCTACAACAACTGATGCATATTTTCAGCATCACTCCACATTTCCAAACGTATTTGATATATACAAAAAATTGTCCTGGCCTGGCGGAAAGCTGTCGAGACAATATCTAAATTTAAATCCGAAGCAAGATAATGGTACGAAAATGTCCACATTACTCTTCAAGATAATGGACCTATGACATTTGGCATTACACAACTCAACTGTCGTGTTTAATTTCCGTTCCCCTTGTTTATATTGACATACATAGAAACGTTGAGGAACGAGATAGAAAAAAGAAGAGTGCAAAACTAAATAAAAGAGTATTGCAATAAAAAAAACAGCGGTGAAGTTCTCTTTTTCTATCTCGTTCCATCGACTTAGTAAGTCTTACTCGTTCCCGCAAGTAAGGAAGTCGTTCACTCGAGTTAGTATGTCGTGCAAACGAGATAGAAAACACGAGGAGTGCCTTTAAAAAAAGAGGAGTGTATCTCACCTCTATGCCACCGTATGTTTACAGTTTTAACATCTTCAATTGATATTCCGTTTGTGTAACCAATGAAGATGATAGGTCATAATAAAGTTATATTTAACACTATGACAACGTACAGTGATATGCTTAAATACCTTTACCAATATCTGTTTTGTGTACATAAAGCTTATAAAAAATAAAAAGATAACATATACTGATCGGACATTCTGCAACATTTAATCTCGAGATTTGTATCGAAATGTGTAGGCGCCGGTGAAACGGTTTTTTAACAATAATATTGCATTTAAATGTGGATAGTTATCATAATAAACATGACATAGTATATCATTTACTTGATACAATCTCTATACTATCTGCAAATAATAATAAAATTTTCTCTTCGCGAAATCAAGCATTTATTAATATTAGACAAATATTTACAACATAGGTTTACCATTGACAGTCTTTTGAACAGCTTCAATTGCGGCCATTTAAATATCCGTCGCTTGCGAATCTCACTCAGAATAGTTGAGCCAATCTTTTTGGTGTCAATATAATCTTAAAGGTTAAACCCAATCACTGACATATGGTATATTTACAATATATGTTTGGCTTGTACTGATTGGCTTGTGGCTGTCCGATAAGTTGGTTAGTTTACGCGCATCTCACCTAAGGGACCCGCGTTCAATCCCCGCTCGCGGAATATGTAAATCTAGTTATTGGCCACCAAAACTGACAGGTTGGGTTTCTTCCGGCTACTCCGATTTTCACCACAGCACTAAATCAAAATCACACCAAAATTAAATGCCTTCAATAAAAACTATATAGCTGGACATTGCAACTATAATATAAAGTTAAGTCAATTAGGTAAAAGTATAATAATGCAGCCTCAGGCGCAGAAGAACATTATAAACTTCGAAATACACACACGCACGCACGCACACACGCACGTACGCATGTACACCCATACGTTTTTGATTAAGTAAGCATTTAGGATTTCACCTTTTACATCTAGATAAATTACGTAATGTACAATATATTAATTGTACATCATTGCAGTATAATACAACACAGCATTTTTGGATGCGAACCAAAGTAAAGACACGAATTATTCATGGTCGAAATAGATAATCTATTGTCGCCTTTGTTAAGGAAAGAAATCATTTGGTTTGTTACCATTTTTATAAAAAAATAGTGATATGGGATCACATGATTCTTAACGAAAGATGGGTCACCATAAAAAAGGTTACATAAGTTTCATGATGACATTAAAATATACTTACAAATAACATAAATATGTTTACGAAGACATTTTTTGTTTGTTTATGGTTATAATATATATTTTACATATTTTATATTTTAGGGCTACCACGAATATTGTTCGGACCTCGTTTCATTTTTGGTTTCATCTTAGTCGAATGGCGAAACGTTAACGTTAAGGCATATCCACATTTTACTGTAAGCGATATATCAATGGTTTTTCTTACTGATCGGATATGAATCGGATAAACCATTTACATTGTGTGAGTAAAATCACTATATATAATTTCAGTATTGTATTGAAAGAATATGATATGCGATATATTGTTAACTTTGAAACGTATAACATTTAAACATGGATATTAGTTCAAAATATAACATAAATCCAAATTGATATCTGTATGAGTTTTCTTTCCTCGTTTGCATTGAACGCCATACACACAAAAACGGCGTATCACACACGAACTGATGGAAAGAATGTAATGTGCACACGTGGAACATTTCTACATGTGCTTAATTAGCCATACAAACACAATACACAATGAACAAACACGGCTTATGTAAGCGTGAACTGTTGCAAGTCTGGAACCGATTTACTGTATCCGTTTTCTGTTGCTGTTGAACTACACTTGGCTACTCAAAAGCAAACCAAACTATTTCTGTTTTCGTTGTGTCAGTTTACCCTGAGAGACAATACCCACACAATTTAATTACATGCCGTTAAAATCATTGTTATTATTTTTGTGTTTGTATAACGTTGAAAGCATACACTATTTAAAAATATGAGTTGCTTTTATGTGTATTTTGTCCGCCTTGTTAATTTAAAATCAGACTTTGTATCCGATTGTTACAATGTTATTATTTGTGTCGATATTTGTTTGTGTTGATTATTATTTTACAACTATAAACTTTGCAAAACTTGGTATAAGTTTTAGAGTGGTGTTTTGTATTTTTTGTCCCGTTTTGCAAAGTCGATTGTCATTATATATAAGACCGGCGGATGGTAACACGAATGCTGTCTTGATAGCGTATCAGGAATGTATTTATACCTAAATTAAGAGGATTTGAATGTTAAAATCTTATGAAGAAGGCATATCGGTAATATTGGAGATCGGTTGAGTGAGAGATTGACCAAAACTGAACATGCAATATTAACATGATTACACTTATCTGCTGTTCGGAATAGTATATTGCTGACCTTTTTACGTTTGCTATTTAATTTTCTGTAGAAGGAGTTAACGATGCAGCATAAAATACATAACATGTTAAGCATATGCTAGGTTAATAAGCAAACATAGGTTAACTTTAAAACTATATATTTCAGTCGGTAATCATATTATGTAAATTTGAACATTTCGCTTTAATTATGTTACTTGAAATATCCGATAAGCAATACATGTTCTTATCACCGCTAGAATTGAAACTATTTCAGGCAATGTAAACAATTTAAATTCGCATTTAAATTCATCCCCAGAGTGTTCGGTTGAATAACTGCTCTAATATGATATTCAATAATATTTCATTCATTCCTACAATGAAATATTGAACGAACTCGTTACGCCCGTAAGCGATGATTGCCTATTGAGTCAGTCTTCCAGTTAAATTAAAATTCGATTTCAATTGAAAGAGACCATCCACATCCACATGTACTTTTTACCGAGTATATTCTTGTTTATTTTGTTTCATTTACATATCTTAAAGGATATTCTTTGGTGATACAATGCATGTCAAAAAACACTAAATAAACAAATAATGCATTACAATACTGTAACAATGTTATAAGTAATTATATATACGTTTTTTTGTCTTCACATACATGGTTGGTAATTATCTATGCATTTAAGTTTATTTTGATTTGGAATGTCGATGTAAGTTGAATCCAGCATAGCACATCTATACTTAAATTACTGATTGTATTGTTTGCTCTTTTTTATACACTTTAACATCAATATGAGCATAACTTAGCGCTGCATTGTTTACCTTAGATACTCAGCGGCAATAGTGCATTACTCACATTTTGAAATAACTAATCGAAACAGAATTAAACCAAATGCATTCAACAAACAACGCCACGACCAAACAACCAAAGCTGTTGACTTATAGAAAACAAACGTGAAATGTGAACTAGATTTACAAAATAAGCAGAATTGTATATTCCTTTTATGAAATATTGACGTGCTCAGGTATTGACAGCATATTAAACTTACACTATAGAGTGCGTGTGCGTCAGAGGACCACCGTATGTTCTTTAAGGTTAAATGCGTTTGACTGCAACGTGTAAAACAAAATAACAGTTGCATACATGTAATTGTTTTCATGAGATTGTCATTAACATTTAATTGTACAATTATAACAGAAACAGTAGTATTGCTTGTATTAACTCTTTACGAATCGTTCCACAAGAAAATATGCAAACACTCACAACTTGCACATGCTGTGGAACCAGTGTTAGTCTAAAATATATAACTCTTTTGTATGTGAACGTTTCGGATTGTGAATATACCGACGTCATAAATTAGTTGGTATAAACTGAACACAGCAAAATAACTTATTTCATCAACCATACGAGACGACGTGTTGATACATATTTAACGAGCACGTTAAAACATGACAAAGACTTGCATATTTGTTTAAGATGCAGTATTACTAAGTTCAACGGAAGCCGATTATGTGCATCCGTTTCTTTAATTAAAAAAAAATACCTATATTGTTATTCTTTGCAAAATGTAATTCTTCGTTGTGTATGTACAAAACGACGATCAGTTAAAACAGTACTGACACCGAATCACGGCGGAACACATTTAGGCCTAGCTCCTGTTTTATGAAAGCAGATCTGAGAGGAAGTATAAAAAAACTCGTATATGCATGCAATATACAAAGGCATGTGGAATGTTATCCTGGCAGCCAGACCGTTCATCTGATTTCGTTTTATGCTGAATGTTTACACCCCATTAATTAACTAACAGACATTGTTCCAGCGTTGATGTACCTCCGTTAACTTCGGAATTCTGGAATCATTGTTTTACTGACATGTTTATTTAAGCAGCCCTGTGCGTTCTTTACATAGTTGTAATACGTTTACGATTTTAACATACGGTTTAACATATTCATTCTTTGTTTAATGTATGGGTTTCCATAACACCTTTATCATTTTGGTTACTGGTATTTATAAAGAAGACGTTGTTAAATTGTTAATGACATTATCACCAGTAATAGCTTGTATATATTCAAACACTGGATATACTTTTTTTCCAAGTCTATTTTGTATTCTTAAGTCGAAGAATGGTTTGGTGAATATGGGCCCCGTTTAGAAAAATTAGGAAGTAAACATACAATAAGCATACAGTACTTTACGTTTTGAACTTTGCTATCAACTTTACGCTTTGGAAACGCTTTGTGTTGAACATTTCGAGCTAAAAGTTAATATGATTGTTTCCTTGTTGTTTGTTCGTATGTCTGCTTTGGTTATAAGCATACAATATAGTGGTAAATATTCAATAGTGAAAGTTTAATATAAATTATCACCGATGTTGAAAGGACTATTTCGCCACAAGGCTTTACAAGGGAACTTTCCTTTCAAGAATGAACACTGGCATTTAAATAAGGCATATACAAACAATTACACAGTAGACGCAAGTTATTGTATGTGTCTTGTTTGATTGTTTGCTTTCTCGACATTGTTAAACTATCATTGTGGTGAGTATTATATAAACACAATTAATTCTCTTGTTTGAACAATCGTGAATCGAGGTCAAGCGCTGACTACTAAGATGTGAGTTCGATCGATGCTTAGGCTTATTTATTATCAGACATTTGTTTCTAATGTGTGTTGTTTTGCATACATGTTTTATTTATGTAAAGCACTTTGGTTTTAAAGGGGCATCTCTATCACTATTGTCATCTGATAATTTTGTATTGACAAGATGAAAAAGGCCATTAACGACAATACCAGCACATTTATAAAATATCCTCGTCGTTAACTTTCAATTAAACGCAAGTCCTTTACAAATAAGAGCAAACTTCGTAACTTCCATTTTATGTTGATGGCTTTGATTTGCCTTCGTGTTATGACTCACAAAACATGATGTACTTAAACCCCTCATGTGTAAGCGAAACAACAATACAGGCTCAAACGGCACTTTTTAACTGACAGATAAATATTGTATACAAATATGTCCTCTCAAGCATTAGATGAGGCCATAAAAGCGCATTACTTACAATCATTTTTACAGTTTACATTCAGATGTCAAAATCAATGACATGGAAGATGTGCGACTGAACATATTAAATAATTGTCAGACCACGTCCTTATGCATTGTTTATGGATACCGTTAATGCAGCTTTTTACCATCCCTCATGAATGCAATAGCGATATAATTGCATTTCCAGAACAAAAAACAAACACATGTTGTACTGAAGCTTGTTATGCTTTTTCATAAATATGTAATTGGTAAATATTGTGCTAGATCGGTAATGTACGAATTATTTACAAAGGCGATCATATATTAATAGTGAAACTCCCGACTCCTTAGGAAGAAAGATATGCTAACCATCCGATATCCTTCATACAACATGTGAGCAATTGCCTATTGAACTCGGGACAAAACTCACAGGACAAGAACAAACATAAAACTTTTCGGATCACCGCCTACAACCGGTTTGAAAGATGAACCACACACTTGGCACAAAATATAATCAAATAACATACACTTGTAATGAAACATTTACTCGACAACATTGCAATCCAAATTAAACCAATGAATGAAATAGCACTGATTTGTTTGCCCATTTAATTGCACTACGGACACGTGATCTTAAACTTTTACAATTATAAAGCCCGATTATATTATATTATATGTTAAATACGCGCCATTCCTTATGAGGAAACAATCAAATCAAATCATCTGTATCAATACGATTAAAGTACTTTTACGTTTCGCGCTAACATACATATACAAAGCAAGTACACGCCAGAAACCAAAAAGGCTATTCTTGGAGATGGCATAACCCTCAATGTTCTTGATTAATTCCACTTCTATCCGCGTGATTTGCGCACTCTTGAAATATGTACATTAACGGATAGCTAGTAATTAAATAACACGTTTCAAGTCAGTTTAGGTCACTTTGATTAATATGATACGAACACAAATGTTGAGCGATATACCAAACCAATTATACGCAAGCAGTTGCTGTTTAAATTAGTATATATGTGTATGAAAAACGTTTCACAATCGTCACAATTAGCACTATCATTCGCATTTTTGGAACACACTTTTGAGGAAATAATTGAAAATAAATCAACTACGTACACAATCAAATATTAGAAACCAAAACGTTATTATACATATTTAAATTAAACTTAGTTTTGATCAATTTCCACAAAAGTCAGGTCGCTACGACACGAGGAAAATAAACTGATAATATGGAATATTTTTTCCGGCGTTCTGAAACAAAAGACAGCTATTTACCAACAGCTGGTTGAAAATGTCTAATTAATCTCGGTATATCACCAGACACATACAACAAGAATGTGTTGATAACATGCCTCATTTTTTTTTCTCCACAGATGCATCGTAATTTTATACAAGTTTGTAGACCTTTTTGCATTAAGAAGAGAAAAGTGTTTATGTAATATTTAAACAACTAATGTAAGCAATAATTCATTAAAAAGAAAACACAATTGTTATCTGTTTTTTTAATACATTCATTTGCCAGAATTTTGTAGTGATCTTTAGTAAAAAAAACATAGTGCGAAATTTGATTTACATAAATATGTTATTCTGAACCATTTAATTACTAGAATTTGTCATAAATGCAATGCACAATAAGTCTTTCTTGACCAATATGTTTGTTAAAATAATAAAACATGTACAACAAAATGGTTTAAAAAGGGGTAGAGGGTTGGCAACTTGGAACGTTGTTTTGTTCGTTGGCTATATGTTTTGCACTTGTATTATGCAAGTGAACGATTTATAATTTTGTGACGATAGAAATAATGTTTTTACGTGCTGTTTGGAATGTAATTAAGTTAAATATTGTGTATTGATTTATTTTTTAATAAGTGGATCTTAATGTTCGTACATTCATTATTGTTTTGCATATCTTTTAAAATTAATAAATGCATTTCTTATACTTGCATTTTCTATTAATGTATTTTTAGTTTAATATTCGGCAATAGCGTTTCTAAACATATCCATATAATTGGCAACCAGTCATAATTTTGTTGTAAATAATGGGATATAGTTGGTTGATATGAATATTATTTTGTACTGAATATTGAACGGATTGAAGTTGAGAAACAATTTTCTAACTTAAAAAATGTCCGCATTGTTGCATTAATCCGTAGAAAATATTCAGGATATAAATTATGTTCCATCGTGTATTCCAAGACACGATAATTGAATGTTTACGTATTATATTGCCACTGATTAATAAACGCGACGATTAACATAACCTCAAGATGTACCTGTATTGCGAGGTCAAACAATGTAGCCGCATGGATTAATCCAAACCGATTAAAAAAACATGCAATTACAATGTCCAGTAGATGCTTTGTCAGTTCTATATCATCGGCACCAACTTTATTGATTTTCGCCAGTACACATAAGAAGCTTGAACGTGAAGCTCGGAAAACAATTACCTTAAATTGTATTTGGTGCTTCCATTGTTGTTTGCTTTTAGAGATTCCTTCATAAAATATTTACCTTAATAGATACAACATAAATGGTTGATAGACTTACGTCACGTTAGATCATCAGAACCACAAAGAATGAAAAAACATGCGCACCAACATTCCGCTCATTGCGATTGATTACACAGATAAACTTTTCTCCAAGAGTGGCATTATCATACCATCCGCGTGCGTTCGAATAGTTATCAACTACATACGTTAACCGCATGCTTGACTGAACGAAGTGAAATGTTAGACACTAATTCAACTGTCGTACATTTACGTCATCTGTTTTTTATTATTATCTTTTATAAATTGTACTGTCCAAATACATGTCTGCTACCTCAAAAAATGGTACACACTTGCTTGCAATTACTGCGTATGGAGAAGAACTTTATAAGATCTCGATCTTTCGTTCTAATCCTTTTTTTGAACAACGTGACTTATTTGTAACTGTATATTCTATGCAAATGTATACCATGTTTGTTTGTAAAATAAAATATGTTTAAACTAACTGTCGAAAAACTCTTGGGACTTTGGAATCATACAACTGTACTAAATTCCCAAGCGATATTTTGCTTAGATAATGAAAAACGATTATCAGACGAGTTTATTATTAACGCTACAACTACGTATATTTCCCCGTAACACTTGGATCATTCGAGATAAATAAAATACAATTATATTATATTATATATTTGCGATATTAAACCAACCACAACGTTCTCATTTTCAACCATGTTCAATGTCTTGTCAACATAATAATACAAACTGAATATAGTGTGCAGTTTAAGTAGATAAGATGTCAATATTTTGAACTACTTTTACCTGTAAACATATGGTGTTAAAAACTCATTTTTATCTGTGGAATGTTGAAATGGGACATCATATCACATAACGATGGTCCCAAATCAAAAAGCCGAAGTTACAAAAACACAAGTTTTCAGGAGGCGTATTTTTGTTAAACATTTCTTTCACAAAATCAAATAAATATTATTTTTAACATTTTTTAAAGTGTCTCATAATGGAACATGTTCGTATGGAATTAATTTGACGTTAAGTTAATAAATCTGCTGTAAAATGTATCCTCGTCATTTAGACTTGCATTTATGTGATGTTTCGGCAATTTGGACAGCTAATTGTAATAGATTTTGTTTCAATAGAATAAATTATTCCACTGTTTTACATTAGATATAGCAAAGCAAATGCGTGTTTTTCTGTTTTACACGGTGGAACAGAATTGACAACCGCAGTTCTTTATTTATATTGTGGCCTCGACTTAGTAACTTGGGGGAACAACTTATAAAGTTGAGGGAACAACTTCATAAGTTTTGGCTTCAACTTAATAACTTGTGGAAACAACTTTTAAAATAAAGTGTGGAAACAACTAAGTACGTTGTCCCCACAACTTATTAAGTTGAGACCTCAGCTTAGTNTTTTTCTGTTAATTTTCTTGCTATTTATAAAAAAATATATGTATACACAAACCACACATTGAGTGCAATCAATTGAAAAATTCCCACATTAACAAATATGAAAGCATGCCATCTAATGTTTCAACATTCAGAATATTCATTGCATGAGTAAAACTGTTTCCTTTGAACATGTGTTTAATGGACTGATTAAACATTCTTAAATTATATTTAAACTATAAATCTAAGTTTAGGTTTTTTCCAATGATAGAAGTGTTTATCTTTTTCACAGTTGGTTGCCCTGCATTTGTGTGAATCCATTGAATCTTTTCTCATTAGGTCAGATCTGTTTTTCAGCTTAAATTGGCTGCATCAGGGTATTATTTGATTGCACCTGTTAACTGGTACATAAATACTGTATGCAGCATTTTGTTCCCTATCTTGTTTGTGTATCCTTACACTACAGAACAAATTAGTTATTTCATTTAAATTAACAATGACAATAAATTGTCTTAAATTGTAGTTGGTAATTTAAAGTGTTGAATGTCCATAAGTAGTTCCTTGAATTATAATCATGATATAGCTCGCAAATATTAATCTTGCACTGACCTTTATGTCTGAATATATTTAAGTACCGTTACAAAAAAATAAATAGTTTCCGTACTAGAAGTGATTTTAATCAATTCAATTGTATCTCACAAGTACCATGTTGAAGTCTCATTACACTCGTTCAAAGCTGCATGCTGCAAGCACAAAACCGAATGAAAATATACAAAACAATCCATGTGTAAAATTTATGCCAATGGAGTTCACAAGTGCCTTGTCAAAGTTGTCTGGCTACATGTATGTATGTTTAAAATTAATTAATCAGTGTTTTTTTTTACCAGTAAGGGAATGGGGAATTTCCCTGTGGATTAATAAAAAAAAATCATTTTGACTAAAATGAAATTTTGAGAGCCATAAAGCAGCAGATAACATAATTTGACATGTGCACAGTATAAACAAATTAATGTAATAAGGTACTACCCTTCTGAAAACCCACAAATTCCAGCACCGGAGCGACTGAAAAAGTCCTGGAGAACTTAAGGCTCTTCATCATTCAGATTGCAGCTGATTCAATATCCGGTCTTAAGTGTAACATGTGATTGTATCTTTCAGATTGAAGTTTAAACTATGATTGTATCTTTCAGATTGAAGTTTGAAGTTCAAACTATGATTGTGTCTTTCAGATTGAAGTTTGAAGTTCAAACTAATATTGTATCTTTCAGATTGAAGTTTGAAGTTCAAATCTTTCTGATTAAAGTTTGAAGTTCAAACTATGATTGTATCTTTCAGATTGAAGTTTGAAGTTCAAACTATGATTGTATCTTTCAGATTGAAGTTTAAAGTTCAAACTATGATTGTATCTTTCTGATTAAAGTTTGAAGTTAAAAATATGCTTGTATCTTTCTGATTAAAGTTTGAAGTTCAAAATATGCTTGTATCTTTCTGATTAAAGTTTGAAGTTCAAAATATGCTTGTATCTTTCAGANTAGGAAATAATTTGCTTTTTAGGGGCTTAGACTGAGCGGAATAATCCTGTTATTTAAATTTCAATTTACTCAATCATAAACACTAATTTAATTTTCATAGACTATTTCAGAAAGGTAAGTTTGTTGTTCGTTTCCTGCAACATATCTTGCTTTCAAAATCGTTCAGGGGCATGCTAGTAACGGAATCCTGTTTTGAAATGGTACAATAAAATGCTCCCGTAACATCTTAAACAACATATGTCACGATAGTTTAATCAGCAACGTTTTACCCCACTCAACAATCCTATTGTGCCCCAAGGTTGTTTCGCCCATTACCAGCGGAATAAGTATCTTATACA
The DNA here is from genome assembly GCA_007657795.1 of Dreissena rostriformis. Lineage (NCBI taxonomy): Eukaryota > Metazoa > Mollusca > Bivalvia > Myida > Dreissenidae > Dreissena > Dreissena rostriformis. The sequence goes on from VMBQ01000048.1 coordinate 262,320, forward strand.
TAATTGTGACACGCTAATGGGCAAGTAAGCACGTTTGTTGATTGGGTTTTTAGTGTATGTTTGAAGGTCTTAATTTAGGTAAATGTTGCTAATATAGAAACAGAAATGCCTAAATATATGTTGTAGATGCTTGTGTGTACCTACATAACTCACATCCTTCAGAACACGCAATTTGCATTAACATGAATTTAAGTGGGTTTACGGACTTTCATTCGCTAGCGTTCGAATCTCGTTTCACTTTTGGTTTCATCTTCGTTTAATGGCAAACCTTTTACGTTCGCGCCAAACAATGACGGCATTTGACTTTTCACGAATACAAAATTAAAAGCAACTTCGTCGTTAAGATTTGCGGAATACAATGATGTCATTACAACAATTTTGCTTACAGCCATACCTGTCTAGTTTATACTGACGTCAAGTATTAATGGCCTTAACAATTAGTCAATAAATGGCCATAATCAGCAACAACTAGGTGCGTTCTATTTATTGTGTACACAAAAAACAGTTGGTTAAAATGGATAGTTTCTCACAAAAATGAGACAGAAAGTAATATCCCAAGAGAATAGCAATCTCTCCTTACGATATGCTCTGTTAAAAATCTTTCACTTTTCGGTAAGACAGGAACATGGGTCATTAAACTAGATGTAAAGCTTTGGCGACTGAAATAACTACATACTGAATGATTTGTGCTGTGTCTACTACTCATGCCTCTTACTCACTTTTATCGCTCTTATTTTTATCGTGTGTTCTGCTAATAATTCAAAAACACAAACCCAACCAACACATTAGGTTAAATCTGTTAAACCTACGCAGGCTTTTAAATGGCAATTAAAAGGGCTGGCTCTTAGGTTTGACAAATGAATGCACTAAGAAACTGTTATATTATGAATAGTTATGTAACACTAATAATAACAATCAATAGGAAACAATGTGCTTCCTGGCTTTGGATTCTTACCATGGATCTTGTGGAGTAAAAGCTTATGTCCTTTTATACATAACGCAGAATACCGAATTGAACGGTAGTTAAAACCTAAATATGTTTGCTTTGTTATCGATGATGAGAGTGCAAAATGATTCCTTAAATCAAATGGTATTTAATTTTATGAAATTTCCTAACGACATAGTTTTCGCCGATACCGAAACGTTTACTCGTAAAGGTTTCAAAAGCAACACTAATGTATATGTGTCGTATGAACACATCTGGACAAACTTGTGTGAATTTCCAAACAATATAAATATCATTTGTATATGAATAGATATTTGATTGAACAGAAAAACATATTTGCAATTATAGAAATATAATTTGGTTGATTTTCTGTCACCATTTCTTCGGAGTTTTAGCATTGCTAATGTTTTATATGTCAAAGTTGTATTTGTTTGAACAAATATCGTATATAATCGTTTAATTGTTTTCGATGTTTATGAAATTACACGTGTTGATAATCGTCAGTTAGCTTAAACGTTAACCAAAGTATAAACACGCAGAAAAAAGAGGAGTGCAATTAAAAAAAATAAAAGGAGTTAATGTCAACTCTATGCCACCGTAGTATTGTTTCCATATAAACAATCATATCTCTTCACTTTAAAACATATGGTTATAAAGTTTATTTCTGTATTTGTTTAAACTACTTCATCATAAACGATATTGACGAAGTTCCACGTGCTGATGATGAGTAAACCAAAGTATTAACACTCGTATTTTGGAAGAAAGCACTAAATTGGCATAACGGTGTGAAATGTGTTATGTACAAGGTAATTAACACAGTTGTTGTAACAACTGTGAAACCATTACGGAATTAAAAAAGACAGCTTATTGGTTTGTCATAAGTGGATTTTAATGTAAGCAGTAAGCACATCTTTCTATTTGATCAGTCAATGTACAGTAGTACTTAAATATGTTGAAAAGGCACAGACCAAATACACTCTTTGAATACATGGCCTAACCCGCAGTATTGTTTCCATTTACTTTATAATGACTCTTCACTTCAAAACGTATTGCAATACAGTTTCCTGTGTTTTTTTCTTTTCATACAGGAACCATATTTACTATCCCGATATGTCAAAGCACAATTTATTGTATGCAGCTCACTACTGATCTAGCAAACATAATTGCAACGTTATCAATCTAGCTAATTAAACGCAAACACTTTGAATGCGCTAGAGAACATGTTATCATTTTCTAGCCAATGTTTTCAAGCAGGGAGATTAGTTTACTGCTAGTCATTAAAGATATATTAGACAAACTAATATCATATTTAGCTTGAGTGTTTAAAAACGCTTTGGTTGTATTGAAAGTGTTAATCTATGTTTTGTTCCCGAGGATTGAAACGTTGAAAGGTAACACACAATCTATAATTCTAATGAAGTTTAACGACCATTAATGATTCATATCTTAATATGAAATGGTGCTTTTGTCATCTCTTAACATATATGTAGATATGTAAAAATGCATAATTTTATATCAAGACGAGGATCTTATTGGGTTTTTGTTTCAAAAGTAGTGCGCCAAATGCCCATCGTTGAAAATAAAAAAAAAAATTCTTGAAATTATTTGACAATGAATCAGCGGAATAGCAACTCTGATGATGATTAAACTAGTCACTCTGGGAAAGTGAATACATGTAAAAAAAATCACACATTGCGAAGAAGTAAGCACAATAAAGGTACATCAAAACACTAAAATCACCGAGTTAAAACATTGCAAGTATAAAGCTTTGGTTAACAATATTACATTTCATACGGACTGAATTCAAAACAACGTTCTACGGCTGAATATATAAGCGCATTAATATCAAGGTCCTGTGTTTCGTCATAATGTGCAGTGTTTCTTGTTAACATGGCCAAACATATATTTACTTTTCCTAATGGTACTATTGTATGCTTTAAACATATGTTAAGCAAACGTTTATATTTCTCATGGAACTTTAGAATAAGTGTACAGTTAGATTACATAATTAAAGTTCAATTAGGGGAATAGTGTTTAATGTTTAAGACTAAATGTATATTACGTAAATATTTTCTAAACTTTGATTTACGATAATGAAATAACTCAAGCGCTATACCTATCGATCGATAAGTACTTATTGGCCTACACAGCGCCATCATGTCTGTTATATGGGTCTCTTTGTTTACATCAATCGCATACATAGTAAATACAACAATACATTTATTGTTTTAACCCGCGACCATATGATAGTACTTCTATTAAAAGATACACAAATTCATCATTCACCGATGGCAATAATTAACAACATTGTTTACCTTTTCGCTTTGATTTCCCAATGGTATAAACATGAATTTTTTTCATATTTGTGTTCTTAACCGTGGTGACTAACGTCAGATCAGTTATTTATGAATTCATGGACAAAATGGTAATGTTTAAATAGTTAACGTATTCTTGTCAGACTGTATGTCTTTTCCATCCTTAATTGATAAACATATAATCCGTTAATGGTTGATATGGTTCGCTGGTCTCACTCGCGACCAGAATTAAACTCATTCCGTAACATGATACCATCAAGACTACAATTAAATCTATACTGTTTTTATGCGCCCACGTCATTATTGTAATAAATATGATTAGAATTTTTCGGGCCATGTTTGTTATTAACACTTGCTTTTATGTCCTTTTTATTGAGCAACATGACAGCTTTTTCAACTAGAATACGGTCAACGGTCTGAATGGTTACATACTTAAACAGATATAATATGAGTTTGGCTTTCAAATAATAAATTTTAAACACAACTCCGTTCTTATGTGCTTATTATGCACATTTAATAAAACAGTTAACTGCTTTAGGATATTACTTTTTTAAAACATGAGCAATACTCCTTGTTATGCATTTTTTAATTACACGTTTATCTTCCCATTTAAGTAATGTTTCCAAATAAGTTTACAATTAAAGAAATACCGTTCACGAGTGTTTTTTTCTTTTTTCTTTCAAGCGTCAAAACAAATCGGACTTGATTGGTTTGCTTTGGTCATGTGCAACTGTTCAGTTTGTGTTTTGTTCAAATATTTGTAAGTTAAAGAAGGTTATGTATGTACACAATTTGCTAATTTTCTAAATTAACATCCGAAGGAAAGCTTTTTGTTCAGTTTCTGGTAAAACATGAGATTTTCATTCATCATCGATAATATCTTTTAAACACATATTTCTGTCAGAAAATAAAATTAACGCCAAACGAATTACCGAACCAAGTGTATTTGAATTGTTATTTGAATAATGCATATATTATTTATATTTTCCTCGAATGATTTACGCCGTCTGTCATCTAAAGTTGATAGCTTTGCAAATTATTTACTATATGACAAATGAAGCTGTTATGATTAATGGAACGCCTACAAAGTGATTAAACAATCACAAAGAGTTCAAATTAATAATGAATTACTGTGAGTGCATACATTTCTCCAATCGGATTTTATTTGATTATAAGGCATATTGGGGACAACTAGCGTTCACTTAGTCACCCAAGGATAATAGAATAGCTACGAACTGTTAAAGAATAGTATTGGGAATATTACATGTAATCACATATATGGATCTCGTTACATGGTTCTAATCTAAACGCACGGATAAGTCACTGCAAGTATTCAGATAAATTTTATGTGACGGCTGCACAATTGTAAAATGTTCATGCACAAGTTTTTTCTTAAGGATAACAAACGTAAGGCCCACTTTTTAACAGAGATTGTCAGTATAAACAAGTTGTAAAATAATCAATCGACTGCATGAAGTGATGCGCATGATTCTTAAACGTTGAAAAACAATGGGCAATTCGTGATTTTTATCGGCAATAAGCCTATTGCCGACACAAATCAGCATACAATAAAATGGCATTTGTTTATGTGTTCTTATGCAACGAACATATGATGACAAACAAGCACATATTTTTGTATGAAATACTCTCTTTGGAATGTGTCAACCACATTTAAGTTAGTGTTGTTTTCCAACTGCAAAAAAAGAGAAATGGAACATTTTTAATGACATTACTGTACGAGTTACAGACATAAAACCATGTTGTAATATTACTAATTATTTTAAGTGTCAATGTTTACCATGGTAGCAAACAAGACAATCAATGTTAGATAAGTAGATAATCAAAAAATAACTATGTTGTTTATTTAGATATAGAAACTTTGTGAATGCGGATCAGGGTCACCAAGCAATACAGTACTTTACTTTGTAAAGATATCGTGGTGTTATAATGCGTGCATTTAGTTTAGCCGTTCTAATTCAGGAGAATTGAGAAGTGTTGGAAAACTAAAATATATGATTAAAGCCAGCATCATAGTATTACTATTATTATTTTTATGATAATAATAATAATAATAATTAGTATTATTAACTATTTGTTGTCATTAATTTTATTAGTATTTTTTTTTATTATTATTATTATTATTATTATTATTATTATTATTATTATTATTATTATTATTATTCTTTTTAATTATCATAATAATTATTATTATTATTATCATTATTATTATTATTATTATTATTATTATTCATGATACGTGTAATTTGAATATTAAATTTCATTTCAACAAATGCAATGCAAGCACGAAACATGAAAAGCATGTGGCAAGACCGTAAAAACGGTGTAAAGAGGAACTATGTTGCCATTTCAAAGATTACATTTTATCAAGGCATCTTCACATCATATTGTAGGCGATATTACGATGGTTATTCTAAATTATTGGATATGAATCTGTTAAAACTTTTATAGCGAATAAAATCATGTTTGCAATATTGAATTGAAAGAAAATCATATGCGATATCTTTTTAACTTTAAAATGTATAACATTTGAACATGGAATAGAGTTTAACATTTAAATACAAAAATAAAAATAAAACTCAATTGATATTTGTATGAGATTTCTTTCCTCTTTTGCATTGAACGCCATACAAACATAAAGGCCTTATCTCACTTGAACTGTAGGAAAGATGCAGAATGTGATGGGCACACGCAGAACATTTCAACCTGCGCTAAATAAGCCATACAAACACAATACACAATGAACAATCAAGCCTTATGTAAGCGTGAAATGTTGCAATTCTGGAAATGATTCACTGTATCTGATTTGCTTTGCTGCTTCACTACACTTAGCTACTCAAAGGCAAACTAACATTTAACTTTTTTCATTGGGTCAGTTTACTCTGAGTGACAATACCCACACAATTTAATTACAAACAGTTAAAATCAGTGTTATTTTTTTCTATAACGTTGAAAGCATACAATATTTAAAAAAAAAAATGGTTGCTTTAATTTATGTTTATTTTTTCCACCATGTCAATTAAAAAATCAGACGTTGCATCCCATTGTTACAATGTTATTATTTTTGTCGATATCTGATTGTGTTAATAATTTATTTACAACTATAATGTTTGCAATACTTGGTGTGAGTTTGAGGGTGGTGTGTTGTATTTATTTTCCCTTGTTGTAAGGGCGATTGGCATAACATTAAAGACCAGCGAATGGTTACACCATTTCTCTCTTGATAGCGTATCATGAAAATATTTATACCTTAATTTAGAGGATTTGAATGTTCAAATCTTATGAAAAAGATATATCGGCTATGTTGGTGATTGGTAGAATGAGAGGTTGGTCACAATTCAAGATGCAATATTTACGAGATAACACGTATCTGTTGTTCGGAATACTAAATTTTTCAATAGTTATCATTCAATCTGTAAAAGGAGTAAATTTTGCAGAGATAAACAATATATTTTTTTTTATGATATGCTAGGTCAAGGAGTAAAACATTTGTATGCTTGGATAACACGTATTACAGTCAATATGCATAATGTGTAAGTTTCAAAACGTCTGGAGGTTAAACAGTTTCAAAGATGATATAATTATGTTATTTGACAAATCCGATTATCAATGCATGTTCATTTCACCACTAGAATTGAAACAAATTCAAGGAAAAACAACAATTTAAATTCGCGTTGAAATTCATCCCCTAAAGTCGGTTGATTTGTTGCTCAAATATGATATTCAATAATATTTCATTCATTCGTACAATAAAATAAAGATATGAAACGAACTCGTTATGCCCGTAAGTCATGAGTGATTATTGCCTATTGAGTCAGTCTGCCAGTCAAATTAAAATTCGATTTAAATTGAAAAAGACCAAACACATCCGCAGGTACTTTTTTACCGAGTGTATTATTTTTTTTTTTTTTTTTAATTTACGCATCTTAAAGGCAAGCCTTTGATTATACAATGCATGTCAATAAACACTAAATAAAAATACATGCATGACAATAAAATAGTATAATTTATAATTAATACGTTTTGTTGCTTTCACATGGTTGGTAATTATCTATTTAATTGATTTTGGTTTCATGCCGAAGTTCTATACATTTTAAATCCAGAATACATACATCTTTAATTAAACAACTGATTGAATTGTTTGCTCTTGTTATCAATGTATACTTTTACATCAATATGAACATAAGTAAGCGCTTCATTTGTTTGCGTTTAGGTACTCAGTGGTAACGGTGGTTTTATTACATTATAAATGATTTATCGAAACAAAATTAATCCAAATGCATTTTCAAACAACCCAACAATCACACAACCTCAGCTATTGACTAATACAAAACGAACGTGAGATGCTTACTGGATTCCTTCACAAAATGCAGCATTTAATATTTGTTTTATGCAAAATTGACGCTATAAGCAACTGACAACAAATTTAATTTACACTTTGCGTCAGAGGACAACCGCTGTCCCTTTAACGAGATAAATATTCATTTGACTTCAAAGTGTGAAGTAATGTAAAAATGCATTAATTATGATTGTCTGCGTCGAGTTATTGTAAGTGACAATACATTGTAAAATTATAAGGGAAACAGTTGTATTGATTGTATTAACTTTTCAGTAATCTGTATACACGAATATATACGAGCATGAAGAACCAGTAATCTGTATACACACATATATACGAGCATCTCAACTTGCACATGATGGAGAACCAGTTGTAACGTAGCGGATTGTCAACGTATCTAATATATCTTATAAGAACACACGAGTCTTTGAACAATTTTTCACTATTTATTTTCTATTTAAATATTGTCTAACTACAATTCTAAGAGACAGGTCAACGTTCTTCCCAACCTAACCGCAGAGCCACTTCTCAACTCAAAACACCGTATTTTATCCTCAAGTAAGTAATTTCCATTGGTTACTAAGCTCTGGGCTCATAACGGATTGGTTGACTCGTCGGAATGTTCTGGAGGGAAAACCTATTCATGTATTTACTTGCTAGGTCGATACACTAAAATCTAATAAATTTATATTGGTATAAAGTAATCCCGTTATGTTTGTCAGTACTCCACTAGTGTATCCTATGCAAATAGGTGACCCTCTTATCTATGCTGTTTGTTGACCAAGTGTGGGTATTATTACCCTCTTGTCAATACCTCTGACCATTTTATCAACTGGGATAATATAATATCTAAGGACAAATTCCTTAATTGTATCTTTGACCTTTCAAACTGCTGACTAGGTGTACTTTTACAGTGACTGTAAGGTACGTCATGTTTCTACTTGCGAAAGAACGCTAATCTTCAAATCCTATAATCATGTTATATGACACAACTTAAAGATTTCTTATTAAATATAATAGTTACCTTATTTATAACTTATTAAAACATTTCATCATTATTATTACAATATTACTAATATCTGTAACTCATATCATTAACATTATCTGTAATTGAATTATAATTATTGATGTAAATAACCTTTTAACATTTTCTACATAATTAAAACATCTAAGTATTCTTCTCATATTAATAACATTCTATTTATGATATAAAAATAATTACTATGCATATGCAGTTATGTTACACAGTGTGTGTTATAAAACAATGTGTCATGTAGATGTTTCTGAATGTGAATATACGGTCAACAATCAGTTGATCATCATATATGCACGGCGATATGTTAATTTAATATATAGTTAACAGACGCTTTAAAAATTACATATTTGTTATGATGATGTTACATCAGAGTTCAGTGCAATCCAATTGTGTGCAACCGTTTCGGTTCAAACATAATAGTATTACTATATTCGTTGTAAAATGTTTTATTCCGTAACGTATATACGACACGACGATCAGGTAAAACAGTATTGAGACCGAATACCGCGGAATCACATTTAGTCACAGCTCCTTTTAAAAGAACCGCAGATCTGGGAGAAAGTATCGAACAAAATATCGAATATGCATACAATATACCAAGACATGTGGAATGTTATTCTGGCACTCAGTACGTTAATCTGATTTCTTGCTGAATTTTTACACCCCATTAATTAACAAACATGCATTGTTCATGCGTTTTGAATACTCCGTTATCTTCGGATTTCTGGAATCATTTTTTTACTGACATGTTTATATAAGTAGTCCTTAGCGTCCTTAACATAGTTGTTATCCGTTTATGATTTTACAATACGTTTTAACATATTCATTTTATGTTAAATGTATGCGGTTACATAACACCCATATCCTATTTGATACTGGTATTTATAAAGACGACTTTATTTTGTGTCGACGGTTTTTCTTGACCATTCGAGCGCATGGAACTTTCATTCAAACTTCATTCTGTTAAGAACACAATCACACTATAAAGTTAAACATGTTGTGATGCACCTTATCGCATCATGTATACTTTATAAATTAAATATCATTGTTCAGACTGTTATAAACATATTTCTTTGTTTCTATTTTTGCGACTCATAAATACTCAAAACGGAAATTGATATTTTGTCCGCTAGACATAATATATATTCGGAAATCAGTAGTTGTAAACACATTTCTCGCATGTTTATTTTACTGTATTTATGCTAGAATTGAATAAAGACATATGTCCTGTTAAACAATCGACTCTTTACAAGACACGATACAGTAGACTGTTGAAAGTAAATTTAGGTTCATTTACCGAGTATGCAAAAACAATTGATGTATGTAAAACATGCTTGCCACGCTCACCGTATTTAAAAACTCTGTAGATTATTTCGTCTGCCCTCCACCCCTTCAGTTTGACATCAGCAAAGCAAGCAATAATAATCAATTTATGGATAAGGAATCTGTCTAAACTTTTAGGTAAATACCTAAAGATGTTTACCTTCTTGAACGCATCTTACAAGTGCAGTACCATACTATATTCAGGGTATAGAGTGCACAATTATTAGATTGTGTTTTATTACATTCGAGCGCCTTCGCAAGGGTTGTTTTGTTTGGATATTACGTTATTTGATCTTTCTTCAAAATAATGCATGTTTTGTTTTTAATTAAAACAAATGCTGTTTTTGCATATGTATGTCTATGACGATGAGCTGTATATACGCATAAGTGGAAATAATTTATACTGATTCTATTCTTGAAAAAACTATTGTCCTTAATTGTGCTCTTGACCGTTAAAATGGAGTACTGAAAATCAATCGACATCTTCCGTTCATCCGAAGTAATGATCATAAAAATTTGCACGATTGTGGGTCAAAGCCCCCTTAGACATCGTGATTGGAAGAAGTGGTCTTTTGACCTACCAACCGACTACGCGACCGTCACACCATCCGACCAATCGACGTACATGTGAAGAGCAATATTTACCCGCTCCTTCGAAGGGGGTACATAATAATGACAAACTCAATTTTACTTCATTTGTAGATTATATATTTATTCATTACGGGTAATAAGAAACCTTGTAACTTAATAGTTTTAATACATATGAAAAACATATTTTAATTAGTTTAGTTAAGTGTGCAGTATACGAATGTATGATGGTTACAATAACAGGTGATTAATACATGTTTACTGCCCCAGTACCTTTATACCTTTGTTTCGTACCTGTTTATATGATACACAAACACGCGTATTTACGTTCAAGAATGAGCACTGGCATGTAAGTAATACATATACAAATAATTAAAAAGCAGACACATTCTTAGATGCAATCAAGTTATTTTGTGTCTTGTTTGATTGTTTGCCTCCTCAAAATTGTAAATTATGATTATGGTAAGAATTATATAAACATTATTAATTCTCTAGTTTTTTTAAATCATGATTGAGATGCTAGTTCAAGCGCTGACTACTAAGATGTGAGTTCGATCGATGCTTAGGCTTTTGATTTTCAGACATATGTTTTTTTGTTGTTTTTTTTTACCATACATCTTATAGTGTTTAACGTTTTATTCATTTAAAGCACTTTGGTATCAAAGGGCATTTGTATAATTATTTTCATCTGATAATTTTGTATTGACACGATGACAAAGGCCATTTAAGACAATACCAACAAGTTTCTAAAATATCAACGTCGTAAACTTTCAATTGAACGCAATTCCTTTGTAAATAAGATCAAACTTCGTTACTTCCATTTTGTGTCGATGGATTTGATTTGCCTTCGTGTTATGACGCACAAACCATGATTTACTGAAACACATCACGTGTACGCGAAACAACAATACGGACTCATACGGCAATTTTTATCTGACAGTTAAATAAATATTGTATACATATGTCCTCTCAAGTATTAGATGGAGCCATATAAAAGCGCATTACTAAAAATCAGTTTGACAGTTCACATTCAGATGTCAAAATAAATGGCATGGAAAAAGTGAGCCTGAACATATTGAATTATTGGCAGACCATTTCCTTATGTGTTTGTTATGGATACCGTTAATGCAGCTTTTCACCATCCCAGATGATTACACTATCGATATAATTGCTTTACCAGAACAAGAAGCAAAAGCGTTAATATAAATGAAATGATAAATTCATTCAGGCATGCAGATATGCCTACTATAAACTGCCACACACTTGCTTTGAATGTCGTTATTACATTACTCATATTTACAAAATGGGAACATATTGTATCATTTGGCATGTAAATTATACCTTTACTGCAAACACAATGGTTTAATTGAAACAGGAATGGATTAAGGTGTGCACAAAGACATTTGGCAGTTCTGAGATCAAATGTATAACGACACTATAAAATATATGACATAATAACATATAACACAAGCAATTTGCGCTCTTGTACTTGGTGTTTGGCTCACGCATATACTCGGTCATTGTTTTTTTACAATAAAGTGTTAGACTATGTTTAATGTTATGCTAATGCAACATTTTCCAAATTACATACTTTGTAAATGCAAAAATTGGTCTTTATGGAATGAAATATTTATTTTTGTTATGTTAGGAGGAGTTATTATATTTATTTACATGTTGTTGTTTCTACAAGTTTGACAATACTAACTTTTTCGGTTTAAGCATATAATACTACTATTTCTGTGATGTACAGTCCATTGTGTTTTCTTGTTTATTATTTTGTTGCTCAACCAAAACTTATTTATACGCAGTTTTTTATCCAGTAGGGATAACAGTAAATAATCACAGCGAAACAATCAATCTTTCCTGATATATTTCTTTGTAATATGCTTTCTCATTATTTAATTAAATTGAACAATTAGTTAATCTGTTTTTATGGATTAAATTGTCTCCACTAGCAACTGTTAGATCGTAAACCGCAATAAGCGGAAGCATGCCAAAACTGGACACACCTTTAACCGGCATCAAAAAGCGAAACCGGAATTTCAAATCGTAAAACACACATATTTGTTGAATTTATTCGTAAGTATAGTATTGTTGTGAATGCCTAGAGACATTTGATTGCTATATTTTCATCAGATTAAATAAATATTGCATACGCGTGCCTCTTAAAAACACAAGCACATTACCCTTAATTATAAATGCAATTAAAAACAACCTGAAAATACGGCATAAACAGTGACTGGAAATAAGCATATTCTACACGTGGTTCTAACAGACTCGAAGTTAATTTTAATTGCGTTACCATCGATACTTGTTTCGTATTGTAATACGGGGCATATAACAACTGCGACTAGTTATAATCGCTGTACATTCTGAACGCGGGCTCAATCGGAAGAAAGCCTGCGGTACAGTGGATGGTAGCAAATGCTGTACTATTATCGGTAGCCTCGTACCCGGTTCGTACGATGATTGTACATCTGACAAAAACCAAATCAAGTCAAGTCAAGTCAAAATGTATTTATTGTCGGTATGGGGTAACAAGTATATAACATAAGCTATGTATAGCTTTTGACCGACCTTACAAACAGAAGCAAATTGCAAAACATAATTAAAATATGACATACATAAGAAATAGTTATTATAATAAAGCACATTAACGCACACTAAAAGCACAGTAAAAGCAGTATTACTATAGCACATTTTTAAAATGTTAGCGGAAATATAATATCAGAACTATACATTCAAAATTAAGAGCTGTGTGAAAGTTGCTGATCTTGACCCAAGGAATGGGCCTAATCTGCCATAAAAAGAAAATGTGTTAAAATGATGATAGAGAAAAAGGAGGACAAAAGTGCCACAGGATAAAAGGGCTTAAAGGAAAATTATCACCTCAAATCAGATTTGAGGGGAACTGATCAGCAAATTTCACACAATACAAGCAACAAAATACAACACTGATGAGTGAAAAATAAAATATCATTATAAAAGCAAAATAATACAAAAATAATGCTGAAATGATTATCCCGCATGAAAAGATGTATAAAACAGAAAGTACTACAACAGGATATCAAATGAGATGTATGAAAAAAAAACGAACTGTTGTAGTGTCACTAGTATATATATACATACAGTTAAGCTCAAACAAAGCAAAAGCAAAAAGGCATCATAATCAAAACCTAACAAAGCAATGAAAGAAAACAAGATGCAAAATTCTCAGACTAAGCAAAAAGCAGAAAGGCAACACAATGAAAACATAACAGAACAAATAAAAGAAATCAAAACATGCAAACAGTAAGCTTAACTTGGCTGAAAGCAGGATCTACAGGCACAGCCCACCCCGTCCCATGACGCAACCAAACTCCGGAACTGATTGTAGTTGCCTTCATCTCTGTAATGTTGTGGCATGGAGTTCCAGAGTCTGGCTGCTCCTGAGCGGAATGAGTTGAGCCCGTATTTAGTAGTTCTAACCTGTGGTACTTCAGCAGTGTTTGTATACCTAAAAGAGTAATTTCTATTTTGTTTAATATTAATCAAATCATATAAGTAGGTAGGGCTTTTTTTATTAATTATCTTGAAGGTTTCTATAGCCATTGATCGCATACGTCTTATTTTAAGAAATGGTAGTTTAGATTTCTCTAGGGGAGTTTCATAATTAGAATTGTAATCATTATAGATAAAACGTTGTGCACGTTCTTGAATCTTTTCAATTTTCTTAGTGTTAACTTCTCCGCAAAAATGCAATGTTAATGGACAATAATTAAAATTTGATAAAATAAAAGAGTAGTAAATATTAAGTTGACCTAATTTGCATAGATTGTGACCTATTCGCCTAAGTACATTTAGTTGCCTAGATGCTTTTTTACATATATTCGAGATGTGAGAATTGAAATTCAATTGGAAATCAATTGTTACACCTAATAATGTCACTTCATCTTCACACTGAATATTTATGTTGTCCAAATCAAAAGATATATTAGTTTTATGAGTTTTATTTCCTATTTTAATAGCCTGGAACTTATCAGGCTTATTGTGTTGTGATAGCCTTCTTACAGTTATGTATTTTGACAAAAGTGCTCCGCAAATCACAAGATCTTTTTAAAGCAAATATATGTTGTATACCGACAAGCAAACCATGCGTGCAATGAGCGATCTGCTTATGCAAAACTAGAGCATATCGCAAGTTAAGTGTGTTTCGGACATTACAATACTTTTGGGATTTCAGATTTGTAACTTTCCGTTATGTCTGGGTTTTAATATTTGTGTTTACACATACACACAAATACAAGTACACTTAAATAAAGCGCAACAATTATTTGACAATATTCAATTGCGCGTAAGTTTTATCACTAAAAAAGCTTATGTGTCATCACGAACGCAAACCAAATGCGTTTTAAGTTAAGTTTTAAACTGAAGTTTGCTCTAAGTGCAGTTTAAGACTTTTTGAAGAGCATTCGAACATTAGGGTCCAATAACTGCAATCGATCTATCAGCCATCTTAGTTCGAGTTCTTGGGATGTTGAAGTTATTATCATCAATCGATCTATGTCTGTATCGACCTTCTCTGATGTACATTCGAGCGGTTCCACATTTTGTTCTAAACACGAGCACGAGTGTCTTAAACATAACACGTGAATGTATGGGAGCCAGTCCAGTGACCTGCGGATATCCAGGCTTGGTTGGTCATGCAAAACATTTTTGGCTGCTCAATTTTGAATTCGCTGCAGTCTGTCAATCTGATATTTTGGTATTTTAGTGAAAAGTCCGTTATGAACCAATGTTACAGTTTAATACAAAATATTTGTGAAATTGTCTGACTTTACTTATAATAAAGTCATCCGATAATAGCTGTGCAACATACTCCATTCAAATAATGTATTTCAATAGAGATTGCCAATATCTGACATATTGGTAATAATAATAACAATGCAAATCAATGAATTGAGAAATACTTCAATAGTTATATTATGGTATTTATGCAATTGGGATTGTTTGTGATCAAACTGCTTAAAGGAGTTTAAAACACAAAAGTTTAATATATGATACCAATCTGAGAAACCTGTTACTCTTAAAATATGTTCAGATTTGTGTGTGTTAAATAGTTATTAATCAACCATTATCTATTGAAATTAAAAGAGAATGTTTTGCTAATAAACAGAAAAAAAACAGATATACATTAAAATGAGCATATATATATTACAATACATTTAAGTCAACATATTCTTTATATGAAAGAAACATGTATTACATATTTTTCATTAGATGGTTGATGTTTTTGTTAAATTACTGATATGCAATTATATATACACTTACATTTAAGATAACTTTCAATATAAAGTAATATAATAATCTGTATTGTATAATCGTCTGTAATCATTTTAATTTTATCTTCTTCAATACGTCAACAATATAAAAATTGAATGTTTGATATAAACATTTTGCAACAATAATGAATTCATTTCATTGTCATTTAAAAAACGTAAGCGGAGTTTGAGATGTCGTTAAAATGTGAAATAACTTTAACCGAAAGTCTTTGTCATTGCGTAATCGACCATGATAAATTAAATCTAAGAATACAAATACACTCAGAAATATCCGTCTCAAACAGACGCAGTAGGACGGTAGGAAGTTACACACGGAATATTGTGTAATATTCTTCTAAAGCAAGTATGGGGTATTTATTAAAAAAAGGGCGGATTTTATATATGACTAGTTTTTTTATGTCGAAAATACTTTAAACTGTGCTGGAATGTTAAATAATGTTCGACGATATTAAACAATATAATACTAATATCTATTTAAGTTTTATAGGAAATGAAATATTTTTTTTGTAAGTTTAATATATAGAATTTTAATTTTAATAATATTGATTTAAATATCTTTGTAAATTCGTATCGAAAGGAACTGCGAGCCTCCTAATATATGACAAGCAGTTCTGCACACGATAATAGATATTGTATTATTAGTTCCTGGTCTACAGAATGATTACCTATCTTTGGTTCAGATGGATAGTTATGGTCACTGCAATGATCCTGGTGTCATTTCAAGGTTAGTTCGTGCTTGCTTTTATTTTGTAACTCGTTTCATGTCTATCGTTAAATTTATATGTGATTTTTTATATTAACACAAATCATATTACATATTATTTAATATTAATATAATTCACGAAACTAACAGGGTGTACACGCACGCACCAGTAACATATTAATTATTATCAAGTACTTTCATTGATTTGAAATTAACTTATCTTAACTAGTTGTCAGAAATCTTTTTAAGAGAACAATATCACAATAATTACACACTAGTGGCTTTCGAAGTATGCAATATTTAATAGGCGCCTTGATTTAATTCTCTAATGGATCCTATACATATTTTGTTGACAGCCAACCGTGAGACAATATATAATGTCAATACTTCTTCTTTTTATATTTAAACCAAATGGTTTTGTATAAAGATGAACCCATATAAAGGCATTATGTTAAGTATCAATCAAAATGAAAGGAACAATGCAGGTATCATGCTTGTTGCTCTTGTAAGGATTACCAGGTTTTGAATATTAACTTATCTTAACCGGTTGCCCATTAATTATAATTCCGTGTGCTTTACAGATAATCTTGAAACAATATGTCAAATTTGACAAAGTTAACAAACTTTGTTTACTTAAAACATAGTTTGCATATATATGTTATCGGAAAATAGTTGTGTTACATCGGAAATGTACTAATTATTTACAATAGCGATCATATATTAATAGTGAAACTGCCGAAACCATAACCTGCGAGATATTCTAACCATCCGATAGTCTTCCTTAAACATGTGAGCAATTGCCATTTGAACTCATGACAAAACATAAAACACAGGAATGAACATAACACTTTTCGAATTACCGCCTAAAACTGGTTTGAAGGATGAACACCAAATTTGACATAATCACACAACATACACGTGTAATGAAACATTTACCCGAGAACATTGCAATCTAAATTAAACAGCAATGCAATCAACTCAGGTTTGTATACAATTGTGTACCGTTGTGTGTGCATGAAATCATAGCCTTTTTGATATTCGTACTTGTCGATTAGATACAAAGTCATGTCCCTCTTGTTGGTTGATTATCCGATGCGTGCCTTCTACAATACGTTTATGAATGAATCGCTTCTTCATGTGTTATTAATCTTCACAAACTTGATATTACTTTGCCTTAAAACAATCGCAGAAGTGGTTACTTACCGTTGCATGATCTCTTGGACATTATCTAAAGGCATCGGCTTAAAAAACGGCTTGTTAAACCTGTGTATAACCTTTAAACATACGTTGTTGCGCAATTTTAATGTAAGTGGTGGTATTTTATATATTATTTACGATGTGAGCTTATTTTGTAATAAGCTTTGCACTCCGAAATCCTGCCTATGCTTACAACTTATTTAAATCATATTCAGTATATAGTACGATATACAAAACTAATTCGACGAAATCAATTGCTATTTTCAATATATTATATACTTGTATAAAAACGATTTACAATCGTCACAATTAGCACAAACTATTGGTGAAATAATTGAAAATAAATCAACTTTGTAAACATTCAAATGTACGAAACCAAACGTTCGTTACATTTTTTAATTAAATTTTAGTTTTGTTAAATTACCACGAAAATCAGCACGAGTTAAATAAACTGGGAACATGGAATACGTTCCAGCGTTCTGAAAGAAACGAAATCTATTTTCCAGCAGCTGGTTGAATATTTCCAATTAATCTTCAATGCCTTCCTGGTATCTCACCAGAAAATACTACAATAATGTGTTGATAAAATGCCTCATGTTTGTGTTTTCTCCAGAGTTGCATCGTAATTGGCTATTTTATTTATGTTCGTAGACCATTTTGCATTTAGCAGAGAAAAGTGTTTATATAATAATTTTACAACTGATAACATCGTTAGTTCATTATATTTCTAACCGAAAACACATATTTTATAAAATGGTTATCTGTTAATATTAATATGTATTAATTAACCAGAATTCCGTAGCGAAAAGTCTTTTATGTGTACAGTCATGTTAAAACCCTAACATATGAATACATGCTAGGGATATACATAAGTTTGGTTTTAAAAACGTTTATTTACTATTGGATATTCCTGGATTGTTGATTGTTTTTGCATGAAGTAGTTATGCCTGGTCGAAACAATCATTCGGACCGAAATAACAACATATTGCAACATTTTCATTGGAGTACCCTATGCCGTTCTGTAAATGTTACCTATCTCAGGGTGGTATGCCATCAGCAAAAATTGTAATGGTAGCATTTAAACGCTACACATATTGTATACGCAGGAGAATCGGGCTCTTATGTTAAACAACCACAACCACATAGGGGGTGGGGCAGTTGTATTGAGACACATGTCTTGTAGAACTTGGAATATGTTGGTCAAANACATCAAAGATAATCAGCGTATTAATGAATGCTATCGATTATATTTCCCAATTCGTTGGAAAATAATGGATAATTAACATAGATGTCTGGAAAGTCAAAGATCAAATGTTTCCGCTCGCCCTGACATTACCTGTACATGTAACATATAACTTTTCCTCATAACTGATCCGCCGTAATAGAAGTGTATTATGTATTGACCTCGTCCTTAATGCCCAAATATCCTACAAACAGGTCAAAATATAATATTAATTTATTTCTACAAAAGAGGAACACTGCGGATACAAAAAAAAACAAAGCAAATTTCACATTTAAATTGCACAATTCATTATTTATTATTTTGATTATTACATGATGGTATTCAATGTAACGATCGGACAAAAGTGAATAAAAGTGAATAAAATGTATGCACTTTGAGGATAATATAATAATTAAATTTATCATATAAACACGTAGGCTTTTTATTGTAATTAATTTAAATACTTAACGTGCCTCAGCTATAGCTTTACTAAGTAGTATGAATCATATACACAACGAAAGGAAGTCAGTGGTGATATACTAGCTCGGGTCATACGTAGATGAGCATTCTACGTAAAACATTATATGAACTTAATGATGGGTGCCTTATACATACGTATTTAAAATTATCTTGGCAAACATTTATAAATCGAAGAATTAACTTCAAATTAGCTTTGTGACAATATATCCATTCCACAAGCGTGCTTCGTTTGACTGTGATATCCTAAGAATTGCGTACGATTCCATCGAGAAGACGAGGGATTAAGAGATAAAGGGCTGGTATTGATATGAACCGATGTTTGAATATTTTATCTTCATAACTCTTTTCAGGGGATAGTTTGAATCTGATTTGTGTCTATACATATTTTCTTCTTCAAGCAGTAGTGGATGCTGCTGTTGTTATTAAAAGCAGTAGTAGTTTGGTCCGATACCTCTTTTTACTATTATGTTATTCATAATTGTAAGCAGTTTAGAATAGTTGAATAGGAAATAATGTATTTTTCATTAGGTTATGCAAACATTGGTGGCCATGCAAGTGAAGCTGGAACTTTTTATTTTTGAGGTGATTTATTTTCTATCAAGGATACATAACAGAAAAATGTGAAGTTTAAAATGTTTACTTTCTTTCTGTTATATTTTCTTACGAAATATATTAATATATGCAAAGTGAGTCTTTCGTGATCAATATATTTGTTTAAAATAATACAAAATGTAAAACAAAATAGTTTTACAAAATGGGGTTGAGGGTTGGCAACGTGGAATGCTGTTTTGTGCGTTGGCTATATTTTTTGCACTTGTATTATGCAAGTTAACGATTAATAATTTTGTGACGATAGTCATGAAATAATGTGTTTATGTGCTGTTTGGAATAAAGTATGTTTATGATTGTTTATTGATGTCTGTGGATCTAAATGTTCGTACATTCGTTTTGTTTTTGCATAACTTTTAAAATTAATAAATACATTTCTAAAACTTGCATTTTCTACAAATGTATTTTAAGTTAAATGTTCGACAATACCGTTTATAAACTTATCCATAAAATGAGCAACCAATCATAATTTTGTTTTTAATCATAGAATATGTTTGGTTAATATGTATATGATTTTCTAAAGAATATTTAACGGCTAAAAATGAGGAAACAATTTGCTTAATTAAAAAAAAATCCACATTGTTACATTAATTCACTAGAAAATATTTAGGATATAAACTATGTTTCATCGTGTATT
Organism: Dreissena rostriformis; assembly: GCA_007657795.1. NCBI lineage: Eukaryota > Metazoa > Mollusca > Bivalvia > Myida > Dreissenidae > Dreissena > Dreissena rostriformis. The sequence goes on from VMBQ01000048.1 coordinate 283,054, forward strand.
TCCAAGACACGATAATTAAATATATACGTATTATATCGCCACTGATTAATAAACTCGATGATTAACATAACAACAAGGTGTACCTCTATTGCGAGGTCAAATACATGTAGCCGCATGGTTTGATCCATACCTATTAAAAGGATACATGTAACTACAAACTTCAGTATATGCCTTGTCAATACTATATCATCGGCACTAACTTTATTGATTCACGTCTAGGACACATAAAAAGCTTGAAAGTGAAGCTCGGAAAACAATTTCCGTAAATTGTATTTGGTGCTTCCATTGTTGTTCGCCTTTGGAGCTACCTTCATCAAATATTTAGATTAATAGATGGCACATACTTGGTGGATGGACTTACGTCACGTGCAATCGCCGACACCACAAAGAATTACAAAACATGCACACAAACATTTCGCTCATTACAATTGATTACACGATAAATATTTCTCCAAGAGTGGCAACACTCATACAATCCTCGTGCGTTCGTGCGTTCGAACCGTATGCTTGACTGCACGAAGTGAAACGTTGCACGCTACTTAAACTCTCGAAACACGTTTGGGAATTTGAACACTTGTACATGCCTTTTGAAACATTATATGAACACAATAATAAATAATATGAGATCTCTTCTTTGAAATAACAATTTGAATTACGTATTCAGAGCATGTCATTTTTCCCTGCTGAATTCCCAAGCGAACTTTCGCTTCAATAATGAAAACCGATTTCCTGACGAGTTTAGTATTAACGCTACAACTACGCCTTTATCCCCGTAGCAGTTTGGTCATTCCTAATGAATAATATTACAATCTCTGTCGGTCATTTGTTTGTTCTGTGGAATATTCAATGCTGACAACATATCACCTATTATTTCTTTAATTGAGTTCATCGTATGTGTAAAACATATCGAGGGAACTATACCTTCACGTTCCGATCTCGTTTTTTTGTCACATTGAGATTTAAGAATAATGATTCTGATTGGCTGACTGATTAGCTTTAAGAAGCTTGGGGATTTGTATTTGCTGCCTACACAGTAAAATAAAATGAGCGGCGCTTGTTTTGATATTTAAACGTCTATTGTCCCAAACAAAACACCTATTTAATACGTAATGTAATATGTCAGAAAGGTCAGTACGTTTGTCGCTTCGTTTGCTGAAACAGCTCTTGCTGTTCAAATACCTATGTTTAGTGGCATGCTAGTAACCGAATTCTTTTTAAAATGATTGATGACTATTTTTCTGTCACAAATAGAAAAGCATATGTCATGTTTATTCGATAAGCAATTTTTTGTATCACACTCAACAGGCCAAGTGTGACTATAAATTTTCTTTGCCAATTACTAGCATAACACTATGTAATACAGACATATGACACGTTAATGGGAAACTAAGCACTTTTGTTGATGAGTGTTAGTTTGTTAGTGTTTGTTTGAGGTCGTATTCTAACTGATTGGCAAAATGTTGGTAATATAGAAACAGCAATACACAAATAGTTTGCAGATGCTGTAATTGCCAACACAACTCCGATCCTGCGGCATACTACATTTGCGTGTAAATGCATTTTATAACACAGCGTTTACGCCGTTAACATATCTTATTACGCAATGATTTCCCCATGGACGCAAAACGAAAAACAACAACATTTCATGTTACGTACAATAAAAACAAGACGGCGGTGCAAATAGTTTTAACGATTGCTATATTTCTGTCTAAGAAAATGGAAATATAAATTCAAGTTTGTCAGATAATGGATTGTATCATGTAACCTCGGTATCTACTAATGAACTAGTCATTTTTAAATTGAGCTAGTCATTTTCATAACGTTTCTTTAACATATAAACGTGTTAAATTTATTATAACATTGTTTTATTTTATTGTCAGAATTACTTTTAACCAATATGTTATGATAGCAAGCAGTAATTGCGTAAGTAGGTGCTTAAATTACTGAAACACATACGTAGATGTCAGTAATTGGATTCAAATATTTGGACACAACCCATATATGCAACAATTGTATTGACACTGAGTCACGGAGACTCAATGGGATTACTGTGAAACGCGAACCCTGCATAAAGTGCAACGCAAAACATTAAAAACATTGTAATGAAAAGCTACACCAAATGTCTCCAAACCTTATGATAATCTCATATGTTTGAAACTAGGACATGTATTTGTCTATGCAGTACACTATAATATATAATGGACTCAAAACAGCGTGAAATAAAACTCCGTTTGAAACTGACTTTCAAGGAGAATCCACAATTAACAGCAAAAATACAATACAAGAACTGATGCATATTTTCAGCATCACTACACTTTCCAGAACTGATTTGATCTAAACCAACATTGTCCTGGCCCGTCTACGCGGAAATTTGTCGAGACAATATATTAATTTAAATCCGATGCATGATAATGGACGGAAAATGTCCACATTACTTTTCAAGATAATGAACCTATAACATCTGACATTACATAACTCAACTGCCGTGCTTTCATTTCCGTTCCCCTTTTTCTATTGACATTAAACACGTACGTTTATACGTCAATAGTGTATCCGAGAAATACGCATGCACGTGTCATTAAACATCTACCCGACTGGATTCAATCAAAAAATTAGTTTCAATTACAATCAACTCACATTGATTGTTTCATATAATATTTAATTCAACTAGTAATAGTCTTAAGGTAAGTATAGAAACAGTTACATAAATATCTAAAAAAAAAACAATCATTTTTGAAACACGTTCTGTGTTTCGATAATCATATCCGTTTGACATTGATAATTCGTTGAGATAGAAAGTAATGTTCCACAATTTGGTTCAATATCCAAATTGTGTATTCTCTATTTAGTTTCTGAACCTGATTGCTTCATATGGAGATATATGATCTTCCCCGTTGATCTTTTTTAATGTTAGTATGTATAAACCCATCAGCCGTTGATGTTTTTAACAAACGAAACCCAATAAATTATATCAAAACTTTTGGGGCAAACAAACAATTAAATTTCCTGCACAATTCGTTGAATAGTCTAGTAATGCCTACGGCTGCATGGCAGTTTACTTAAACTTCGGATGAAAAACATATGAAATTAATACCATTATAATGTTTGTAAATACAATATTAAAACAAAAAAAAACACGGTAGAGTACTTTTGTTTCTCTATAAGGTTGTATTTTATATTATGTTAAAAATTGTGTTTATTTTTAATGTAATCTTCTTAATTATCGCGTATACGCTTTCAGCATCTCGCATTATGTATGTCGTTTGTGTTACCAACTTAAGTGGGAGTTGGAATAGACATACACATAATTTGATCGTAAATACTGCGACATTTAACAACCTTTGGTACTAAACGTTTGATCAAAAGATTTTTATCGAGATGTATGGGCGCCGTTGCAAAATTTATCTAACAATATTATTACATTATAATGTTGGTAGTTATCATGTTTGACATGACATAATATATCATTTACTTGATACAATCTCTGTTCTGTCTGCCAATAATATGAAAATGTTATATTTGCGACATCCAGCATTTATAAATATCAGACACGAAACATTTAACACGCATATTTACAACATAGATATTACAATAAACCATCTCTGCTAACGTAGATTGAAATATCTGCCGTTTGCGAATCTCACTCAGAATAGTTAAGCCAATCTTCTTGGTAGCAAAATAATTTTAAAAAAGTCTTTGTAAATTTTCGCCTGAGGCTGTCCGATTAGCACATACATACACTTGGTGGTTGTGATATCTTATACATATTTTATAGTGTGTAAAATAAAAACAGAAATTATTGTGAGCATATCATCTATTTTAGCAGTCTAATGTATTTTTGAAACATCGAAACGTTTTTGACAAAATGATTTTAGAGATACTAGAGTCTTGCAGGACGTTAAGAGATACAATCTATTGCATGTTTCATTCACTTTTTCTACGGGGATATGTTTACTATTTTAAGGAAGGTAATTTAAAAGTCGATTCTCTGTCATTTAACCCCACTATTGGAAATTGCACGTCTGTTATGGAAATACAATCATCTTGTCGAAGATCGAAAGACATGTTTGTATATAACTTGTACATGTCATCGAAACAAATGAACCAGCGTTTTGAACGAAGCCAACTACATGAACTTTCATTGATATTCGGATCGCATTTTTCTGCATTGCATCGGGGAATGGACTGTTTGGAAAATTACGCATTGTTTGCACAAAATCCACCGCCGTTTATGCATTAATTATGCGTTATTTTCCAGACTGTTCATTCACCAATTATATGCAGAAAATGTTATTTAATTATTACAATTTCAAATTACTGTGAAAAGAAACCATAATTGTTTAGTTACAAGGACTACGACGAACTTTTTTATTCGTTGGCGTACAAATATAGTTTAACGTTTGGGTTCATCTTCGTTTAATGGCAAAACTTGAGCGTTGAGCTTCGAGCCAAATAATGACGGCATTGGACTTTTAACGAATAAAAAGCAACGTCGTCGTTAAGATTTGCGGAAAACAATGACGTCATTTTGCCACGTCTTGATTAAAAAGCAGTAGATGGTCATAACTATTGATGACATCATTTACATAGGTAATGGTTTCATTGGGAGATGAAACACCGGTCACGTGAGCGGAGTATCCAATCTCAACGCAGCGTTCACGTGAACATTCAAAAGGTTGTACTTATTGAATTATTACATTAAATTACCAATGTTAACTTATCGAATCGTATGTAATGTTGGAGCAAATATTCATCTCTATCAACGTTGCTCAAATAAGTATGGGTTCATTAAGGCGACATTTCGACATGTATTGCAAAAAGAAACCAGTGTGGCAATACCACGTGGTCCATGACGTCATGTCCGCTAGCACTCAAAAACGAAAATTGTAAATATTGCCTCCGCTAAAAAAATTCAAATCCACGTAAATATCTTATTATTTACTCGTTTTTGACGAAATAAACCCACGCTATGGTTCAAGTTGAGCCCTTTTCCCGGTTATATAAATAGTCGACACCAGATGAGTAGTTAAGTCTATCATTCGAGCAAATTCCTAGTTTTGACTTATTTGAGTGCTTGCCAAATGACGTCATGCTCCACGTGGTATGGTAACACTGGACACGTTTATGAACAAACACATTTCCTCGGCCCGGTGATAAACCGCCAATCAGTATTTATGGGAAGCTTGGAACGGATACTATTAAATCCAAATTTATTTCTCAATACAGCATACACAATAGAACTTATTGTCACAATAGAGTAAATAAAACGTTTACATAAGTAATTACAATTGTATTAGACAAATTCAAACAAAACAGAATTACATGTGTACCATTAGACATCCAAGCAGCTCTGTATGCTAGTCATTTAGCGTGAGATAACATTTGTCAATGCAAAAACTATTTTGCCATACATGAGCATTTATTAAATGGGTTGTAATTCTATACCTTGGATTTATAAACTCATTTTTGTTTATTCAATTATACGCATGTGTTTGTAGAAAATGTTCTTGTATTCGACGTCTCAGAAATATGCTGTTTTACGTCAAGCATGTACTAAGTAAAGATCCCTTTATTCGTTAAACATACAGATGGAACCTAGATCATGCGTGAACATATATTTATGAAACATTGAATCGTAATTATTTCATTAAAGTTGTAGATCATTATAAGTTTACACGTCTAGAAGTTCGTAAATTCAGTCGAGTAAGGAAAAACTAATTTCCCAGATTTCCCAAGGGTATGCCAAATTTAACTGCATGTCAATTTCTTTACTCAGGCATTCAATTTGTGTCAAAAGCTTAATTTAGTGTCTTCATTCGTACAACATGAACACAATGTATAAATGTTGTCATACGTTTATATTCTGTAAATTCTGTACTTTGGAAAAGGGAAGCGGACAACGACAACGAGCGAGGCATGGTATTGTAATGCGCATGGGGGGTAGAGGGTTAGGGTTAGGGGTCGGGTCAGGGTTAGGGCTAGCCTTAACCCTAACCCTAACCCGACCCCTAAACCTAACCCTAATCCAGGGTTATCTCCCCTGTACCAGGCCTCGCTCGTTGTCGTTGTCCGCTTTGTGTTTATACTTTTCATCTTTGAGTGTATAGCTTAAATATTAAGCAGAACACTACAAAGGCATTCATAATGTCATCACAATGAATTTAATGTATACTACGTAGTATAATTTACGTTTTATCTTACGATTACGGTTTATCAATAATTAAACTTATATTTTTATGTTTTAAATTTAGCAAGCCAGGGTTTATGCACACATCATAGTGTTTATTTAATATATTCCAAAGCAAACATACATGCAAGTTATCAAAAGAAACGTTTACGTTTTTTTCTATTATTTCTGGAAAAAAAAGCTAGACTTACGACATAAATTGGACACGTGAGCAAGCATCTTCATGTTATTAAACTATACGTTCTGCGGAAATGCTTGATGAACTTTCGGGAAGCTATTTCTTGATCAAAAGAATGAATTCTGCGAACAACCTATTTGCCATTTGCGAGAAGAATTTATATCAAATCTTGAAAATAATCTTGGGATCAGTTGGCAGATATAAATCCATTAAATCCATTCCACAGCTCATGCCTCGCAACGACTGTTATCCCCGCTGAATTACGTAGGGTCGTGTTGTTGACGTGAAATCCAGCATGGTGAGCTAGCAATTATTACGTGATTTACAGTATCAAACGATCCGTACACACTGTGTTAATTATTGTGTGAAAAACAAGCTAATAGAAACATAAACTGCGAAAACCGTACAGAATATTCATCAAAGAATACATGCACGATGTGTATATACGGTATATATATTTCGCTTGAGTGTATTAGTGTCTTTCCAGAGCAGATAAGGGCCACGCGGCTTTTCGATGGTCTCATAGGTCTCGACGATTTGTGAGGAGATGCTTCAGTTCAGCAGAGCCATTGTTTACGTTTTGGGTGCGTTGCTCTTGGCAGAAAATTCCAAACAATTTCCCGTTATTTACGTAAAACACCTGTGCGATATTCGTGGAACAATACTAGTTCAATGCATCGATTTGCTTTTAATTGGGCTGTCTTAAATATATTTAGAGGACTGTTATCCATTATTTTATTCTTTCATTACATAAGTACATTTTATTTATTTGTAGATCAGTGTAGTAACAAGATTGAGTGTTACTTTATGCTCCATTGTTCTCTTAACATTTCCATTGTAAAAGTCTTGTTGTTTTATATTTACTCACTTTTGTAATATGAGCAAGATGACAATTTGCTTTATAGATAGCACTGACATTAATGCCTTAATTCTTATCCTGGGCTCATCAATGAAACATTAATAAAGGACAAACACAATTACCAATGTGAGAGCGACAAGGCACAAACATAACTTGATCAATGTGACAGTGACATAGCACAACACACACTTATCAATGTGACGGTGGCAAAGCACGCACACATTGATCAATTTGACAGCGATAACGCGCAAACATAATGGTAAATGTAACAGGGATACAGCACACACACAATGATCAACGTGGCAATGAAAAAGCAGAAACACAATAATCCATATGACAGCGATAAAGTACGAACACAATCGTCACTGTTAAAGTGATAATACAAGCACAACAATAACGGTAAATGTGACAGTGATAAAGCACAAACACATTGCTCATACAAGGCCGAATACACGTTCGTAATAATAGTTTAACATAAAACCAGATTACTAATTTGTGCGACGTAAAATTAGAGTGTTTTTCAACGACAAACATTGGTCAATGCATACAGATGCATATGCAATTTTCACACCAATGAAAGTCATTTATTACGGTTTCTGTTCATTAACATGTTAAATAATAATTCACATAATAATTTCCAGAAACAATTTATATACATGTCTTCTAACCTAATACCTAACCCAATATTTATAAGTCCTTAATAAACACATTGTTAACTTAAATTTCATTATTATTGGGTGATTTATTGGAATATGTTCAACACAATGTTTTCGATTTTGAAATAGTTATGACGGATGAAGCTATATTGGTACAAATGTGCAGTTACAGAAGTTGCAATGATTAAACGAAAGGTGTAATTATTAGACTCTTTTTTTAACGTTAATACCGTCGCAACCCGGTGTAAAAATATAAAGAATATCATAATGTTATTGGTTGTATGAAAATTGGCATGTTTCGCTTCGAACGTCTTTCATTTGATCCCTTTTCTGTTAATATAGACGTATTACCAATTAGTTCTATGGACTCGTGTTATACTATAGTAAGCACCATAATATTAACACAGCGTAAATAAAGGAAGGGTAAATTAACGTGGTCATTATTTCTTGTCTTTAAGGTGTTATTGTTTCGTTTACAACGCTTGAATGAACACACATATGCATAAGTAGAATGCAAGTTATAAGTTAGTATAACCATTTTCCGTATATATTTGTTCGTACCATACATACACACACGTTTTAGTTCTGTTATAAATTGTTAACTTGTCTGAATAGCCATAGTGCTTAGAACACAGTTGGTCGTTATGAATTTGTTATACGTAACAAACATTTGCTTTCCGGTATATTGAATGTTCTATTTGTAACTTTCCTCTTTCATATATTTGGGTTCGGTTTAAGATTTAGAAACTTATATGTTGACATTAATATGGGATTGAAATTAATTTTGGTTCAGTGCTTGTGATTACCATGAAAAAGAAAATATAATATGTAGATATTACGCCATTTGGTCTAACATTGTATCATATGGTTACCAGAAACGCTGCAAATTATGTACTAATCGACCGATAAATTTTCATCGGAAACCAAATTACCATTGCGTGTCTTTCAAATCTGTATTTATGTTTACATTATTCACATGTATCGCGAATACAGCATTCATTCCATTAGTGTATAACCGAATGCATATTCATTATTATGCTTCCGATGTGATTTCCCAAAGGAACTAAACACAGATGTGTGTACAGATTTGAGTGCTTGGTGTTTGGTACTAATGTCATATCAGATATGTTTAAATTAGAACGTAAATGTTTTATGCAAATAATTACCGTATGTAGTTCCTAAGCGTGACAACATGAAACCGTCGGAATATTGTCTAACGTCCTAATGTATCCAGTGAGAATGACGGTAGCTTTAATATGAGGTTGACTTTTGATTACAACATTGCTTAAATTACTCAGTATTTACCTATTTAGTATGTATGTGTGCTATCACTTCGAGTTGTTATGACATAGGCACTTGTTTTGGGTTATCAGCAATGTGCAATTGCCATGCATTTGTAAAATACGTGTTAAACATGCGTATTTAATTCATAATTATAGACGAGTTTGCAATTGCATACATGAATAAGGAATACATAAATCGCGTGTTCCTGTTATTTATGACGAGTTGATGCGTAATGTTTTGATTGATAAACTAAAGTCATTTGCAGCGTTGAAGTCAGTTTGATGTTTGCTGAAGGTAATTTATTGTGAATACTCTCTTTTTGAAATGAACCCGTTTTATGCCTGCATACTCCAACACATAAATAAGAGATACGCGTATATCTGATATGTTGTTTCACGATATATTGTAGTAAAGAGTTATGTAATTGTCTTGAAATAAAGCCGTTTGTGTACTTTCTGAAAATCTACTGGATGGGTAAAATTATATAGGGTAATCAATGACAAAAAAGTTAAGATAATTCTGTCACATGCTTTAAAAATACTGCACTTATTTTGAAACACAATGGTAACGTAATAACGTGGCTCCCCAAATATACATCATACCGTATTAACATGATCACTTGGTGTATTTAGAACTAAGTTAACAGGTTTTCATGCACCATAAATTCTTAATTGAATAAAACGTTTCATGATACATTTACATATGTGTTCTCTTGACTTACTCTAATTCTTTCAAATCATATATTAATTCATAACAAAAAATTATTCTTCAGTGCAAAAAGTTCCCATTTTGTGTCTTTGTTTACATCCGGACTCTGTATATGGTTTATAACGATACTGATATAACATTTATCCATTAATGGTTGAATTAATACGTTTTGTCGGGTTGCAGTTGGTAATTTTCAAGTCATTATAACACAATTAATTCATGACAATGATACATGAAACAAGCATCCCGGAAACAATGTGTAAAATAAATGTACTATAAGTTACTGCATCAAATGGTTGTCTGTAAACATGTCTACTTAAGTCACTTTAATGGATTTATCAACACAAAGTTACTTATTGTTTACATGACAACGAGAATGGAATCACACTCTATCTTTACGACGTACCATAGTCAACATCTTTAAATAATTATAAGGTTGTCAAAAGATATGCCATTTGCGACGAATGTATATTTTCTACGTGCCTACTGTAGTGGCTGCACATGAACTCATGAGTGCCACATCAGTTAACTTGCATCTTCTGTCCCATGTGTCAATAAAGCCACAACAACTACTGCTTCTATTACCAGTCTCCTTCAGGTTCTATTACTTCTATCACTAACCTTAAATGTATACTTTATAATACTTAAAATAATGTGTGTAATAAAACAATTCGCTGTGAAGTTAGAATACTATTTCTAACTCAGCATTTTTCAATTGCAACATAACAAACACTATACAGTAAAGCGCAAATAGGTTTAAGCGAACACGTTACTATGGAGCGAAACTAGAATGCATATTTGAAGATTGAATATCCTTCAATCATAATAAAGGTCGTGTTGTATGCAGGTTTAACATATGGGCCTCAAGATCGTACACATTTGGAAATATCATATATAGTGAGTATAATTTTTCGTTAGTATGAATCAGAGTTTTAAACTGTGAAAATAGTGTCAATCAAGCTTCAAACGCAAATCTAATGTTTCATTTTTTGAAATCATGTGCTACATATTTGCTATAAGATCATTCTACCTTGACGACCTGACACTTCATTACAACGTGCGGGTGTTGTTTACCACGATAGGCGTGCACATAGGTTTGCATATATTATTTATCATTTTTCGCATAATATTATTATCTTAGTTTTGGTAAAGATATGTAAGTATATTGGCATATACAGTATAATTATATAAAAATGCACAATGCAATCAACATCCGATTTTGGCGTATATAACATTGCTAAGTTATATGTATTCGAATTTGGCTTTCTTAAGAGTGTGTTTCAGATTTAGAAGGATAAAATAAGACATGCAATTTATTTTTAGGCCCTATCATATGTTATGTTGATTACCGTACATGTTTTTAATTTGAAAAAGCTGTCTATGAGGTTAATGTTTATTGAAACTGACGAGTTTTGCGATTTATGCTGGAATAAATATGAAGTTCAGCAACCATTTGCTGTACATTTCCCCCAATGCTGGCCATAGATCGTTAATCATTTGTATGTTAAATGTTAGGCTGTGTGTACTGCGTATAATAGAATTTTCAATTGAGTCCATGCCTTAAATACTGTTTCTGTACTATGGTAAATAAGTCTCCTGATAGTGCGTCTGGAGTTGCGTTATTCCTATTTTTGGTACAATGTTGATTATATTAGGATATACATTATTGTTAACATCCGCTGGTGTTTTATTTAAACTATGTTACTATTTGCCTATGCAATACTGAACAATACATTAAACACATCAAAATAATTAAAGCTGCTTGTTTGACTATAATGCATTCATTCTTTTTCTTGAATATATGGCGATTTTGTTATTGTTATTTTGCCAATTTGTAAACAATTCCCTTTAAAGGCGAACCAAAGGCAACACACGTTATGTTTGCGTGTCTTTTTTCGCACGGCTTGTTAGTCTATTGATTAGTATATCTTAATCTTCGAATGAAAGTGAATCCTCACTGTTGATCGGTTTTTAATTTTGCAATACATTTAATATGAACAACTGAAATGTGCGAGTATCACACCTCGTTTACATTCACCGTTAGACTTCAAATAATGTAAACAATTTTAATCCGTAGATGAATGCACCATCCCAGATAATTTATTGATTAAATGCCATATGTAATAACCTTTCATACATTTGTGAACAAACATGTCGCAGTAGGAGGAATTAGTTATTGGTGCTAATCTTGTGGTGATGATTAAATTTTTGAATTATAAAATTAAATATTACGTTGTGGTATGTTTTCATTTGCACGACGTGTTTGTCCCTTGAGTATTATATCTTAATCTGCACATGAAATTGTATCCTCACTGTGGAGCGGTTTTCAATTTTGAGATTAGTTTTATATAAGGAACTGAACTATGTATCACACCTTGTTTCCATTCACCATTAGACTTCAAGTTATGTAAACAATTTAGATCCTTATTCACCATGAATTCACAATTTCAGATTATGGCTGTTTTGTTGATTTAACATCATCTTGAATAGCAATTCAGACATTTGTGAACAGACATATAGAAGTAGGACGAGCTAGTTATTTGTGCCAATGATTAGATTATTGAATTAAAGAATTAAATATTGAATTTATCTTTCAGTAGACTTTTAATTTCGATAGCCATTTAATTGTTTGGGCAAACTTATGTTGATTGAATTGTATCAATAATCAAATGTTTTGACGTTTTAGTTTGGATATCGTATACGGATAGTTCATACACGATTTTCAGAAAAATATTTGTTATTTGTATACATTTATTCGATACATTAGGTTGTGTATCCATGCATTGATGGTATTTTATTCAAAACTAACTAAGTAACTCAATCACGTTTATTACATAGCTGGTTACTGTTTTGTTTTCTTTATAGTTTAACATAAAGTACTTTTCGATGTATACACAGTGGTAACAGTGTTCATATGTAAGCTTTTAAAGCAAGCAACTAAACAAGCACATCAGTTCATTCTTCGGTATGTACAAACATTTATCGTGGCTATCAATGATTACCCGAGCTCACTTTAATTTTTCAATTGCAACATAACAAACACTATACAGTAAAGCGCAAATATGTTTAAGCGAACACGTTACTGTGAAGCGAAACTAGAATGCATATTTGAAGATTGAATATCCTTCAATCATATCAAAGGTCGTGTTGTATGCAGGTTTAACATATGGGCCTCAAGATCGTACACATTCGGAAATATCATATATAGTGAGTATAATATTTCGTTATTATGAATCAGAGTTTTAAACTATGAAAATAGTGTCAATCAAGCTTCAAACGCAAATCTAATGTTTAATTTTTTGAAATCATGTGCTACATATTTGCTATAAGATCATTCTACCTTGACGATCTGACACTTCATTACAACGTGCGGATGTTGTTTACCACGATAGACGTGCACATAGGTATGCATATATTATTGATCATTTTTCGCATAATATTATTATCTTAGTTTTGGTAAAGATATGTAAGTATATTGGCATATACAGTATAATTTTATAAAATTGCACAATGCAATCAACATCCGATTTTGGCGTATATAACATTGCTAAGTTATATGTATTCGAATTTGGCTTTCTTAAGAGTGTGTTTCAGATTTAGAAGGATAAAATAAGACATGCAATTTATTTTAAGGCCCTATCATATGTTATGTTGATTACCATACATGTATTTAATTTGAAAAAGCTGTCTATGAGGTTAATGTTTATTGAAACTGACGAGTTTTGCGATTTATGCTGGAATAAATATGGAATTCAGCAACCATTTGCTGTACATTTCCCCCAATGCTGGCCATAGATCTTTAATCATTTGTATGTTAAATGTTAGGCTGTGTGTACTGCCTATAATAGTATATTCAATTGAGTCCATGCCTTAAATACTATTTCTGTAGTCATGGTAAATAAGTCTCCTGATAGTGCGTCCGGAGTTGCGTTATTCCTATTTTTGGTACAATGTTGATTATATTAGGATATACATTATTGTTTACATCCGCTGGTGTTTTACTTAAACTATGGCACTATTTGCCTATGCAATACTGAACAATACATTAAACACATCAAAATAATTAAAGCTGCTTGTTTGACCATAATGCATTTATTCTTTTTCTTGAATCTATGGCGATTTTGTTATTGTTATTTTGCCAATTTGTAAACAATTCTCTTTAAAGGCGAACCAAAGGCAACACACGTTATGTTTGGTGTCTTTTTTCGCACGGCTTGTTTGTCTATTGATTATTATATCTTAATCTGCACATGAAAGTGAATCCTCACTGTTGATCGGTTTTTAATTTTGCAATACATTTAATATGAAGAACTGAAATGTGCGAATATAACACCTCGTTTACATTCACCGTTAGACTTCAAATAATGTAAACAATTTGAATCCGTAGATGACTGCACCATCCCAGATAATTTATTGATTAAATGCCATATTTAATAACCTTTCATACATTTGTGAGCAAACATGTCGCAGTAGGAGGAATGAGTTATTGGTGCTAATCTTGTGGTGATAATTAAATTATTGAATTACAAAATTAAATATTGAATAGGCCTTTCAGTAGAATTTAAATTGTTTGGTCAAACAGAAAGTGATGGATTTGAATCATTTTAAATGTTTGGTCGTTTTAGTGTGGAATGTCGTATATGGATAGGCTGAAGTCATACTAGATTTTCAGAAAAACTTTTAATTAATATGCATTTATCAGATACATTTGCTTTGTATCTAAACGCCCAGTCAAACAGCGCATTATTGCTTAACCACGTACACAATGTTTTGAAAATCTGGTGGACGTGGTCGTAAATGGTAATGTCTGGTCAATCTTGGCTCGCTGTGCTTTGGACGTCCTTTGTACTTGGTCTGGCCGTCGGCGGCTGTTTCACTGCTGAATCAATGTCTAAGCGTGTAAGGTTAGACGCGTCAGTGCTTGTCAGTGATAATCCGCAAAACACACGCCATTCCCCTTCATACCAACGCGAAACACCCGTCCGATGGCCGTTCCATGCCCTTGACAGCCCGCTAAACTTTTGCGTCTTACTGCGTCTTGCAAAGTTTTAATCAATGCCGAAACACGAATTATCACGTGTGTTTCACGCGTATTGCACGTCTTTACCACCAAAAGGTTTGAGCAGTTCTCAAATAATTATCTTCGAAATTGTAAAGCGAAGCTTAACAACGTGTAATTGTTGTATTCCTGAGTATCTATTGTGAACCCCCGATTATATTGTCCGCAAAAATCTGTTTAACCCAAACTATTTATTTAAATGCTACTTAGATACCACTTAATGCCATGTTTCATTTTTTATTGCGTTTTAGGACGATGCTGTATGATCGTTAACTCATTTAACATCTCCGCCTTTCAACCAATTTAAGCTGCCCATTTATAATCAATAATGTGTTCGGCCTTCCTTTTCGTATAATGATCAACCCATCCGATATTAATGGATTCCGGGCGGTAGTTAACGTTCTTCCGATTTAACTTACCATTGAAAGTTAAAAAGTGTATTTTATGGAAGTGTTCAATACGTGAATGTAATATTTACTGCTCTAACTATGAAGACTTGTGTAAATGCCCGTTTCGCCTTAAAGTTAACCGTAGTTATGTGTACGATTTAACCCGAAAATACATCTTGAAATTACGATCATAATATATTTTTTATACCTTATACCTTAATTAACATTTATTGTATATCAATTAGGATTTGATGTACATCCAATACCCGCTTAACTTTATATGACTTAGTATTGCCGTCTTAACGTGGCAAATCACGTATTAGCGAGCATTGAACAAATTCCTGCGCATTTTCAATAATATCAGGAATTCTTATCGCCTGTATTTGATACAACACATAATAATAGATCGCAGGAAATAAACAACACATAAATGTTCTGGGGAAATAAATCGCTTGTTATCAAATAATATTCTTAGATATTATTTCGGAATAAAGATCGGAATAAGCTAATATCAGATTTTCAGTTGTTTCAAATGCTAGTTTTCCACATTGATTTAATCTTACGAATAGACCCACCGTGTTTAACGATCTACAATATTATATAAGAATCATTCGTGTTTTAGTTTTGAAACATTCCGGGCTGAACTGTTTTCGCTACACGTTTAAAATGACCTTACACGTTGTACGTGTTTTACAAAGAAGGAGAGAACTCATTCTGATTTTATACTGTTGAAACACACAGTACAAAGAAACAAATTAAACATCAAGGCACGTCAGTAAATTTCAGTAAACTTTTATCTTTAAGTTTGACATAATGTAGACACAATGATTTTCATTAGGACGTTTACGGTTCTATATACATGTGTATCTGTTCGTCGGATAAATATTTAACAAATATGAAATTCTTCCAGGCATTAGATGATGTCATATAAAAGCCCACCACTTCGACGAATCACGTTTTGATGGCTAAATAATTGGACTATCGTTAAGAGAACTTTTCTAGTAAACAATGAATTATTGGCAGAAAGGGTCTTTCTTCGTATGTCTATGCTATTTAAACCGTTGATGTATGTTTTTAGGATCACATATAAATAATATGATTATTTGATTGCATTAATTACCGGGGCAAATCAGCTGAACGATTAAAGTACAACTTTGCTACATTCTGAGAAAATATAATGGTAACACATGTAAATAGGCGTATACATATCAGCCTTACCATCAATTTTATTTCGTGCATTCCTTTTAGACATATTGCTTTACAAATATCTATGAAATGGGGAATTGTTTGCGTCATATGGCCTGTTTGTTATAGATCTATGGAGCAGTAAAATGTTCTTTGTTAAAACGGAATTCATCCCATGTATGTACTAAGACAATACCCCTTACTGCAAGCAAACGTATTACGATTACGTAACACGACGCTATAAAATAAATAACATCAGAAAGAATTCAAAGCACAATGCAATAATTTACCGGATTGTCGGCACAATGAATATGACCTTACTTTATCCAGATTCTTATTTCTGATAATAGCATATTTAGCAATGTTCAGTGAATCTTCAAAGGAACTTTTTATCTCGAACATATCTTTGCTGATGTGCAAACAATTATACGTGTTCTTTCACTGGCGCACTTTATTTCTCTGCCACATTACAATCACTGAAAATTAAAGAAAATAATATATTGTTTCAGTGAATTTAGCATACTTTAAGTGTACGCATGCATTTATTTGCGATGTATACATGTCAGGTGAAATTTATGATGACAAGTACGTGCCTCATAAACCACTTGAAACATTAAGCATGTCAAAGTATAATTCGGTTTAATTTAGTTGTAAACAAACTGACAATGTCATTGAAAATGACTGAACATTTGCAGATTTTGTTTCATTCCAGATTCCAGGAAATAATTGCATCTGCGTAATCTAAGATAATCTGTGTCTTATTGTAATACGAGAAATGTATAAAGCATAGCTTGTTGCATTCTTTGAAAATGCCGAAGACCGGCTCCATTGGAGAACAGTCAGTGTTAAAGTGGATTATATAAAATGCTGTACTGTTATCGGCAAATAATACAACAAAACAACTTATGGATCCAATACTGGTTGTGTCAATGGCACAACTCTTATATCTACATTACACGAGACAATGGTTAATGTCATTACTTTTATATCGTATTTCTTATTTCAATTTGATTGAAAAAATATGATTCTATGTTCAGGCATTGCGCTGATTATCGATACAATTGAAAAGAATATTGATCATACATGACGATAAAACATTTGCTTATTGCTCGTGTTATTTTCACATTATTTGAATACTTGCATTACCAAAACTGTTTAATGAATCGATGAACTGTATGCTATGCGCCTGAGTAAACCCACATGCATTTAATTTTAATAGGCAAATACTGCATTTTGCTGGATAATGTGCTTATTGCGTTATGCAGTTAAATATAGTGGTGTATGTTTCAGAAATCATTTTAGGAATACGCCTTTTGAACGCACTCAGCAGATTAGAATCTAACGATGATTTTTTGGATCATATAAACCAAACTCATTTATAAACGCAACTCAACCCAAATAATAATATTCATCTGGATGTAGTCTAGTGCAAATGGACATGTGGTTAATGTACACAAACCAACAAATCCTCTTCTGTCAGTTATACACATGATACCAAATGTGTTTGCTTTTTAATGTTTTTCTGGGGATGGCTCGTTAATCTTTATATTGAACGGGCTCTTGTTCATTATCCAGGAAAGGTATATTCTAGTCGTCTCATGTTGATATACTATGATATTGATTGTGCTTCATTAACATGTGCGTGTTTTTCTAATAACAGCATTTGAATATTCTATACAAATCGGGTATTATAAAAATACAGTGCACATACTGAAACGATCTCTTATATGTTTTGCAGTATTATCATCCATATTTACACACCACATCAATCGTTATGAATAATGCATTAATGGATGGGACACATTACAACTACAATACAAGCTGTTGTCAGAAGTGGAATGAATGTTCGGATGTAATGTAATTTCATACTGAACTTTTATTGACGTATTAATACAATGTATTAACCTCAAAGGCGAAGACAAGTAAACAGCCATCGATTAAAAAGAAATTCGTTATTACATACCTTGTCTTGAAGCGTACTTAATCACAAAACAAAGCCAATCATCGAATGTCAAGCAGATATACATATTTTCCGCCATTAGCTAACGGTGTTATGGTAAGATGTCGTGTGGAATGCTTGAACAATTATCGGAAGAAAAGATATAGGAGAAGCGAAGACACAGTTGTTGTTCGATGAAAAAGACCAATCTTATTAGTTGTTTATGAAGCATGCCTAATTTCTCGTTCACCCATCAGCTATCATAAATATGTATTGTATATTGTCTTGGCATAACCTAACTTAAATACTACTCAGATGAGTATTACCTATACAAAAACAAAATCTTGGGTGGACTATTTCTCCTTTACCTGATTGTAATTAAAGATGTGAGTTCCGTCTCGAATAAACATATTCAATGAATTGGTGTCAACAAATTGGAATCAATAATAAACTGTGTACACATATGCATGAATTGGCATGACGCTTAGAATTACTTGATTAAACAATCTCGCATTTATATCGGTATACGTGCGGTATAATGTTAATCAGTGTAGGTGTAAATGTGTATGCATACTTTCGGACATATTTCATTAGTTATGTATACAAACGGAAAGGGATTGAACAAATTCTTGTAGTTTGCTAAAATGCAAATCATAATTTTCTCTCAAACATTGAAAGACAATTTGTCAATTTCTATGCACAAACAATTGAAATTATAATTATTAATACAATAAAATACCATTGATATTCAATGTGTATAAAGTTAAGTTTTCAAGTGTTCCGTTTAGTATGACTTGATATTAATGGAGCCTTTATCGAATGCACTTTTAAGAAAATGAATCCACCAACTGCATGGGTCTCTAACTTCTCTGATATTGGGTTATACGGTTACTCTAATTAAGGCCAATCAATGGCTCCCTTAGTCCTTTATTGACTGGTAATTGCAAAACGCATATCACCACGATACTGAAAAAGATCGTAGGGTGCTAGAGTATAACCTCCTTCCTGCCTAAGATTTCATGATGCTTTTCCCACACAGGACATCTTTAGTTTATATGTATTGTAACAACACATATATGCCACTATAGGGGGCTGTAATCTGATATGCGCGTTATATCTAGCTGATTCTCCAATTACGATTGGCTCATTTAACTAACATCTGTTTAACTATGTTTTTGCATTATGACTGTTTCATTTCAGAAACCTTGTGGCATGCTCAAATGCTTACTTTGTTCTCAAGTGTCGGGAGTATTATAATAACCCTCTTCACTAATAACAGTGTATGTGCATGTTGTCTAAACTGGTGTTAGTGCTTTCTTCATGTATGCAATGTTTTAAGAAAAGAATACATTTATTATATGAATGAGGCCAGCAATCTGATAATGAAAGTACTTTGTATGCAAGCCATGTGATATTAGTTATTTTCACAAACGCTTACACACAATTGTGTTAATGTTTTCACTTTACTGAAAAACACATTCACGGTTTTATCTCGAAAGCAGACATTTTTGTAGTTTTATTTAATGCTTTTGATCGTTTCTCTACAGTTTATTTAGTTTTACATCGGTACTTTTGTCTAATTCATGTGTGGTAATTGATGTAATTAATTCACCTTTCAGAACCATGTTGGATTACAATAAATGTGCCGTGGATTGTGAACGTAAGTTATAAGGGCTGCTAATTGCCGAACCAATGAGATAATTAGTTATGCCGTCATGTGTTTGAGCCTTCTTAACCAGAGCAGAAACAAATGTTAAATTACCCTTTACAGTGCGGTACAGGCTTAGACAAAGTTTACAACAACCGGTCACAGTTATTAAATAATAACGCAGTTGTGTTCTTCGTTAACAAGGAAAACAAATGTGCCTTATCATAATTAAAAACAAATTGTCGAAAATGTACGATTGAAAGGTGGTCTGGCAAAAACAATATCGGATAAGCGCACATTCGGATTAAGGTACGATTGATTTTAAAATAATACAAGATAACACACTCTTATGCCTATGATGCGAAATTGATATCATCGAGAGATTGTATGATAGTCATCTATAGCAAATAAGACTGGGAAGGCAAAAGCCGCGGAGATTAAATACGATTTGAATATTAACATTTTATTCTAGCAATCTTAAAGCTTTATATGAATATGAACGAGTTTTTTTTTACAAATAAATTACCATCTTGTATTGCAAAGTCAATCAAATATCAACATATGCCATCAAAATATTGTAATGGCCAAATAATTTGACTTATCGCATAGAAATACTATAAAAATGGGTACATATGCAAACATTTTCTTTAATTAATTTGTATTCCTGTTATTTGCCATGATATTCTAATAACACATTATACTAAAAAACATTTGAAAATTAGGAAGTGTTGTTATTATCATTAAACTGATGTAATTTACTTGCACATCGGATCTTCTGATGTCACTCCCACATCATGTGTGTAGGCAGATTACATCTCTACACTTTCAAAAACACCCGAAAAGAGAATTCCCATTCCTGAGTGCAAATAGTGAAAAAAAGATGCCATTTCAGTTGTCTGCTCAACCAAACTTTCATCGGAAACATACACGTGCATATTGTATTCCAAATGTATATGTTCCCCATGTTGTATATAATTATGCAACCTGAGAGTAATAAAGTCTTGATCTGATCTGTTCATATTAAATCAATGCATTTCTATTCGAAGTTTGATATAACGCTTCGCTTGAATATATGCAATATATGCACATATAAATTATTATCAATACCGTCATGTGTGTTCCAAAGATGGAATTTAATAAGCATATTACATTAGTTTAATAGCTGAACTTTGCATATATGAAGGCAGTATGTTTCTATTACGTTTTTAATGAATTTAAATATACAAGAACTTGCACGTAATATTATTATTTTCCATGATTAAACAAAACTAATATTTGGCAAAATATAGATACAAATAACGTTGTTGTCAACACCAAATACAGATTATTAAAGGAAAGTAATTGCTAGTGTGTCAGTACAAGAGAACAAATTGACCAGTTGCAGACTAAATTAGATCAGTATGCATACGGCGTTTATAAAGGACATACGTTAAGTAAGACATATGGTAATTGATGTTAGTCATTCGTTTGCACAAGACATCAATACGGCGTTTATACCGGGCATACATGTACGTTCGCTAAGACCTATGGTATTAGATTGCCCTGGTCAAGTTAGTCCTTCGTTTGCAAAGGCCGCTTGGCCGTGTTTTGCCCAACTGTATCGCAGTATAATTTTAATTAACAATGTATGTATTGACAAATCCTGGACAGAGGGATTTAATATGTTAGCATCGATCAACTACGCATTGTTTTATGACCTAACTCATCACGTGTTCTATACCTCATGTGCAATACATGTCAATCTAATATAAGTAACATAACTTTCTTTAATCGTGACAATTCAACACGGTAGCATCATTGTGATTGATACAAACTTGATAAAAACTCGACAACAATAGTTCATATATCATATGAGATGTAGCTGTATTTTCCATTCAATATTATCTGGTTGATATCATCTGAGTTGTTTAATTGTTAATGGAAATGCGCTTAATTTGCAGAAGAAGATTCATGAACTGAACAATAACTTCAGACACAAAAGTAATCTCAGTTAGTCGCAATGTATTTGATGTCATTGCATTTTAATTGAATTGGTATGCAGATTTTGATTTAGTAAACGTGGAACACGTGCATTTTCAAATAAAACGATTTGAGTTTGGCTGGGTATCCTTAAAGGGTCGCCTTCTCGTTTTATATTTTATTTTTTAATTTTTCTATGAGTTTAATGTATATTGTGAAGTGTTTTTCGATAAATGCTAAATGTGAGACTCAGCATGTCATTCAACAACTTGATGCGAATTAACCCCAAATGTTGTGCATATATCTTGAATCATTTGTGTGTTAGTTGTTTTGTTGTATGTATTGCATAGAATATTATATTTCATTGTTCCATTGCCTAAAATAATATGTCTTTAGTCTACTTAATTGATCTCCTAATGAAGTTTCTTGAGTTTCATTTTTCCTTAACTTGATATAATATTGATAACATCAGGAGAGCAATAAGTGTAAACATCCGCTTGTCGTTTATTTACTATATATGACTATTTCTCTAAACAATATAGAGCAATATATACAGCATATCAATAACATGTTTAAATATATAACAATTGTTTTGGAAATATTTTATTTTGCAGAATTGTGAACAATTCCCTTTAAAGGCGAATCACAGGCAACACATGTTTCGTTGTGGTATGTTTTCATTAGCACGACGTGTTTGTCCCCTGGGTATTATATCTTAATCTGCACATAAAATTGAATCCTCACTGTCGAGCGGTTTTCAATTTTGAGATACGTTTTATATAAGGAACTGAACTATGTATCACACCTTGATTCCATTCACCAAAAGACTTCAAGTAATGTAAACAATTTAAATCCTTATTCACCATGAATTCACAATTTCAGATTATGGCTGATTTGTTGATTTAACATCATCTTGAATAGCCATTCAGACATTTGTGAACAGACATATAGAAGTAGGACGAGCAAGTTATTTTTGCCAATGATTAGATTATTGAATTATAGAATTAAATATTGAATTTTTCTTTCAGTAGACTTTTAATTTCGATAGCCATTAAATTGTATGGGCAAACATATGTTGATGGAATTGTATCAATATTCAAATGTTTTGACGTTTTAGTTTGGAATATCGTATACGGATAGTTCATACACGATTTTCAGAAAAATATTTTTTATTTATATGCATTTATTCGATACATTAGGTTGTGTATCTAGGCATTGATGGTATTTTATTCAAAACTAACTAAGTAACTCAATTACGTTTATTACATAGCTGGTTTTAGTTTTGTTTTCTGTATAGTTTAACATAAAGTACTTTTCGATGTATACACAGTGGTAACAGTGTTCATATGTCGAAAACAACTATTTGAACAACGTATGGCCGTAATAGGGTCCAGGAAAATATTTCAAATGCCCTTGTATATAGCTTGCAGGTAATCAAATGCCCTGGCTTACCTTATTCATTAACCTGTTCTAATCATTCTGCTATGAATATTCCAAAGCAAGGATGGTTGTTTATAGTCCATCACTGCATAATTCTCTTTTCCAAACAGACTGAAGTAAGCTCGGGTAATCATTGGTAGCCATGATACATGTTTGTACATACCGAAGAATGAACTGATGTGCTTGTTTAGTTGCTTGCTTTAAAAGCTTTAAAGGTTAGATGCAGTTTGTATTATTGTATTTAGCAAAATGATCCTCTCGAACTTCATATTGCCACACTATAAAAACCTTTATGCCCGGGATTTCATCATGCTTTCTTAAAATCATCACGCTTTCTTGAAATCATTATTGCTCGAACTGGTACCAGTTTGTCTGTCAAAAGCCCAAATTCAATTTAGCTGCCCGATGTTCTTTGTTCTTCGATTTAGCGATTTTTAGAGATTAAATCATTACGCGAGTGAAAGTCATTTAAGACCAGAGATTCAAATTTGCTATAAGATAATCCCATTTATTTCATCTCGGCGTTGTTTTACGGATTTTCTTTACTGTGGCGGTGGGGTGTTATTCCGTTTTCTTCGTACAATATCTTCTACAGTTAAAAAGTATTCCCTTTGATCTAATAAACTTATATTTGGGTTTAAAGTATAACATTTACTAACAAAATTGTTTTGTATTTATATGTGGTGGGGTTGTTCTTTTATCCTTTGTATTAAAGTGGAGGCTATAAAGTGTTAAATTCGTAACGTTTTGTGCCTCAGCATTAATATACATAATTTTCATTGGTGTGCGATCTGTAACGCGATTATAGTATCAATGTGAATGTTACTTTCTGGCACTCATTCGAGTCTTGTTGCTTGTGCTACGCTCCTTTTGTCATCATTGTCGATACGATTGAAATCGTAATTTTAATCGTTCTTTTGTCGTGATGATCTAATCGGGTTTTAACAGTTCTTAAAGATAAAACGGTTCACAAACATTCTACAATTTATGTGATCAATTTTGATCAATTGTTAATCGGGGTCTACGTATTAAAAGTAATGTACAGTAACACAACGCAAAAAATATAATCTATTCGTTCTTCAACATCGTAGTGATTGCATTCAAATGTATGAAGGAAAAAACACCGTTACGTGGTGTTCCTATTTGTTGCACTATTGATAATAAATAAAGCCGATAGTCGGGTTGTATCTTTATCATTCGGCTCCAATCGTTGCTTTATTGTTGAATACAAATAATTAAAGCGTGAAAGATCACCACGAAGATAGCATACTAATTCGGGGAACATGATCGTGGTGATCTTGTCGAATCAAGAAGCAATCGTGGAATAATTCAAAACTTTCCAATCGGACTGACTTTAATTGTATCTGAACTGGATATCAAACCGTGTTAGATCATGGTACCATTGATTGTCATATCGTGAATTGATCGCAATCGAGCGCAAAGCAGTGTATCAGACCGTAAGGACAAGCCTTTAATGTTATCCAAGCCTGAAATATCAAAGAAATACCACGATCAGTTACATGTACCAGTCACCATCGTCGCGTTCATAAGTTGTAATATGAACGTAAGAATATGTAGGATATGTTTATTTGTAGGGCGTGCTCATTATTTCAGGCAACACGCAAGGTGTTTAATGAGACCGTTAACATTATACCGATACTTTTGAAGAAATTAGAGTACATTCTTTAAATAAATACACGTTTATTACCTGTGACCTCGTTTGGCGTGCTCTCTCGTGAACATTGATCACGGAAAGGAATATAATAATTTCTTTTTTGAATCTTGTTTGAATCTTCATCGTTTGTTTTTAACAGTGTTCTTGTTTACATAAAACGTATATGGGGTCTTTACTGGTCAAATGTTACAAAAAGTTGAAACTATGCGTCATCTTTTTGAGTTTTAAAGACAATTGGTTAATTCAGTAACTTGATTTCTGAATTAATTCCTTAGCTCTTGGTTTTATTAGTCTCCACCTGGTGTCTTGTTGCAATATTGGTTTGATAGCGTCCGTAAAACTGCCCAACCGCAAAACTTGATCGTGTGCTATCTGACAATGTACTGACGGTATTTCGAACTAATACAGTTTACTAATACTAAAAGGACACCAAGACGATTATGTGCGACCTAATTTCACAAGACAAGTTTTTGTAACAGGCGATGTATTTGTTCGTTATTGTGTTATAAAAGCATTTGATTCTCAAATTTGCAAAAGATTAAAAACATGTCATTGTTGTATTCCTGAAAACCCATTGTGAAACTTCGATCTTATTGTCCGCCAAAATGTGTTTGACCACACACTATTAACATAAATGCTATTTAGACACCACTTAATGACATGTTTGATTTTTTAAGGGGACTTTATTGCGTTATAGGACGATGCTGTATGATCGCTAATTCATTGAACATCTCCACCTTGCAACCAATTTAAGCTGCCCATTACAAATCAATAATATGTTAGACCTTCCTTTTCGTCCATTGAAGATCAAACGATAATTTTCTACCCATTTGATATTAATGTATTCCGGGCGGTAGTTAACCTTCATCCGATTTAACTTACAATTGAAAGTTGAAAATTGTCTTCGTGGAAGTGCTCAATACGTGTACGCAATATTTACTACTCTAATGATGAAGACTTATGTAAATGCCCGTTTCGCCTTCAAGTTAACCGTAGTTATGTGTAGGATTTAATCCGAAAATACATCTTGAAATAACGATACGTATGTATTGTGTGATAACCTTAATATAAATGTATTGTATATCAATTTCGATTTAATGTACATCCAATACCCGCTTAACTAAATATTACTGAGTATTGCCGTCTTCGCGTGGCAAATCACGTGCAAGCGAGCATTGATCACATTCTTGCGCATTTTTTAATAATATCAAGAATGCTTAACGCCTGTATTTGATACAACACGTAGAATAGATTGCATGGAATAAACAACACATAAATGTTCATGTTAAATGATATGCTTGCAATCAAATTATATTCTAAGGTATTATTTCGGAATAAAGATTGAAATAAGCTAATATCAATGTATTGGTTGTTGTGCACATTGTTTCGATGTTACGAATGGACACGCCGTATTTTACGATCTACGATATTATATAATACTCATTCATGTTTCAGTTTTTAAACTTTCCGGATTGAACTTTGTTCGCTACACGTATAAAATGACCTTAAACGTTGCACGTGTTTTCCAAAGAATGAAAGAACTCGTGCTGATTTGATCCTGTTACAACAAACAGTACAAGGAAACAAATTCAAAATCGAGGAACGTCAATAACTTTCAGTAAACTCTATATGTAACAATCATTCATCTTTCAGATTTTAAACCTTTCGGGTTGAACTTTTTTCGCAAAATGTATAAAATGACCTAACACGCTGTACGTGTTACACACAGAAACAGAGAATTCATGCAGATTTGATACTGTTACAACACACAGAACAAACAAATTTAAAAACCAGACAGTGAACTCTTATCATTAAGTTTGACACTATTTAAACACGATAATTACGTAATGACGTATACGGTAATATATATATATATATATGTTTGTAAGATAAATATTTTACAAAAACTTATCCTTCCAAGAATTGGATGTAACTATATAACAGCATGACTTTAAACCACTTCGACAAATCACGGTTTAGTGTCTTAATAAATGGACTATCGTTTAAAGAACTGTTCACGTTAACAGTCAATTATTGGCAGAAAGGGCCTATTTACTTATGTGTATTTTATGTATACCGTCGATATATCTTTTTAGGATCCCATATTAATAATATCTTTATGTGATGGCATTAATTACCGGAGCAAAACAGCAGGAACTATGTTAGTAATAATGTACTGAATTCCGAAAACATATAAATGTGACACATGTTAATAAGCGTATAAGTATTAGCCTAACCGACAATGGAATTTTCGTGCACTCATTTTGAACTTATGGCTAACAGATATCTATTAAATGGAAGATTGTTGGCGTCATATGGGCTGTTTGTTATATATCTATGGACAAGTAAAATGTTCTTTATTGAAACGGAAACTATTCCATGTGTTTACTAAGACAATACCCCTGACTGCAAGCAAACGTATTACGATAACGTAACACGACACTATCAGCTATATTACATCATAACGAATTCCAACACAATGCAAACATTTGCCGGATTGTTAGTACACTGAATGTGACCTTCATTTATCCAGATTTGTATTTCTGTAAATAACATCAATAACATATTTAACTATGTTCAGTGAATCCTGAACGGAACTTTTTATCGCGATCATATGTTTGCTGATGGGCAAACACATATATGTCTTCTTTCGCTGGTACACATTATTTTTCTGCCACATTGCAATCACTAAAAATAAAAGAAAATGAAATGTTGTTAAAGTGAATTTAGCATACTATAAGTGTATGCATGCATTCATTTTCGATTTATGTATGTCAGACAAAATTCATGATGGCATGTAAGTGCCTCATAAACCTCTTCAAACATAAATAATGTCAAAGTTTAATTTAGTTAAATTAAGTTGTAAGCAACTTGACTACGTCATTGCAAATGACTGAGATTTTGCAGATTGTTTTTTTTTTCATTCAAGATTCCAGAAAATAATTGCATCTGCGTAATCTAAGCTACTCTGTGTCTAATTGTAATACGAGAAATGCATAAACCACCGCTAGTTGTATTTACTTCAAATGCTTGGGGCCGGAATTATCGGCAAACAGTCAGTGGTAAAGTGGATTGTATAAAATGCTGTACTGTTATCCGCAAAAAAATACAACGGGGAAGCGCAATCAAATTTGCCAAATCAGATTAAGCACGCGTCTCATATCGAGTAAATATAAATTGTATCAAACGCTATGCAACCATAGTTTGCAGCTAGAGTATTATTATGAATTTAGGTGGATGTGATTCATGCGTAGTGGATATGAAAATGTAATATTATGAATACATACACGAAAACCATGATATACCGATAACATCTAGTGGGCGAATAATTTTTGTAATGGTTTAACTGCAGTTACAGAATATACATATATTTACATTTACTGAATCATAAGTTGTATATGAATATTTTCTTTCGAATATGTTTTTTGTTTTAATTATCGTCTACTCATCAAAAATAACTAAACACAGTCGATATTGTAAAGTTGGATATGTAATATTTACAATAATACTACACTTGGTTCAGTTTTATTTAAAACATACTCGGCTGTCGCGAAGTTTGTATTGTAAACATTGTGAAATATCTTTTACCGATTAGACAGTGCCTCTGTGTTATCAGACAGGATCAGTTATATCTCAGAGAACAATAAACACGGCCCAAGTTTCCCGATAAACGGCGTGATGACTGGAACAGAGGCCGTAGGACACACATTAGGAAGTTACGGGCAGAACGTGAAACAGCGTGATATGTTCTGGTGTTTAGAAAGCATGTGGTATTTCTTGAAACAGCTTGTTGACAAATTTTCGGATGATAATAAAAACTCAACACTGCAATAGGATATCAATCCAAATTTAAAAATTTGTAAAAGTAATCTTAAAGCCACATGGAACATGTTTTTTTATAAGTTTCATTTATAACAGTTGACGATTTATATTATTTCTTACAACAGCTTAATTAATATGTTTTGACAGGAATTGAGTTCACAACTGCTAACTTGTTAATATAACACACGCATTCTACACGAAAGCTTGGCGTTCATCGATTTATTCGCTCCTATGTTGATATGGAATCATCACTCATCTTTGGTTAAGAGGAATATTTAAATCGTCTTGATTAATACTGGTTTCATATCAAGGTAAGTGCATTGTTTTATCACTTTAAAAAGTTGTATGCGAGTCATATATATGTTTATATAAACAAAAACATAATATGACGTAGGATTTAATGCAGTTAAAACAACAACTATGATGGAACCGCCATAATCAGTTAAATATTCTTCGTAAGCAATACGGATTTGATTAAGCATACACTAGATCATTGTTATACAACTATCCAAGGGATATTGTATACGTACGCTTAGCTCAATACTGTTCTTTATAACAGACGGTAAAATATTGCGAGCGTAACGTAACCAGATTGTCGAATGCGCTTACATCTGCTGAATTTTCATTTTTTCTAATCTTCATGTTCTATATATATTTGGTAGCTTTTATAAAGCAGTGTATATGTATACATGTATTTATCGATTGATTTTTATCCGTCGTTACAACTTAGTTGTTATAATAGTTCATTGTGCATGAAGGACAACATTAAAATTAATTGCATTTTTTTTTCTTCATGATTTAAACATCTTATGGATCCATTACTGGTTTTGTCAATGGCAAACCTCTTATATTTATCCCATCATCAGACGTGCATTGTTGAAATAAACCACTGTGGAATATATTTACCTTTATTTCAGCAGTGCTGAAATATAGCTGTCGGCGGACTACTTTTTTGGACTTATACATGAAATAAATGTTTACTCTTTAAATCAATATACCGTATATAAATAAAAGCCGAATTTCCACTTAAATTTATCTCAAAACCGGCTTTCCGTAACTTTTACTTTTCATTCAGTTGATTGCGCAATGTATGACGTATCTCGTGTGACGTACATGTGTAATTTCTGTGACGGAACACACCAGTTAAAGTTTGACTCTCTGTATTTTAAGATGGACAAGTCGGACGTGTTAATTTATTTAACAGTAAAATATTTGTTAAAGTATTGAACGAATCCAAAACGTATTTCGGATTGTGTGGTTGTAATGCATAATTGTAAATTTCGATATTAATAACATAACTCGCTTCGATAGAAGTACGGTTTCGAAAATTGTGTTGTGGGTCAGAAGACATAAAAAATTCAAGCGTTATTAAAAAATAGTGTGGTTAAACAAATGTCGAAAAAAGGGATTGAAGAACAGAAAATGGACATACATATCGTTGTAACTGTATATTTATTAGGATTGGATTAAAGTTGTCATTGAGGTAAGCGTGTTTTTATACCAAATGGCGATGAAGAAATCAATTTTGTTTTGTGTGCAGAAGTTTTAACTCGCCATAAAAGCAAACAAAACTGACGAAACTAAACATGGTAATTACATTACTTTAGTGAGTAAAACAAGAAGCAGTAGGTGTTTGACTTTGTTATGCCAGTTAGTAAAAAGTGTGTTAAAAGAGGAGTTGTTTAAAGACTAAAATTTACATTATCGGCGATGATTAATGCTGAATCATGCCTGACGTAAGTTCAAAATGGCAGCCATTCTTTGTTTATTGCAGTGATGAAACTATAATTTTAATTTGAACAAAAGCGTTTGTGTTGTACGGGAGTGTTAAACATTTGGAATACTGATTATATTTGAATCGAAGCATATAGCGATAATTTGTCTTGTTTCTCTGCTTTTGCGTGGAATTCTTAAGGACTATTTCGGGTGGCGTAAACGGGAAAGATCACACACATTTTTAATATTACTGATTTTGATTTTTGATTGCATAAGAAACACATTAAATAAAAAAATTGTAGGATAAATAGAATATTGATGGGATAAATCGAATACTAGGTCGGTGCCGAATAAAGACAAGTTCATTTTGCTCGGCCCAAAAATCTGAACCACTCGCCAAGGTTCGTGGTTCAGATTTTCTAAGCCTCGCAAAATAAACTTCGCTTTATTCGGCACCGACCTAGTATTCTCCATTTACATTACGCGAGGCAATGTTTAATGTCAATACTTTTATATCGTACTTCTTATTTTAATTTGATTGTATAAATATGATAATATGTTCAGGCATTGTGCTGATTATCGATACAAATGAAAACAAAATACTGGTCATCAATGACAAGAAAATACGTGTTCAGTGCTCGTGTAGTTGTCACATTATTTGAATATTTGCATTACCAAAACTGTTTCATGAATTGATAAACTCCATGCTATGCGTCTTATAAAACCCACATGTCTTTAATGCTAATATAAAAATACTGTGATTTACTGGATAACGTGCTTATTGCGTGATGCAGCTTAATATATGTATGTATGCTTTATAAATCGTTTTAGGGATATGCCTTTTGAAATCACATAAACTAAATTCATGTATTGACGCAACTCAACCAAAATAATAATTAACAGCCAGACATAGCCTGATGTAGAGGGACACGTGGGCAATGTACACAACCCAACAAATCCCATCAGTTATATACATTGTTTCAAATGTGTTTACTTTGTACAATTTTATCTTGGGGTGGCTCGTTTATCTATATTCTGGACTGTCTCTTGTTCAGTATCACCAGGTAAATTGAAATTTCTGTTATGGTCACTTTTTCTCATTATTATAATTACTCGTTTTAAACGCATACTGTGTCATTGAGGTATTTCTGTCTGTAATGTTTTAATAATGGAAGCACTGTGCTATGAGAAGTAAAACTGTTGTTTATGGTTGTAATGGAGGAAGAACCTTACATTATGCATGTCAGGTTAACGTTCAATTATTGTGTCACTTGTTTCACTTTAGCAAACGAGTTCGTTTAAGCAGTATTATCACTTGTTTGTCAATTTGTAAAACGTGAAAGATAAAAAATACATACCGATAGCCGGTAAAAAGTGATTGATATTGATTATTCAGCGCATGTCGTTACAAGCAAATGCAAAAGGCATCAGTTACATCGATTTATGATTAACTTTCTACATCTATTTTGAAGTTTATTAAAAGAACGTTAAATAATCATATAGATTAAAAAAACACATAAAATGAACATAAGCTGCACCAGCAGACGAGATACCCCTTATTATACAATGCGGTCATTTATTTATGGCGACGAATCAAGTATTAAACACTGAGACGCAAAACAAATGAACTAGACAAGACACGTATGTACATAACAAATGCAAACATATGAAGAACAAAATGTGTTTACCGCCTTAGAACGAACGGGCAATGCAATGTAAATGTCTTAGGCACGATGCACGAGTATCAAAAATGTAAAGTCATAAGTTTAACAAACATAGCATTACACAGTTTTTAGATTCACATCTTCATCGTGCAATGCAGGAAAAAGCCAAATTAAATTTGTAAAAGGCCAAATTACAAAGCGTGGTTTTGAATGTCTATCTTTAGCCACATAAAATAGTACGAGTTAAATAGTTTCAAATACGGTTAAAGTTTTAAACACATCAATTTTATTTAAGCCCGTTAAAAATCAATTAATATGATTTAACAAAAACTAATATTCATAATCTTGAAGCATTGTAACCAGAAATATCCGCTCCAGATTATACGGTGGCACAGAGGTGACATACACTCCTCTTTTTGTAATGCGCTTCTCTTTTTTAAATGCACTCCTCTCTGTTTTCTATCTCTTTACCACAAAAATACTAACTCGACGGAACGACATCTTTACTCGTGTAAACGAGTAAGCTATGTCGTGGACACGAGTTACTTAGTTCAGGGAACGAGATATAATAAACAGGAGTGCACAACTAAATAACAGAGCAGTGCAATGAAGAAAAGAGAGATGCAGTAAAATAAAGAGGAGAGCATTTTTTCTAATTGCACTCATCTTTTTTCTTTGTCGTTCCCAACACGTACTTACTCGGGGATCGACTTACTAACTCGTGGGAACGAGTTAGCTTAGTCGTGGGAAGGAGTTAATAAGTCGAGGGAACGAGATAAAAAAAAGAAGTGCGAAACTAAATAAAAGAGGAGTGCGATAAAAAAAGAGCCGTGCAGTAAATAAAGGAGGATGCATGATGCTCATGGGTAAAAGTTAAATTTACATAACAAACAATTTGATTGACTGACTAACTCGTGGGGACGAGTAAGGGAAGTCGTTCCCTCGAGATAGCTAAAATTCACTCCTTTTTCGTTAATGTCACCCCTCTTGTATTTACTGCACCGCTATTTTCTTTCATTGCACTCCTCCTTTGTTTAGTTTTGCACTCCTCTTTTTCGCGCCTCGTTCCCTCGACTTAGTAACTCGTTTCCACTAGTTAGTCAGTCGTTCCCTCGAGTTAGAAAAAAAGAGGAGTGCGATTTAAAAAAGGAGGAGTGAATGTCTCCTCTATGCCACCGTAAGATTACCTACATGCAACAGTAAGAGTAAAAGGAATTCATGCACGACGTAATACGATACCACGCTCAACTCGAAGTATGATGACGTCATAAGGTATACATATTTTGCACTGTTAAGCTTAATCTTAAACGAACAAATCTTGTACATCCTGAAGTATACAATTTAATACAATTTTATCGAGGAATTCTTAATTAATTATTTATGGAAGATTGTATGCATTTGCTAAATTGCTAGTTTCTTTATGTGTGGAATAAGCAAATTGTATAACGCTGATCATAAAAAGTTGTATACTGATATTTTTCTTGATATAAGTTAAAGTAAAGGATCTATAAACCTTTATTGTTCGTGAACATGATACATTAGCTTTACAAACTCTCATACCAGATGATCTACATACAAGGACACACAGACAGTTATTTCTACTCGTTAACACAAGGCGCGCGATAAAAAGAGTGGAGCTCAAAAGTTGCATATGCAGACAAATAATCGTTAACGTTCGCTTTTGAATGACGCAAATAAACATTATGATATATATCTTGTATTTATTATTAATGATTAATGTGAACTTAACATCGCATTCCTAGTTCTGCATGATAATCTATATTTAATTGGAATGCTTGTAAATATCGAGAAGAAACTGTGTGTTTTTGGTAATTTAAAAGCACTAACGGTTATTTGTTTATTGCAAATAACTATTCAGGAAAATTGTTTGCAATACATGTGCACATCAATGTATACGCGTTATACAGATTCTCGGTTAGGTTCTCTTTTTCTATGTTATCTAATTATAAAATACCTGGCTTTGTGATCAGATTCTATACAAATTAAGTGTACTATTTTCACGTACCTGTTACGGGTATAATTAATAGACGATATGTGTTTGCTTCCTGGGTAATACCGTGGGATATTTTCTCCGTAATTAAGTTTATTAAACTATACATCCAATAGACTAAAAGCCCAAGAGTACATTGTAAACATACAGTCTTTACAAAGCAAATAGTTTATGATCATACAAAGTAATGTGAGCACATTTATTTAATGCTTTTTGTCGTTTCATGTCATTTACTTTTAAGACGTTTTATATCCGAAATATGGTTTATTTTTATTTTTAAACTAATGAATCTTCCATTGCCATATTGGATTACAATACATGTGCCAAGGATTTTGAACGAAATTAATTACCGAACAAACGGGATAATTAGTTGTGCCGTCATTTGTCTGAGCCTTCTTAACACGACAAGAAAGAAAGATTGAATAACCGTTTACAGTGCGGTATAGGCTAAGATCGGTCACGGTAAATAAATAGAACCGCTCTTGTGTTTTTCGTTTACAAAATAAACAAATTGATATATGCCCTTAACATAAATAAAACAATTTCTTTTGAAGATATACGATTGAAGAGTTTTCTAAAAAGGATTAATAAAAGGTATTAAGTGTTTTCCTGTCTGTTTATTGTGGCGTGTCAATTAAATTGAAAGGTGGCTAGGAAAATAAGATATCGGGTAAAAATTAAAAATACTCTTAATTTAAAAATAACACGTGTAATAAGATAACCTACTCAAATGCTTATTATGTTAAATAATATTATCGAGACATTGAAGGATAGTCATATTTAACGAATAAGACTGTGGATGCCAAAGCCTGGGGTATAACAGCGAGTGTATGCGAGTTCAATGTTACCATTTTATTTTAGAAATCTTTAAGCTTTATATTGATATACACAAGGATTTCTATATAATATTTTTACCATCTTCATATAGTAAAATCAATCAAATATCAACATATGCCATCAACATATGTCAAGCAATTGGATTAATCGCATACTGAAACTATGATTATTTGTACATATGCAAACATTTTCGTTAACTCATTTTAAGAGTGGCGAGCAACTGTTTTATAACTACACAATGCTTTGCGTGGCTTTCTGTTAGTTGCCGTGATATTTTAATTAGACATTAAACTACAAATACTTTTGAATCTTAGGAAGTGGTGTTGTTCTCATTTAACTGCTGTTATTTACTTGCGCATCGGATCATCTGATTTGTGTAGGCAAATTACAATCTCTGCACTTACAAACAACCCACAACAAAATTCCCATTACTGAGTGCAAATAGCGCAATTAGATGTTATTTCAGTTGTATGCTTTACCAAACTTTTATCGAGAACATACACGTGCATATTGTATTCGGAATTTATATGTTCCCCATATTATATTAATATGCAACCTGGGAGTAATAAAGGCTTGTTATGCTCTGTTTATACTGAATTAATTGAATTGAATTAAGGCATTTCTATTTAAAGCTTGATACTTACTTTCGCTTGAATATATGCGCGTATAAAATATTATCAATGCCGTCATGCTTGTTCCAAGCATGGAATTAAATAAGCATTACAAATTAGTTCAATAACTGGACTTTTTATTTATGAGGGCAGTATGTTCATAGCAAACTTGTAATGAATTTAAATATAAATTATCGTGAAAGTAATAGTATTATTTTCTATGACACAGAACTAGTTTTTGGCAAAATACAGATACAAAATTACGTTGTTGTCAACAACAGATAAAGATTCTAATAGCAATGTAATTGATATTGTGGCAGTACCAGAGAACCAATTAACCAGTTGCAAACTAAATTACATACGCATGTATATGACGTTAATACAGGACATACATCCTGCGACCGACACTTCCCTGTTTAAGTATTTTAATAAGCAATTTTATTTTGCTCTTGAACGTTTTAACGATAGAGTAGGTTGTTTCGTTATATTCTCTAAATTTAAATGTGTAAATTATTGTTAAAATGCCAGATTGTCAATTGTCAATCCAAATTAAAAATGCTGACTTAAAGTTTAATTTGTGTTTAAAAGCAATTGAACGTGTGGGTGTACAATGGTAGCCTCGTCTGTGGTCATTAAACCATTTTGCTTCATCGCTTATGGGAGATGTAATGAATGTGAACGTTCGAATTACACGTATATACATAACTCAGCATGTTTGATGCTTATTCTCAATTTAAGTATCTCATGCGACGTATCTGAAACAATATATATCCCTAAATGACTATATATGATGGTAAGAATTCGGATATGTATCGGTCTCTTGGTTACGAAAACTTACATAGAAAACATTATTTGGTTAATGACAATCTTGTTATCCTACCGCTTAATGATTTCATAGAAGGTTTCTTTTACATGTCATGTAAATTTACACGCCTAGAATTCTTTACATTTAACTCGTTAAATTGTATCAACATCCTCATTCTTTGTTCTTAAATTTAATATATACATGCATTGAATGAATTAATTTTTTAATCAATTTACTGTATACCAATAAAAGTTATTAATCCAATGCAGCGTTTCTATTGATTTTTTAACTGAAAGCAAACACATCGCACAATTACACGCGCTTGTCTGCTGACAAAACGTCACTGGATTGCATCATTCATTCAGTTCAAGGACGTCAGTGTCTGGGAATTATGAAACGAAGGCGCATTAATATATGACGTATTTGTGTGTGTAGGATGGATTATTGTTATAAATAATGATGTTTTGCCATAATGAGAGGACTTTTAAAATGTTTCTTCATACTATTGTTTACTTTATTAAAAACTCAGACTCTTTTTAAATCATAAATCGTATAGTAAATGTTTATGTTATTGTATAGTTCCGCAATGTTGTGTGTTTTCTCATCTTGTTATTGTTAATACTTATGCATTAACACGGTAACCATGAAAGTGATTTTTTTTATCATCGACATCATGTCCGCTTCAGTTACTGACTAAATTATGTGTACAAACGTGATGCTATGCATACATTTGTACCGTTGACGTCAAATCGAAAGAGCTTAGTTATGTTGCACAGCTGGAATTTAAATATCACAACATGAAAATGGATGTTATTGCTTTATATCACCATAATTATCAGGTAAAGTGTTCTAAGCCCAGCTTGTATTGAGAAGCATATTGTTGGAATATGAAATGCTTTGACGACAGCGGTCTTACAAATATAGGCAACATTGAACAAAGTGTAAATGCATTCATGCAATGTTTTTGAAAAAGATTTGACTTGTCGTATTTTAAAGTAAGATTAAAGGGACGAACGCGTGTATACAACATTTTAAAGAGTTTTTTTTCTCTTTTTAGATTTCAATATAGATAGTGATTTTGCGTATGACTGGATTGCTTTTAGACTTTGTTGTTTGCTTTTGTTAAGTTTATTGATATACGATTGAATGACACATTTGAAGTTTGATTGGTATTTGTAATACGTGTATGTTTTACGGCGGAGGTGTTTTACGGCCTTGAACACTTTACAAGATTCTTTATGCGAGCCTTAAATACATAAATTCAACGTGCACTGCCCCATTAAATCTTAATGAAGACTGATGGTATTATCCAGTTCACCTGAGAGTACTCATATTCGAGTGAACGGTAAATGCAAGCCATGTTGNCCTTTATCAGACTTTTTTTTATTGAAAACCTGGTTTTGTGACAATTTTGTCCCTTGTATTCGATTAGATTTTAAAGTAATTGAGGTGAAAGTAAGCCTTAATGCCAAACTACTCGTCCTTGAACCCTTTACAAGATTCTTTATGCGAGCCTTAAATACATAAATTCAGCGTGCACTGCGCCATTAAATCTAAATGAAGACTGGTGGTATTATCCAGTTCACTTGAGAGTACTCATATTCGAGTGAACGGTAAATGCAAGCCATGTTGATGTGTACGTTTAAATCCGAGCAATTCTGAGGAGGGTGTTTACATCCGAGATAAACAGAATACAAACAGGAATTATCAGTAGAGAAATGTTTATAAACCCACCCTAGTCTCTTAATTCA
The DNA here is from genome assembly GCA_007657795.1 of Dreissena rostriformis. Classification (NCBI taxonomy): domain Eukaryota; kingdom Metazoa; phylum Mollusca; class Bivalvia; order Myida; family Dreissenidae; genus Dreissena; species Dreissena rostriformis. The sequence continues at coordinate 321,437 of VMBQ01000048.1, forward strand.
GGCAAGTGACCAACTACCTAAACATTCAGTCAATACAGGACGATACATACAACACGACATAAAACATAAACACGATTACAGCTGCGGTCACCACATTTGAACGATCAATTCATAGCAATGGAGTTAAAGTCGGTTGGAATGACAAGTCGAAACTTAAATTTAGCCCAGAATTAAATTCATAGTTTTGTTTTTCAAATGTGAATCGTACGATTAAATCCGATCCATTTTGAAGTGTATGATTAAATTCGAGCTATATTGAAGGGTACAATGGCATCCGGTAATATTTGTTAATATATGGGTACAGTGCGTTTGCTGATAGGCGTTATATCTATATATGTCTTTACCTTGTTGTTGTAGATTACGATAACATATCAATAAGAACCAAGAATTATAATTTAAAAAAAAAACAACATAATAAGCAATACAACACGTTCTCAAATGTCATAACGATTTATCATGTAGTTGTGATCTTCATTGTTCTCATGTGTTTATGTATCCATTCAATTAAATTAAATTTATGATGTATTGAATCCGTTCGCTTCGTTATAAGAAAAAACATATACTTTAGTTGCAATCTCATATAAGGGTTAAAAGGTATATTTTTACGCTAAAAAAATAAAACATTAAATGTATAATGTATATATGATATGTCATTACTTCTTATTTAATACCGTATTTTATTTAAATAATAATAAATAGTAAGCGAGCTTATTTACACATTTCCTGACATGGTTGATAATTCATGTTATTAAATGGCAACGATTGTGATCTTTTATATAACACGCTTTTTAATTAGCAAAACTGTTTTACGTAAACGTCTCGATAAAACAGGAAAGTTATTTATATGGCGTGACGACATCCAACGTAATGCGATTTGTAAGTCGAACAAAACGTATCCAATAAAAACGCTCACAAAGTTATATTACACATGTTTAAGATATAAACAAATCTAAAAAAAACAGGGTTAAGAATGCGATTAAATGTAGTGTGTTATGTAAGATAATGCAAGACCTAATTACTATACGAGAAAGCTTCAGATCAGATTTAAATTGTAATATTAATTGTTTCATGATCATAATCGTGAAAGAATAATATTTGATGTACACAATAACAACGACAACGTTATAAATATGTAATTTAATTTGCTTGTCTTTGCATTACTAAGGCTTTAATCAATTATGTATCTTTATTACCAAGGCTTTAATTCATCATCAACGAAATATATAACTCCCGTATGATATTGAAATAGTTTTACATATTACCGATAAAGCAAACATACAAAATAAAGACTGTTGAAGTATATGACAACCAAATTGCGTTCAGTTGTCAAACGTTTATAGAAGGATACCTCGTATTGTAACGTGTCGACGCCCGTGATTCGGGTCTTAAGTATGGCTCAGACAATAATACACAGCGCAATATAATAGTATATATAATTTGCCTTAAGCTACCTTGCTTTATGATTAGCTATTAATACAATGATTGGTTTGAAACAGTAAATTAAGTATAATNTATTGAAACGGAAACTATTTCATGACCGTACGAAAACAAATTGTTCTATGGAGAGCATTCGTATTACGACGCTATAAAATATAGTACATCATAACGAATTCCAAGCACAATGCCATAATTTACCAGATTGTTGGTACACTGAATAATACCTTCATTTATCAAAATTTTATTTTCTGACTTAACACTGTTTTGTTGTGTTCTGTGAATCGTTAACGCATTTTGCTATCGCGAACATATGTTTGATGATGTGCAAACACGCACACGTGTACTTTTAATTGTGCAACGTATTTTCCTGCCACATTGGCATTACCGGAAATGAAAGATTATAATATACAGTTTAAATAAATTTAATAATATACTATGAGTGTAAACAGACATTCATTTGCAACATAGGTCAGGCTAAACTCATGATGGCATGTATGTGCCTCATAAACCACATTATCAATTACTTATGTCAAATGTTAATTTAGTTGTAAACAACCTGACACCGAAGTATTGAAACTGATTGAACATTTGCTGATGTTTGTGTTTATTCCAGATCCCAGAAAAATAATTGCATCTGCGTAATCTAAGATACTCTTTGTCTAATTGTAATACGAGAAATGTATAAACCACCGCTAGTTGTATTGTTTTCAAATGCTGAAGGCCGGCTCCATCGGAAAACAGTCAGTGGTAAAGTGGATTGTATAAAATGCAGAACTGGTATCGGAAAATAATACATCCGGGAAGCGCAATCAAATTTGCCAAATCAGATATGCACACGCGTCTCATATCGAGTAAATATAAATTGTATCAAAACGCCATTCAACCATAGTTCGCTGCTGGAGTATTATTATGTATTTAATTGGATGTGATTTGTGCGCAGTAGATTTGAAAATGTAATTTTATTAAATACATAGGGTAATCAAAGTTATACTGATTTTATCTGGGATGCGAATGAATTTATTTCAGTGTCATTTACTAAATAAACGGCTTTCGCGGAGTATGTACTGTACACATCGTTAAATACCTTAAACCGATTGGACAGTGCCTCTGTGTTATCGGCCAGGATCAGTTATAGCTCAGAGCACAATAAACACGGCCCAGGTTTCCCGATGGACGGCATAATGACGGGAACAAACACAATAGGACATTAGGAAGTTACGGAGACACCGTGAAACAGCATGATTTGTTCTGGTGTTTACAAAGCATGTGGTATTTCTTGAAACAGCTTGTTGGAATATTTTCGGATGATGATACAAACGGCAATAGGACATAAATCCAAATTCAAAGATTTGTAAAAGCAATGTATACATTAAGGTTAAAGCCACATGGAACATTTTATATGTAAGTTTCATTAATAACAGATGACGATTTATATTATTTCTTACAACAGCTTATGACATATGTATAAAAAGGGAGAGCGTTTACAACTGCGGATTTGTTAATATAACACAGGCATTCTATGCGAAAGCTTGGTGAACATTGATTCCATCGCTCCTGTTATGTTGATATGGAATAATCACTCATCTTTGGTTTAGAGGAATATTTATATTGTCTTGATTGATACTGGTGTCATTTCAAGGTAAGTGCATTTGTTTATCACTTTAAAAAGTTTTATGAGAGTAATATCTAAGGTTTATATAAACAATAACATAATATGACGTAGGAGTTAATGCAGTGAAAACAACAAATATGATGGAACCGCGAGAATCAGTTATATTCTTCTCGAGCAATATTGATTTGATTAAGCAAACGGTATATAATGGATGTTGACTATTGTATGCGTACGCTTAGCTCAATACGGTTTGGTATTACAGACGGTTAAAAAATGCAAATATTGCGAACTCAACGTAACCATATTGTCGATTGCGCAAACATCTGATGTTTCTTTATTTCTAATCCTCATGCTCTGTATATATTTGGTAGCTTTTATAAAGTAGTGTATATGTATACATGTATATATTGATTGATTGATATCCGTCGTTACAACTTAAACGATGCATGAAGGACAACAAAACTTCAAATAACAATTAATTGCATTCAATGTTTTCATGATTTAACCTTCTTATGGATCCAATACTGGTTTTGTCAATGGTAAACATTTACATTTCGTGAGGCAATTTTTAATGCCAATCCTTTTATGTCGTACTTCTCATTTCATTTTGATTGTATAAATATGATTCTACGTTCAGGCATTGTGCTGATTATCGATAAAAATGAAAAGAGTACTGATCAACATTGACGATAAAATACGCGTTTATTGCTCGTGTAATTGTCACATTATCTGAATATTTGCATTACCAAAACTGTTTAATGAATTGATAAACTTCATGCTATGCGCCGCATAAAACCCACATGCCTTTAACCGTCTTTTGTTTAGTATCACTGATAGATTAAATGCAAAATACTTTCATGCTCCCGTTTTATCATTAGTATTAAACGCATTATATATCATTGTGGTATTTCTGTCTGTAATGTTTTCTTTGGGAAAGGGTGTCCTTTGCTAAGTTAGACTATTAGATTCGCGTGTTACAATAGGGCATCAGGCACCTGTTTTATTTAGGCAAAAGGCGTACATAGGGTACCCGCTAATGTATTTAATACAAATACAAATACAAATATTTACCCACATAGATAGTTGATAGGTTGCGAAAAAAGAAGTTAAACTGATGTTTATAGTTATAATGACGAAGAGACTTACTTATGCTTGTCAGGTTTTAAGTTCAATTTTTGTATCACTTGTGTAACTTCATCAAAACGAGTTCGTATAAACAGTTTTTATTATCACCTTTATGTGAAAATGAAAATCTGGAATTTGCTAAAACAAAAATACTGAAAGCCATGAAAAGGTGATTGATAATTCAGTGCATTTCGTGAGAAGAAATTGCAAAACCTTCGGCTAACAAACGTTCATAACGAGTTTTTTTTTCTCAAGTTATTAAAAGGTACTTGTTCACCATTTAATACCACACTTGTGATGATGAAATGAATTCGATGTCAAAAACTCTGTGATAAAATCGAGACCGAACATAAGACAACAATAGTATAATTTAAGTCGTTTCCTTCATTCGCTTAAAAAAACATGACCATTAGAGGGTTTGCGAAATATAATTTCTTAAGTGTTTCGGAATAATTAGCTTCCTTGTATCAAATATGCTAGTAACGACTTCAAAATAAAATAAAAGTAATTATTTTATTATAATTATATGTTGATGATTTTTTAGTTCTCAACTAAGATTCTCTGCTCACATTTGCACCATTCATTAATCGAAATTCCATTGTTCAGACTTCCTGGATATCTATGACATTTATAATACAATGCATAACATTTAGTTTCACATATAGATTCAAATTACGTGTATATGAAAAGCCGTATGATCGCCATTTTATTGAGACGTTATTTTCTTGCACGTAAGATCGAACATGCTTTTATATTTCTGCACAGCTGTGATGTAAATATCGCAACCTGAACAGGGATGTAATTGTGCTCTATCTCCATAATGTTCAGGTACAATGTGGTTATTCCTACTTGTTGGCGACGACACAATGTGACACATTTACGAAACGCGGGCGATATAAAGGGCGTAGCTAAAACAATGCAAATGATAATAATTATTGTTAACGTTCGATTCTGAATGACAAAATTAGGCATTTATGTTATATCTTGTTTGTATTATCACTGATGCAATTGCACTTACATCGCATTCCTAGTTCTGGACGATACTCGATATATAATTGAAATGCTTTAAATATCGAGAAGAAATTGTGTTTTTGAGTACATTAAAAGCATTTACGCTTCAAATGTATTGCAAAGAAGTATTCAGAAAAAAAATGCATATGCAAATTAATGTATGCGCGTTATAAAGATTTTCTCTTAGGATCTCTGCTTTAAAGTTATCTAATACCGAAATGCATAGATTTGCTAAACGATCAGTTTAATACATGTAAGTTGTAATCGGCGCCACAGCTCATTTGAGTTACTGTAAAAATCTAATCTAATCTGATATCACCAATCCTATGAGGATATTTATTGCTAAATAATACTGCTAAATCAGCATCAATTTTAATTACATATTGGGACTTGAAAATACGTGCATCATAAGTATGTGTATATTATAGTCCCATGTTGATATGCTATGATAATGGTTATGATTCATTCACCTTTGCATGTTGTTTTTAGTAACAACATTTGAATATTCTATACTAATCGTTCATTATAAAAAGTACAGTGCACATAATAAAGCAATATCTTATAATTATGTTTTGCATAATTAGAACTCACATTTACACGACACCTGAATTGTTATCAATTATGCTTGAATGGATGGGAAACATTAAAACTAAAATACAAGCTGTTGTTAGAAGTCGGGCGAATAAGCGGCTTTACTGTAGCTTTCATTGGATTTTTTTAATGACGACTCAATGTTAGAATATATTAACCGCAAAAGAAAAATGAAACTGAAGGGCCATCACCCAAGAGCGAACGACTAATCGTTGAATCAAAACATACTAATATTCACTACACAGCGCAAAACAGAAAGGGGTTTAAACTGGGTAAAAGTTCATGGAACGCCTTGGAACGCTCGATGCAATGGAAAACAATGAAGTGTTAAATTAGTTTATATGCATGCTAGACCACACACTGCCAATATTAATCTATAGTATGATGTGTGATTGGCACAACTATTAAAAGAAAGCGCACGAGAGTGTATGCTTATTTCGTAATACAATGACATCAATAACGTAATAAAGCTGACATCATGCGTAAAAAAATAATTCCAAAAGCCTCAAGTGCATAATACATCACCATTTGTATAAAACAAAAGTAGGACAGTGTAAGCAGATATTGACTAATATACATTATTTTATAAACAGTTGTAATACGCTCACAGTTTAACATTTAGGATACAAATTAGGGGTTGCTTTTTCAAATCTGAACAAAGGATTGTTGGTCTCATATCTTGTCTTGTGAAGTATACTCAATCACAAGACAAAGTCAATTATCGAATGTAATTCAGGTATACAGATAATGTCCACATTTACCTAACGGTCTTTTGACATGAATTTATATTGCATGCTTGACGAATTATCGGAAAAAAAGATAAATGAGACGTGAAGACGCAATCTTTGTTTGATGAGTAATATAAATAATCTTCATTGTTTATGAAGCAATGCCTAATTGCCCGTTTACCAATAAGCTTTCAGCAATGTCTTGGCATAACAGACATTATAGAACACTTTAATTCTACTCGGATGACTGTTACCTTTACAAATACGAAATCTATTGTGGTCTTCTATTACATTACCTGATAGAAATTATAGTTAGGATTATTTCTATCTCGAATCTACATATGAAAGGCATGGATGTGAGGAAAATTATAATCGATGAGTAAACTGTGTATACATATGCACGAATCGGAATGACGCTTATAAATACTTGATAAGGCAGTAACACATTTATATCGGCATTGTTGAGTTACAGTGTGGTTTGGTTTAGGTGTAAATGTGGGTGCGTTCGTACCAATATACTTAACAGTTCATGTATAAAAAGGGATAGGGATTTAACACATATTTGTATTTTGTATTCTATATTATTTTATTCTCTACAAAATGCAAACACAATTATTAAATTGCTATGCAAAAAAATATAATTATAATTATTAATACAATATAGTTCGTCATTCTATTAATATCGCATGCCCATTGATATTCAACGTGTATAAAGTAAGGTATTCAAGTGTTCCGTTTAGTATGACTTACTCTTCATGGAGCCCTTATCGAATGCACTTTGAATTCAAAATTACCCCCAACAACATTTCCCTCTAACTTCTTAGGTAATGGGTAATATGGTTAAACTAATCAAGGCCGATCATTGCCAAACTTAGTCATCGATTGACTGGTAATTGACTGGTACCTCGCCACACGAATATATCCACGATACCAAGGGGCAGAACAGATCGTTAGGAGCAAGAGTAAATTATCCTACATGTACCTGCTTAAGATAGCATGATAATTTTCCAAAAGAGGACATTACAATTGTATTGCCAGTTGTACGTGTATTCAGTGTCAAGAAGTAATCGAACAAGGTTTATTTTAATTAGAATTAATTTTATGATTTTTGTTAATGTGATTAGTGAATAAATATCCTAACAAAGCATATGTGCCTGGCTTTCCAATTACGATCGACTCGTCAATCATCTGTTTAAATTATGTTTTTGCATATGAACGGTTTCATTCCGAAAACTGTGTGGCATGCTCACATTCTCTGTTCGTTGTCATGTTTCAGGAGTTTTATTATAACACTTATCTCCAATAACAATTTTAGTGTCTGCTGCCTAGATTATGGATAGTGCTTTCTGCATTTATGCAGTACTTTCAAGAGAGGAATGTATTTCATGAATGATAACCGCATTCTGATAATGAAGGAACTGCGTTGTATACATGATTGAGAAAATATGCACGCCATTTGATATTAATTGAATATTCGCTTTGAAGTTAATTATTGATATGCATTTTTATTAGCTGTATGTGTGCGATTCGAATTATCGTTGGGCGTCATGTGTGTTTCGAAGATTCAATGGAACGGTTTGAAGTTCGATTCGTTTGACTGATGTAGCTGTTTATAATTGGCATGATGCGTTTTCCTGTTCTTAATTACATATTTTTTAAGTAACTAATTAGCGTTCATAACAAGTATCGATTGAATATGGATTGTATTTAAGAAGGAGTGGGTCTGTATGTATTCGAATGCGATAATAACAAATATTTACGTTATGCATTTATGTGTTATTGTATTAGGTTGCATTGGTAAACGTCAAGGGTGGCATATAGCGTTATAAGAATTTCTTTTAATGAGTCAACCGGCTTAGTTGAAATATAAAGTAAACATGAACAATTAACAAATGAACAATGACCTACGACGCACGATTACATAATATGTGCTTAAATGAAAATCATAAAACAACACAGTATACTTGCTAGCACTTCACTTTTACTAACAGGAAACTCATCATACCAAGTTGTAACATGCATGTTTATTTTTAAATATCTTATTATGATGGTTTTCCAGGATTTTATAACTCTAACATATTGCATATAATGAAAATTAGCTCCAGACGACACACCATGGCGCACGATACGGGTTTGTTGCATAAAACTAAAGGTTAAATGGGGTTCTTGTTCATGGATTTTAGTTCATTATTTCTTCAGTAAGTAAGCAATCAGTGATCAACGTATGTGTATTATACATACGCATCATTATAAAGGTGTCTTATCTATCATGGATAATGTATGTTATAATAACTGCGTTCTTTCCTGTTTGTTATCAATGCTAATCTACCGAGAGTTGTATTGGTCGGTATCTTAACTAGCGGTTCTGTTCGTGTTAATGAAAAACGAATATATGACCCTATAATTCAGTGGCATGCGTACTTTCATCGTTCGAGTCAAGCACTGACATTAGCACAAATATTCATAATATGACGAACACAAATTACTGAGTTCTAAAAGTTCAATTTTGCACTCGTTTACTGAGATATATGCTGAGGCCTATAGATATGTATGCGAAAGTATTTGCACGTACATTTTACGCGTGTAATACATATAACATATGTGTTTGCTTCCTGTGTAATGCCGTGAGATATTTTCTCAGTAATGCGAGCAGATATCTGAGTAAATTTGTTCACTTTACTGAACAAAATCATTGACGGTATTACTTCGAAAGCACACATATTTTATTTTTATTTAATGACTTCTGTCGTTTCGTGTCAGGTACTTTTAAGACGTTTTAAACCCGTACTATTGTCTAACTAATGTGTGGTAATTTGGGTAATTAGTTAACCTGCCAGCGCCATGTTGGAGTACAATAAATGTGCCGTGGATTTTGAACGTAAGTTATAGAGCTGCAAATTGTCGAACCAATGGGAAACACAGCTGGGTCGTCATGTGGCTTAGCCTTCTTAACCCGAGCAGCAGAAACCAAGGTTAAATGACCCGTTTACAGTGCGGTATGGATGCGGACCGCGGTAAAGGCTTATACCAAGATTTTAACACACGGTCACGGTAATTATAAAGAAACGAGTTAAATCTTTCGTTTACAAGATTAACACATTGATCTATATTCCTAAACATTATAACAAATGTCGAAGATGTAAGATTAAAGTGTTTTCTGAACAGGATTAATGATAGGTCTTATTTGTTTTCCTCTCTGTTTATTCCGGAATTTCAATTAAATTGAATGGGAATGTTTGCCTGGCAAAAACGATATCGGGTTAGCGCGCATTCGGATTTAAAATACTCTTGATTTTAAAATACGATTTGTAACAAGATAATTTACTGTAATGCCTAGTACCTGTATGTGAAATTAATACCTTCGAGACATTGTATGCTAGTCATCGTTAGCGCATAAGATTGTACAGTCCAAAGACGTGGAGATTAAAGCAAATGAATACGATTTCAATGTAAACATTTTATTTTAGCAATGTTAAAGCAACATATGAATATAAACGACGATTGCTTTATAACCTTATTTTACCATCTTTATATAGTAAACTCAATCAAAATCAACATATACCATCAACATATAGTAAGCGCCAAACAATTGGACTAATCGCATACTGATACGATAAATATTTGTACATATGCACACATTTTCTTTAACTAATTGCGAGCAACTGTTTTATACCCACAAAGTGCCTTGCGTTGCGTTCTTTTAGTTGCCATGATATTTAAATAAGACATTACACTACAAAAACTGTTGAATCTTAGGAAATGGTGTTTTTAGCATTCAACTGGTGTAATTCACTTGCGCATTAGATCTTTTGATTTTACTCTCACGCTATTTGAGTATTGACAAATTACGATTTCAATACTTTGAAAAACAATCCAAAAATAAATTCCCATTCCTGAGTTCAAATAGTGAAATTAGTAGTTATTTCATTTGTCCGCTTTACCAAACTTGTATCGGAAACATACAAGTGCATATTGTTTTCCATTATATGTTCCCCATGTTGTATATAATTATGCAACCTGGGAGCAATACAGTCTTGTTATGCTTTGTTCATATTGAATTAATGCATTTTTGTTTGAAATTTGATATTGAGGTTTGCTTGAATATATGCACATTTAGAATATTATAAATACCGTCATGCTTGTTCAAAGATGCAATTAAATAAACACAACACATTAATTCAATAACTGGACATGTTGTATATGATTGCAATATGTTGATATTATAAGTTTAATGAATTTAAATATACATGGACGTAGACGTAATTGTATTTTTTTCTAGTATAACGGAGAATAGTATTTGGCAAAATATACACACATAATTACGTTGTTGTCAACATCAGATACATATTCTTTCAGGAAGGTAATCGATATATTGTCAGTACAAGATAATGACCAGTTGCAGACTGAAATACATCAGTATGCATACGGCGTTTATACAGGAAATATGTTTACTAAGACCTATGATAATGGTTTTCCATAGCCAAGTTAGTCATTCATTTGCACAAGGCGCTGTGGACGTGTTTTGTCCCGCTGTACCATTCATGGACAGAGGGCTGACACATGTAAGCAAAGATCAACGATGCGTTGTCTAATGAAATAACTCAAGTTCATGTGACTCTACAATTATACATAACACAACTTTCTGTAATCGTAACAATTCAACATCATTGTGATCAACAAATACTGGATAAAACATCGATATCATATGATATTAAGCAGTATTTTCCATTCAATGTTATCTGGGTTATATCATCTGCGTTGTTATATTTGTTTATTTAAATGCTCTTAATTTTCAAAAAAAGATATTCATAACCTTTAAGATAACTGCAGACACAAATGTAATTTCAGTAAGGTGCAATATATTTGATATCATATAAATAAGTGTATGTTAATTAACTTGTTATGACGATGCTGATTTGGTAAGCGTGGAACACATGCATTTGTAAATAAAACGATATGACTTTACCTGGCTATAATTAACAGGTCGCCTACATTTGTTTTATATGTTCGTGTGTTTTACCTTAACAAAAATAAGCAAAAACACAAGTGTAGACTTTAAATATATATCTATAAATTAATAAAATAAAAATCTGTATTCGCGCTATATGCAGATTAGTTCGTCAAACTTTGACAACCATTTACACAAATTATTCATTATGTAATACCCTTATGGATAATGTTAGACTTTTTTCTAAAGCTAACTACTTTAATTTACATTTTTTCTGCGATCCTAAATGGCAATATACATACCATGAAACGGTAAATGCTCGTGAAATAGTGGTAGTGTATAGTATATTTACATGAACTTACTGTCACTAATTACTCTGTGTATGCATTCAATTTCATATGACTAATAATTTCCTTTATATAATATTTTAATTAGAGATTGTATTGAATTTGAAGTTAATAACATCACTTGAGGTAATTTCGTTGTTATCTCTTAATTTAATGTGTACATTATTGTCAAAATGCCAGATTTTCTATTGCCGATTCTGCTTAAAAATGATTACTTAAAGTTTAAAAGTTGATAAAAGGACAAATAAACGTGTCGGTTTACAATGATAACATCTTCTGCTGTCATTAAAATAATGTGCTTCGTCGCTTATGGGAGATGTAATGAATTTGGACGTTCTCATTTCACCTATAGAAATAACTCAGCATGTTTGATGCTAAGACTCAATTTTATGATCTAATACAACGTATTGAAACGACATATTTGCCCCTAATAACTATATATGGTGGTAAGAATTCAGATCTGTACCGGGCTCTTGTCAACCAAAATACACACATAAATCCTTATTTGGTTAATGACAATCTTATTTTTAATTTAATATTAGATTTTTACATTCTGCATGCTTTCCAGTTTTCAAAAGGAGGTTTGGTAAGGCATCAGTAACCCTTCACGAAGGTCCACGGGTTAACGCTTTGGTGATTCTTCTAATAAGAATGTGTTCTTTATTTCCAAAATGAAGCACACAACGCGATGATAAACATAACCGCAAAATGTACCTGCATCAAGAGGTTATATAAATGTCCAAAATTATTAAGGATGCATGTTATTACAATCGTTATCAAATGCTTGTCAGTTCCATATACCATCGGCATCAACTTCATTAAATCAAGTCTAGAACACATAAGAACTTGAAAGTGGCTTGGAAAACAATCAGTTCCATATATCCTTATAGGTGCTTTCATTGTTGTTCGCTTTAAGAGCTTACTTCATAAAATATTTACCTTAAAAGATGACACGTGCATGGTGGATAGAATAACGTACTTACAATCTCCGGAACCACAAAGGATGAAAAAAACACACTTTCACACCAACATTTCGCTCATTTCGTCGTACAGCACAGGTACATATTACTCCAAAAGTAGCAACAATTAAACCATCCCCTTGCGGTCAAATAGGTGAACAACCTAATCCGGCAACCGTATATTTAACTGAAAAAGTGAAACGTTTGACACTAGTAAAACTCTTGAACAACATTTTGGAATTTGAACTCTTTTAAATGTCTTTTGAAAAATTACCTGAACAAAATAATAAATATTATGAGATCCCTTCGTTGAAATGGTAATTTAAATAACTTAGTCAGACGTAGTATTTTCCCAACTGAATTCCCAGGCGATCTTTTGCGTAAATAATGAATGCGATTTCCAGAAGGGTTTATTGTAAACGCTACAACTACGCATATATCCCCGTAGCAGTTGGGTCATTTCTAATAAATAATAAAACAATTATCTGTCGGCCATTATGCTATCAAACCGCCCTCAATGTCCTCATTTTCAACTATGTTCAATTTCTTGTTAACATAATAATACAAACTGAATAGAGTGTACACTTTAAGTAGATCAGATGTCAACATTTTGAACTACTTTTTTCTGTAAACCCCCAGTCTTAAAAATCGCATTTTGTTTTGTGAAATATTGAATCATATTACATAATGTTTCTATATTCAAGTAAATCATATATGTTAAAAATATCGAGGGTTCATAACTTCACGCTTTGATTTCTATTTGTGTAACCTTGCGATTGTAGAATCATGGATCTGATTGGCTCACTGAAAAGCTTTCAGAAATCGTAGAGTTTGATTCGATTCATACTTCTTTGTGACTCAGATCGAGCGGCGTTGTTTTGTCATTTAAATATTTATTAACTTTATCATAAACACTCATTTAATATTCATAGAACATGTCAGAAAGGTAAGAAAGGTCAGTGTGTCGCTTCATTTCCTGCAACAGATCTTACTGTGTAAATACCCTTGGTTAAGGACATTCTAGTAACATAATTCTGAGCCCGTTTGCACCAACAATTCTTTATTCCTACGAAGTTTCTTCAGCAATATGAGTTTGTGAATTAGACTCAAGAATGTTTTCTTGGACTAAATAATTTTCTTTATTATTAAGTCTAAGAATTGTTGGTAAATACGGGCCCTGTTTTTTTATTGATAGTAATCAGCAAATGTTTACCGCACTAAACAGTCATATTGTGCCTCAAGGTTGTTCGGCCTATTACTGGCGTCATCACTATGTAATACATAATTGTGACACGTTAATGGGTAAGTAAGCACGTTTGTTGATTGGGGTTTTAGTGTCTGTTTGATGGTCTTACTTTGTGTAATTGTCAAAATGTTGCACATATAGAAACAACAATGCCTTACTATTTAGTAGATGCTTAATTTACCTACATAACTCCAATCCTCCAGCACACGCAATTGCATGCAAACGAATGTTATAACGCAGTGTTCATATTTACGCAGTAAACGCATATTTTCAGCATCACTTTTCATTCCCAAACTGATTTGATCTGTACCAAAATTGGCCTGGCCTGTCAATTCGGAAATGTGTCGAGACAATATCTTAATTTAAATCCTAGGCATGACAATGGAAGGAACATGTCTACATTATTTTTCAAGATTTTTGACCTAAATCATCTGACGTTACATAACTCAACTGTCGTGCTTGCATTTCCGTTCCGCTTGTTTCTATTTAAATAAAACACGTACGTTTATACGTAAATAATTTTTAATTAATGCATTAAGCAGGTGCCCCACAAATTAATCTAGGTCCGTATACGACGATTCCGTTTGCTTCAACAGCTTGAACTCAACATTAAACATAGGAAACGAATTTTTCGAGAACTGAACGTATAAAAACACTGCAGATTTTGACGATTTTGTAGATAAAAAATATAGAGTGAATAATTATGTTATATGGTTGGTTATTGCACACACCATAGCATAGATACGGGACTAACTACACTCAAGACGCATCTGCAAGAGGGCGATATTTGTATAATGATGGTACATTATGCAAAAATTAATCTTGAGATTTTTATCGAAATGTTTAGGCGCCGGTGCAACGGTTATTAAACAATGATATTACATTATAATGTGGGTAGTTATCATGTATGACATGACATAATATATTATTTACTTGATACAATCTATGTAATGTATGCAAATAATATAGAATGTTATCTTCGCAAAATCAAGCAGTTATTAATATTAGACATGAAACGCAAAATACACATCAATACAACCTAGATTTACAAACATAGATGGACAGTATATTTGACAACTTCAATTACGTACATTGAAATGCCGTTTGCGAATCTCACTCATAATACTTATGCCAATCGTCTCGGTGGCAATACATCTTGAAGGTTCAACCCAATCATTTATAGTTGGAATATTTAAAATATGTGTTTTTTTGTTAAATCTCATTGGCTTGTGGCGGTCCGATTATTTGGTTGGTTCACGCGCATCTCACCTCAGGGACCCGTGTTCGATCTCAGCTCGTGGTAAATGTAAGTTTATTTATTGGTCACCACAACTGACAGGTGGTGTTTCCTCCAGCTACTTTGGCTTCCTCCACAGCACTATATCACACGAAAATAAATGTATTTAAATAAAACATATATATATAGCTGGACATTGAAACTCTATTATAAAGTTAGGTTGATTAGGTACAAGTGCTGGGTCAGACTTCGGGCCCTCAAATAATACATCATCAGACGCAGACGAACCTTATAAACTTCGAAATACACACAGGCACGCACGCACACAGTCACGCATGCACGTATGTACACACACACCTATTCGCTATTGTAAGCATTTAAGGATTTTAAATGTACAGCTGGATAAATTACTTAAAGTACAATATTCATTTTGCATTGATGCAATATAACACCACATAGCATTTGGATACGCCAGTAAAGACACACAGCGATTCATGGTCGTTTTAGATAAATGCAAATGCAAATGCATGTGTTTATAGTCTGATTACTATATACATTATCAACCGACTTTGACAATTTGCACCCCGATCACTGGGATATATAAGTCGTCCGTTTACATTTACAGAATGATATATTAAGTGTGGAATGTATTGTTAGCATTCCAATATCTGTTTGGAGCTAAGGGGCTTTTTTCGTCAAATAATTTTAGAGATACTCGAATCTTGCGTCCTTTTTGAAAAAAAATCTATTTCACGTTGCCTTGCACTTATTATACAGGGATAAGTTAACCCTTATAAGGTAAGTAAGGTAATTCTCTGTAACTAAACACCACTATGGGAAATTGCACATCAGTTATGGCAATACAATAATGTTGTCGAAGATCAAATGACAAGTTTTTATATAAATTGTGAATGTCATCAAAAAAAAATGCACCAGCGTTTCAAACGAAGCTAAATACATAATCTTTAATTAAAAGTTCAATAGCATTTTGCATTTGCTCGGTTTATGAACGGTCTGAACAATGCTAATTTTTGGGGGACCCGCTTAATGCTAATTATTATAATTACTACTTTATGTGTACACATATTATAATTGTTGAAGCTGCAAGGGCTACCACGAATATCTTTCGGAATCTCGTTTCACTTTTGGTTTCATCTTCGTCGAATGGCGAAGCGTTAACGTTCGCACCAAACAATGGCTGCATCGAATAATTAACGAATAAAAAGCAACGATAGTAAGATTCGCGGAATACAATTACGTCATTTGGTCACATTTTGATGAACAAGACAACGCTCAAATATAATTCCGAGGTTGATGATAGGCTACATTTCTACATGTACTTTAGAGAGAAAAGTTTATGATTGAATGAATTTCCTTTGCTTGGTTATAAACCGCTAATCCGTATTTGTGCGAATACAAATAAAACAAAATGTATATGTCAATACAGTATAAATAACAGGATTAATTGTCTGAATATTTATTACATTAATAATTATAATCATAATAGACATTTTGAAACAAAACATTACATGTGTACCGTAAGACAGCAACGCAGCATTTTGTTCAAGTAACTAACATTTTTTATGTTCTCTTGCTTAGAAAATATGAATTTTGGTAAAAGTCTAATTAAATGGGTAAAACTTTTTTATACCGATATAAACAGCATAATTTTTTAAAAAGGCTTTTTTTCAAACAGTTTTAACATCGAACGAGGAGTAAGACAAGGATGTCCACTCTCATCCTCGCTATTTATTATATGCATCGAGTATCTATCACACTTTATCCAATCAAATAACCTTATTAAGGGAATATCGCTAGAACCAGACGAAGAAATTAAACAGTCCCTATTCGCTGACGATGCAACTTATTTTTTTAAATGACAGTAGTGACTCATTCAATAATCTTATAGAATCGCTAACCCTNGCACAAGCTATTATAAACACTAGACTGGCCAATATCGTTGAACAAGCTTTAAAACCTTATACATGCTGTCTGCTACAATGTAAACATATTTACTAGCTGCAGTTGTCGTCCCTAGCGTAGTTAAGCATACTGATGTTCAAAACTGCCTCTCTACTTTAGCGTAGCGCTCACACTAAAAACATTTATCAATGACGATCTGACACTTCTGGACAACGTGCGGGTGTCGTTTCCGACGATGGACCTGCAAATAGGTATGCATATTAGTAATTGTCTTTCGCATAATGATATTATATAAGTATTGTTTAACATATGCATATATATGGGCATATACATAATATATTAAACTTCACAATGCAATCACCATCCGGTATTGGCGTAGACAACACGTCTAAGTTATATGCATTCGGTTTTGGCTTTCTGGAGAATGTAGGTGTCTCAGACTTAGAAGGATCAAATAAGACATGCAATGTAAAGGCCCTATAGATGTTGTGTTGATAAACATTTTTATACTCATCAGACAATATGATGCACATATAAGGTAAGTGATAAGCGTTTAGTCAAATAAAAATATAGTTTTATTTTGATAAGCTGTCTATGAGGTTAATGTTTATTGTAAAGACTATTGCGATTAATACTGGGCTAAATATAAAAGTTAGCATGTATTTCAACCAGATGCTGTGCATTGTTTGTTTATCATGTTTTTGCAAAATGTTATATTGCCTATAATAGTATATTGGTTTAAAACATATTTATTCTAGAATTTGTTTACAAGATATATTACAAACATCTTAAGTTTTTAGGATTGGATGGTTAGCTAAGCCATACTAGTGTATTCAATTGATCACTTGCCTTAAAGAATATGTCTGAAGTATAGTAAATTACTCTCTTGATAGTGCTTAAGAAGTTTTGTTATTCCTATGTTTGGTACAATATTGATTATAAAAGGAGATAAAGTATTGTTAACATCTGCTAGTCTTTTATTTTAGATATTTGACTATACAGTATAGAATAATACATACACCACATGAAAAGCATTAAAGCTGATGTTTTGAATTTAATGTTTACATACCTTTTTAATCTATGGCATTTGTTTGAACATTAGTATTTTGCCAAAGTGGGAAAACGTCCCTTTGAGGGGAACCAAAGGTTACACATGTAATGTTTAAGTATATGTTCATTAGCACGACTCTTATGTCCCTTGATTATAATATCACATTATGCACATGAAAAGGAATTCTCAATGTCACGCGATTTTCATTTGGCAATATATTTTATATTAGCAACTGAAATATGTATCACACCTTGTGTCCATTCACCATTAAACTTCAAATTATGTACACAATTTAAATCCTCATTCACCATGTATTTACCATCCCAGATTATGGCTGATTTGTTGATTAAACATCATCTTGAATAGCCATTCATACATTTGTGAACAAACCTATAGAAATAGGACGAGCTAGTTATTGGTGTCAATCTTGTGGTGATGATTAGATTATTGAATTATAGAATTGAAAATGTATCTTTAAATAGATTTTAAAGTTCGATCACGATTGAATTGTTTGGGAAAACATATATTGATGGATTTGTATCATTTGTTAAATGGTTTGACATTTGAGTTTGGAATATCGTATATGGATAGTCTTAGGTCATACAAGATTTTGATAAAAACTTTTTAAAACTATGCATTTATCAGATACATTTGGTTGTGTATTTATGCTATTGATTTGGTATTTTGTTAAAGTGGTTTGTATTCAAAACTGAATATGTTACTCTATCATACAAATTAAAAAGTTGGTTTTGTTTTGCTCTGTTTATATTTTTTAAATAAAGTATTTTTCGAAATATTCACAGCGGTAAAAGTGTTCATATTTAAGTTTTAACTGCAAACAGCTGAATATATCGCATCTTTTCATCATTCTTAATGTACAAACATGTATCATAGTTACCACAAATTTAGAGTTTATTTAAGTTTCTTTGACAAAGACAAGTATGTATTGATGAACTTTTAACAATGATTAACTCTTATTTCTTTGGAATGAATTGTGTTACCAGTATGCGTCGAACATATCGAGAATGTGCAACCAATAAGCACATTCAATTACCTGAAAGCAATATACAAAAGCATGTGAAATCTTATCCTGGAGCCAATTACGCTAATACCAATATGTTTCATGCTGCATCTTCAAACGTCATTAATTGACTTACATAGATTGGCCATGCGTTTTCGGTACGACTTTCGTTCACAAAGGAATGTTGGAATCATTTATTTTCTGAACTATTTAAATTAAATGTAATGAACATTGTTAACGAACTTGTTATCCGATTGGAACTTTAAAGGTTTTACCAAGGGTTTTAAACATTCGTTACAACACAACGCAATGCCATTTGTGTCTGGTACCTATGAAAAGGGTCTTTTTTTTATAAATATTATAGCGATCCTCTTGAACTTCATATTGTGCACAAACCACCAAAGTATAAAAAAACATTATGCACGGCGTATTATCATTCTCTTAAAACCTCAGTGATCGCACTGCTACTAGTCTGTCTATTATATGCACACATTCAATTCATTTGTTACTCGAATTTATGTGTTCATCGATTAAGTGATTTAATTAAATCAGTCATAAACCGAGTGATCTGAGATCTAAATTAGATATAAATAACTCACTTGCATAAACAATGTCGTGAATGAGATGTTTACGATCAGTGCAAAGGTCAAATGACTTCATATTGGCGTTGTTTTACGATTGTTTCGTCAATATGTTGGTGGTGGTGTTATCCGTCCTCCTCTAAGCATTCGATATATGCGGCGTGTATGCTAACGTATTCCGTTTGATCTATCACATATTCGTGTTTATAGTAAAATAATAACTAACAGCATGTTATTTTATATCATTTTGGTTGGGTGTGTTTTCTTTTTTTTCTATAAGCATTGTTGTTCATTTTCTACAAGATTGTAGTATCACTGTTTATGTGAATTGTTAGCAATCGTTCTGACCTGGATGCTTACGCCAGGTTTCTTCTGTAAAAAATGAAGCTGGATTGAAATTGTGCATTTAATCGTGCAATTATCGTGGTGATCTTATTGGCTATGAGCAGATCGTGAAGTCATTATCGTAAATTGTGTTTATCGTTGAATGTTTTGATCGGTTCAAAACAAATCTACGATGAACACGATAAACTGAGACCAATTTTTAATCGCGGTCAATCTTTCAAAATTAATATATCGTTAGTCTTTGTTACAGGCGATGCAGTTGTCGGCTATTGTGTTATAAAACGATTTGATTCTCAAATTTGCCGTGTATCTTCGAAATAACAAAGCGAAGGTTAAAACATGTCATTGTCGTATTCCTGATAATCCATTGTGAACCTTCGATTGTTTTGTCCGCCAAAATGTGTTTGACCACACACTATTTACTTAAATGCTATTAACTATACTACTTTATGACATGTTTGATTTTGAAAGAAATTTTATTGCGTTGTAGGACGATGTTGTATGATCGATAACTCATTCCACATCTCCGCCTTGCAACCAATTGAAGCTGCCCATTAACAATCAATAATATGTTAGGCCTTCCTTTTCGTCCATTGAAGATCAAAGGATGATTGTCTACCCATTCGATATTAATATTTTCCTGGAGGTAGACAGCCTTAATCCGATTAAACTTACTATTAAAAGTGTTAATGTGTCTTCATGAAAGTGTTCAAAACGTGTATGCAATATTTACTGCTCTTATTGTGAAGACTTTGTATGTAATGCCCGTTTTGCCGTAAATTTAACCGTAGCTATGTGTACGATTCAATCCGCAAATGCATCTTGCAATTACGATTATTATGTAATTTTGTATAACCTTAATATAAATTTATTGTATATCAATTAAGATTTGATGTACCTCAATACCCGATTAACTTAATATGACTGTGTTTTGCCGTCTTCACGTGGCAGATCCTGTGCAAGCGAGCATTGATCACATTCTTGCGCATTTTAAAATAATATTTAGAATGCTTATCGCCTTTATTTGATACAACAAGAAGAATAGATTTCACGAAATAAACAACACATACATGTTCCGGAGAAATGATTTGCTTGTAATCAAATTATATTCTTAACCATCATTTCGGAATAAGGATCGGAATAAGCTAATACCAGTTTATTTCTTGTTTTCCATGCAAGTTTACCACATTGTTTCAATGTGTCGAATTATTAAACGCCGTGTTTTACGATCTACAATATTATATAAGAATCATTCATGTTTTAGTTTTGAAAATTCCAGGTTGAACTTTTTTCGCTACAGCTATGAAAAGACCTTACAAGTTGTACGTGTTTAACAAAGAATGAGAAAATTCATGCTGATTTAATATTGTAAAAACACACAGTACAAACAAACCAATTAAAAATCCAGGCACGTCAATTAATTTCAGTAAACTCTTATCCTTTAGTTTGTTACAATTTAAACACTATGCTTTGCATAAGAACGTATACGGCACTAAATATCTATTCGTAAGATAAATATTATACACATATATATCCTTCCAAGCTTTAGATGAGGCCATATTCATGTAAAAGCGCACAACTTTAAATGGACTATCGTTAAGTGAACTTTTCGCGTAAACAAAACATTTTTGGTAGAAAGGGTCTTTCTTGGTATCTGTATGTTATGTATACCGTTGATCTATCATTTTAGGATTCCATATAAATAACATAATTATGTGATGGTATTAATTACTGGAGCGAATCAGCAGAAACAATGATAGTAATAATATGCTAAATACTGAGAACATATAAATGTAACACATATACATAGGCGTATAAGTATCAGCCTAACCGACAATGTTATTTGTGTGCACTCATTTTGAACTTTTTGCTTAACGGATATCTATAAAATGGAGAATTGTTTGCGTCATATCGACTGTTTGTTATAGATCTATGGAACTGTAAAATGTTCTTTATTAACACGGAAACTATCCCATGTGTGTACTAAGACAATACCCTTTACTGAAATCAAATGTATTAAGAAACGTATTACGACGCTATAAAATATACTACACCAGAAAAAATTTCAAGCACAGTGCAAAAATTAACCGTATTGTTGGCCCACTGAATGTGACCTTCATTTATCCAAATTCTTATTTCTGAAAATAACATATTAAGCTATGTTCAGTGAATCGTTAACGCAACTTTTTATCGCGAACATATTTCTGCTGATTTGCAAACACATATACGTGTTCTTTAACTGGTGCACACTATTTTTCTGCCACATTGTACTCACTGAAAGCGAAAGAAAAGAACCTATTGTTTCAGTGAATTTAGCATACTATAAGTGTATTCATTTGCGATGTAGATATTACAGACGTAATTTATGATTGCATGTAAGAGCCTCATAGAGCACTTGAAAAAAATAATCATGCCAAAGTTTAATTCAGTCTAATTTAGTTGTAAACAACCTGACCCTGTCATTAAATATGACTGAACATTTGCAGATTTTGTTTATCATTCCAGATTCCAGAAAATAATTGCATCTGCGTAATCTAAGAAACTGTTTGTTTAATTGTAATACGAGAAATGTATAAACCACAGTTATGTGTATTATTTGCAAAGGCCGGCTTCATCGGCAAACAGTCAGTGGTAAAATGCATTGTATAAAATGCTGTACTGTTATCTGCAAATAATACATCGGGGAAGCGCAATATAATTTTCCAAATCAGATAAGCGCACGCGTCTCATTTCAAGTTAATATAAATTGTATCAAAACTTGATTCAACCATAGTTCGCTCTGCAGTTTTATTATTTATTTAAGCGGATGTGATTTGTGCGTAGTGGATATGCAAATGTAATTTTATTGAAGAAAAATAATTAAAGATTATACCGATAACATCTGGATAGCGAATACAAAGTTTTTGTTTTTATTGTTGCACTGCCGATACAGAATAAATGTTTACTTTACATTTACTTAATCCTGTGTACTACTATTTCAATATAGATAGTGATTTCCCGTATGACTGGATTGCTTTTAGACTTTTTTGTTTGCTTTTATTAAGTTTATTGATATACATTCGAATGGCACATTTGAAGTTTGATTGGTAGTTGCAATACGTGTATGTTTTACGGCGGAAATGGTGTGAACCGTTACTGCATTAAACATCACCACCTTGAATCCATGTACAACGTCCATTACGAGTTTATCAGGCGTTATGCATCCTATTAATTTTGAAGATTAAATTACCGGTTTTATATTCGATTAGATTGTAAAGTTATTCAGGTGAAGTTAGCCTCATGATAAACTACTCGTCATTGAACACTGTACAAGATTCTTTATTCGAGCTTTAAATACATAAATTCAACGTTCACTGCCCTATTAAATTCTAATGAATACTGATGGTTTTATCCAGTTCACGTGAGAGTTCTCATATTCGAGTGAACGGTCTAATGCAAGTCATTTTAATGTGTACGTTTGAATCCGAGCCATTCTGAGGAGGGTGTTTACATCTGAGATAAATATAATACATAGGACTAATAAAACTCCAGAGGAATTATCAGTTGAGAAATGTTTATTAACCCACCCTAGTCTCTTATTTCAGGCAAGTGACCAACTACCTAAACATTCAGTCAATACAGGACGATACATACAACACGACCTAAAACATAAACATGATTACAGCTGCGGTCACTACATTTATACGATCAATTCATAGCAATGGGGTTACCATCAGTTGGAATGACGCGTCGAAACTTACACTTAGCCCAGAATTGATCACTAACATTCAAATGTAAACACAATTCAATTCATATTTTGTTTTTCAAATGTGAACTGTACGATTTAATCCGATCCATTTTGAAGTGTAGGATTAAATTCAAGCTATATTGAAGTGTACAATGACATCCGGTAATATGTGTAATGCATGGGTACAGTGCGTTGGCTGATAAGCGTAATATCTATATATGTCTTTACCTTGTTGTTGTAGATAACTTATGATAACATGGCAATTAGAACCATGAATTATAATTTAATAAAAACATAATAAGCAATACAACACTTTCTCAAATGTCACACCGATTAGTCATGTAGTTGTGATTTTCTTTTTTCTCGTGTGTTCATGCATCCAGTCAATTAAATTGAATTTATGATGTCTTGAATCCATTCGCTTCGTTATAAGAAAAAACATATAATTTAGTTGCAATCTCAAGGGTTAAAAGGTATATGTGTACACTAGAAAATGAAACATTAAATGTATTATGTGTATATGATCTGACATGACTTCTCATTTACTACCGTATTTTATTAAACGAATTCAGTAATGGTGTTAGTAAGCGAGCTTATTAACACATTTCTTGGACATGTTTAATAATTCATGTTATTAAATGACAACGATTGTCAGATCTTTTCTATGACAAGCTTTTTAATTTGCAAAACTTATTAACGTAAACGTCTCGATACAACATAAAAGTTGGTTATACGGCGTGAGGACATTTAAGCAAAATAACGTAACGCGATTGTTCAGTCTAACAAAACGTTTCCGATATAAACGCTAAAAAGCTATATAAGAAATGTTTAAGATATAATCAAATGTTCTTTATGGTTATATAACTCAAAGAAGCAAGGTTAAGCATGTGATAAAATGTAGTTCGTTATGTAAGATAATGCAAGACCGAACTACTGTAAGAAATTGCTGCAGATCAGATTTAGATTGAAATATAAATAGTTTGATGATCATAATCGTGACAGAATAATATTTGATGTACACAATAACAACGACAACGTTAGAAATATGTAATTTAATTTGTTTGTCTTTGCATTTATAAGGCTTTAATCCATTATGTTTCTTTATTCCCAAGGCTTTAGTTCATCATCAACAAAATATATAATTTCCGTATGATATTGGAATGGTTTAACATATTACCGATATAGCAAACATACGAAATAAAGACTGTTGAAGTATATGGACAACCAAATTTCGTTTAGTCCTCAAACGTGTATAGAAGCATAACTCTTATGAAGACCTACATATTAAAACACCTGTGTTACAACCGCTTGTTTGAATCGTTTCGGATGATGATAAATAACATTATTATGTGATGGCATTAATTACCGGAGCTAATCAGCAGGCACCATGATAGTAATAATATGCTTAATTCCGAGAACATACGAATGTAATACATGTAAATATGCGTATACGTATCAACCTTATCGACAATGAATTTTTCGTGCACTCATTTTGAACATATGGCTAACATATATTAATAAAATTGGCGGGGGGGGGGGTCATGTTATTTATTGAAACGGAAACTATTTCATGACCGTTCGAAAAAATATTCCTTTATGGAGAGCATTCGTATTACGACGCTATAAAATATATTAAATCAAAACGAATTACAAGCACAATGCCAGAATTTACCGGATTTGTGGTACACTGAATAATACATTCATTTATCAAAAATCTATGTTCTGACTATACAATGTTTTGCTATGTTCATTGAATCGTTAACGCATTTTGTTATCGCGATTATATGTTTGTATTTTTCTGCCATATTGCAAGCACCGGAAATGAAAGATAATAATATACAGTTTTTATGCATTTAATAACATACTATGAGTGTAAACAGACATTCATTTGCAATATAGGTCAGACTTATGTCACAATGTCATGTAGGTGCCTCATAAATTACATTATACATTACCTTTGTCAAATGTTAATTTTGTTGTAAACAACCTGCCACTGAGCAATTGAAACTGATTGAACATGTGCAGATGTTTTTGTTCATTCCAGATCCCAGAAAATAATTGCATCTGCGTAATTTAAGATACTCTTTGTCTAATTGTAATACGAGAAATGCATAAACCACCGATAGTTGTATTTTCTTTAAATTCTGAAGGCCGGCGCCATCGGAAAACAGTTAGTGGTAAAGTGGATTGTATAAAATGCAGAACTGTTATCGGCAAATAATAGATTGGGGAAGCGCAATCAAATTTGCCAAATCAGATATGCGCACGCGTCTCATATCGAGTAAATATAAATTGTATCAAACGCGAATCAACCACAGTTCGCTGCTGGAGTATTATTATGTATTTAAGTAGATGTGATATGTGCGTAGTGTATATGAACATGTAATTTTATGAATACATAAACGAAATCAATGATATACCGATTACATCTTGGTTGCGAATAAAAAGTTTTTTTTGCATTGTTGCACTGCAGATATAAAATATAATTATATTTACATTGACTGAATCATATGTTTTACATGTATATAATCATTCGTATATAATTCTGTTTAAATTTGTAAGTATCGTCTCATCATCCAAAATAAGTTAACATTAGCGATATTGTAAATTTGTATATTAATATTTACAATAATTATGCATTTAGTTATGTGTTGTTTAAAAAAACTACACGGCCGTCTCGCAGTTTGTACTGTAAGCATCTTGAAATACCTTTAACCGATTACACAGTGCCTCTAAGTTATCAGACAGGATCAGTTATATCTCAGAGCACAATACACACGGCCAAGGTTTCCCGATGAACAGCGTGATGACGGGAGCAAACGCCGTAGGACATTAGGAAGTTACGGGCAGAACGTAAAACAGTGTGATATGTTCTGGTGTTTACAAAGCATGTGATTTGTCTTGAAACAGCTTATTGGAATATTTTCGGATGATGATAACAACTTAGAACTGTAATATGATATAAATGCGAATTCAAAGGTACGTCAAACATACATCAATATATATTTAGGACATGGAAATTTTTTATATTTTTAACAGTTGACGATGTCTTTATGTTATTATGTTATTTATGTTATTACAATCGCTTATAAAATACATATCGAAAAGCATTGCGAACAAAACTGCGAACTTGATAATATAGCATTAGAGTTCTACACAACAGTTTGGTTTATATTGTTGTATGTGCTATTGTTTTATTGATATGGATCCATCACTCATATTTGGTTTAGAGGAACAAATATAATGTCAGTTGTACGGCATTAATATATCTGTTTTTATAAACAAAACCATAATTTGACGTAGCATTTAGTAAAGTTAAAACAGCAAATATAATGGAACCGCGAGAATCTGTAAAATGCAATATTGATTTGATTAAGCAAACAGTATATCATTGTTGTAAAACTATTCAATGATTATTGACTATTGGAGGCGTACGTGTAGCTCAATACGGTTCGGTATAACAGACGGTAAAATATTGCGAACGTAACTTTACCTTTCTTTTTTGTTCTAATTTCATACTCTGTATATATTTGGTAGCTTTTATAAAATGGTGTATATATATACATGTATATATTGATTTATTTATATCCGTTCTAACAACTTTAACGGTAGTTATAATTATTCACTTGCATGAAGGACAACATAACTACAAATTACAATTAATTACATTCAGTGTTTCCATGATTTAATCTTCTTATGGATCCAATACTGGATGTGTCAATGGTAAAGCTCTTATATTTACATTACGCGAGGCAATGTTTTATGTCAATACTTTTATATCGTACTTTTAATTTCAATTTGATTGTATAAATATGATTCTATGTTCAGGCATTGTGCTGAATATCGATAAAAATGAAAAGAATACTGATCATCAATGACGAGAAAACACGTGTTTATTGCTCGTGTAATTGGCACATTATTTGAATATTTGCATTACCAAAATTGTTAAATGAATTGACAACTTCATGCTATGCGCCTCATAAAACCCAAAAATGTCTTTAATATTAATAGGCAAATACTGCATTTTACTGGATAATGTGCTTATTGTGTGATGCAGTTTAATTTATGTGTGTATGTTTTGGAAATCTTTTAGGGATTACGCCTTTTGAAATAACTCAGCAGGTTAAATACTAACGATTATTTCTTGGGATCACATAAACCAAACTCATTTATAGACGCTACTGAACCAAATATCCTGATCAAACCAAACTCATTTATAGACGCAACTCAGCCAAATATACTGATGCAAATGGACAGGTTGTTAATGTACAAAACCCATCAAATCCTATTGGTTCAGTTATGGATTTAATATCAATTTGTTGTTGTCGTTGGATTGCACGTTTATTTTTATATTGAACTGTCTCTTGTTCAGCATTAGCAGTTAATTATACCCCCAGTACCATTGGTAATGGGGGCTATATAGGAGTCACTTTGTCGGTCGGTCGGTCGGTCTGTCTCGAAAGCTTGTCCGGGCCATAACTATGTCATCTATCAAGGGATTTTAAAATTATTTGGCACATATGTTCACCATCATTGGACAGTGTGTCGCGCGAAAAAATAACGTCAATATCTCCAAGGTCAAGGTCACACTTTGAGGTCAAAGGTCAAAAATGGCCATAAATGAGCTTGTCCGGGCCATAACTATGTCGTTCATCAAGGGATTTTGAAATCATTTGGCACATNTTATACATTACCTTTGTCAAATGTTGATTTAGTTGTAAATAACCTGCCACTGAGCAATTGAAACTGATTGAACATGTGCAGATGTTTTTGTTCATTCCAGATCTCAGAAAATAATTGCATCTGCGTAATTTTAGATACTCTTTGTCTAATTGTAATACGAGAAATGTATGAACCACCGCTAGTTGTATTTTCTTCAAAAGCTGAAGGCCGGCGCCATCCAAAAACAGTCAGTGGTAAAGTGGATTGTATAAAATGCAGAACTATAATCGGCAAATAATAGATCGGGGAAGCGCAATCAAATTTGCCAAATCAGATAAGCGCACGCGTCTCATATCGAGTAAATATAAATTGTATCAAACGCGAATCAACCACAGTTTGCTGCTGGAGTATTATTATGTATTTTAGTAGATGTGATATATGCGTAGTGTATATGAAAATGTAATTTTATGAATACATAAACGAAATCAATGATATACCGATCACATCTGGGTTGCGAATAAAAAGCCTTTTTTGAATTGTTGCACTGCAGATATAAAATATAATTATATTTACATTGACTGAATCATATGTTTCACATGTATATAACCATTCGTATATAATTCTGTTAAAAGTTTTAATTATCGTCTCATCATCAAAAATAACTTAACACTAGCGATATTGTAAATTTGTATATTAATATTTACAATAATTATGCATTTAGTTCTGTGTTGTTTTAAAAACTACACGGCCGTCTCGCAGTTTGTACTGTAAGCATCTTGAAATACCTTTAACCGATTACACAGTGCCTCTAAG
This sequence comes from Dreissena rostriformis, assembly GCA_007657795.1. Taxonomy (NCBI): domain Eukaryota; kingdom Metazoa; phylum Mollusca; class Bivalvia; order Myida; family Dreissenidae; genus Dreissena; species Dreissena rostriformis. The sequence goes on from VMBQ01000048.1 coordinate 350,801, forward strand.
TTATCAGACAGGATCAGTTATATCTCAGAGCACAATACACACGGCCAAGGTTTCCCGATGAACGGCGTTATGACGGGAGCAAACGCCGTAGGACATTAGAAGGTTACGGGCAGAACGTAAAACAGTGTGATATGTTCTGGTGTTTACAAAGCATGTGATATGTCTTGAAACAGCTTGTTGGAATATTTTCGGATGAAGATAACAACTTAGAACTGTAATATGATATAAATGCGAATTCAAAGGTACTTAAAATATACATCAATATATATTAAGGACCAGTCCACATGGAACATTTTATATGTTTAACAGTTTACGATGTATTTATTTTATTACAATCGCGTATAAAATACATATCGAAAGGCATTGCGAACAAAACTGCGAACTTGATAATATAGCATTAGAATTCTACACAACAGTTTGGTTTATATTGTTGTATGTGCTATTGTTTTATTGATATGGAACCATCACTCATATTTGGTTTAGAGGAACATATATAATGTCAGTTGTACGGCATTAATATATTTGTTTTTATAAACAAAATCATAATTTGACGCAGCATTTAGTGAAGTTAAAACAGCAAATATAATGGAATCGCGAGAATCTGTTAAATGCAATATTGATTTGATTAAGCAAACAGTATATCATTGTTGTAAACTATTCAAGGATTATTGATTATTGGATGCGTACGTGTAGCTCAATACGGTTCGGTATAACAGACGGTAAATATTGCGAACGTAACTTTACCTTTCTTTTTTTGTTCTAATTTGCATACTCTGTATATATTTGGTAGCTTTTATTAAATGGTGTATATATATATATATATATACATGTATATATTGATTTATTTATATCCGTACGAACAACTTAAACGGTAGTTATAATAATTCACTTTGCATGAAGGACAACATAACTACAAATTACAATTAATTACATTCAGTGTTTTCATGATTTAATCTTCTTATGTGGATACTGGATGTGTCAATGGTAAAGCTCTTATATTTACATTACGCGAGGCAATGTTTTATGTCAATACTTGTATATAGTACTTCTATTTTCAATTTGATTGTATAAATATAATTCTATGTTCAGGCATTGTGCTGATTATCGATATAAATGAAAAGAATACTGATCATCAATGACGAGAAAACACGTGTTTATTGCTCTTGTAATTGGAACATTATTTGAATATAATTTGCATTACCAAAATTGTTAAATGAATTGACAACTTCATGCTATGCGCCTCATACAACCCAAAAATGTATTTAATATTAATAGGCAAATACTGCATTTTACTGGATAATGTGCTTATTGTGTTATGCAGTTTAATTTATGTGTATGTTTTGGAAATATTTTAGGGATTACGCCTTTTGAAATAACTCAGCATGTTAAATACTAACGATTATTTTTTGGGATCACATAAACCAAACTCATTTATAGACGCTACTGAACCAAATATCCTGATGAAACCAAACTCATTTATAGATGCAACTCAACCAAATATACTGATGCAGATGGACAGGTTGTTAATGTACAAAACCCATCAAATCCTATTGGTTTAGTTATGGATTTAATATCAATTTGTTGTTGTCGTTGGATTGCTCGTTTATTTTTATATTGTCTCTTGTTCAGTATTAGCAGTTAATTTAAACTACTTTTATTGTCAATTGTTTCATTATTATTATAACTCATTTTAAACGCATGCTGTGTCATAGTGGTATTTCTGTCTGTAATGTTTTACTAATATATGGTGTCATATGCTAAGTTATATTATTTTATTCGTGTTTTACAAGAGAATACCCTGAACCAGTTTTCACTTGGCAAGTCGGACATAGGGTAAATTATAACGTATGTAATAAAAATAAAAAGGTTAAAACACTTAGATTTAGGTATTGGCTTAGTTAAGAGAAAACGATAAGATGATGGCCAGAAGTGACCAATTATAAGAAGCATTGTGATGTGAGAAGTAAAACTGTTGTTTATGGTTGTAATCGAGGAAGAACCTTGCATAATGTATGTCATGTTTTACGTTCAATATTTGTATCACTTGTTTCACTTCGTCAAACAAGTTCGTTTTAGCAGAATTATCACTTGTCTGTGGAAATGAAAAACCTGAAAGTTGATAAAAATATACCGATAGCCGTACAAGTCGATTGATTAATCAGCATATTTCGTTACAAGCAAATGCAAAAACCATCAGTAACATCGATTAATAATTAACCTTCTACATCTATTTTGAAAACTATTAAATGAACATTAAAGAATCATTTAGATAAAACAAAACATAAAATGAATTTTAGCTGCACCACCAGGAGAGAAACCTCGCATTATACAATGCGTCCCTTCATTTATGGCAACGAAAACAGTGCTAAACACTGAAACGCAAAACAAATGCTATATGGCAAGACACGTATGTACATAACAAATGTGAACACATGAACAAAACTGTGTTCACCGCCTTAGAACGAATTGATATTGCAATGTCAATTTCTTAAGCAAGATGCACGAGTATCAAATACGTATAGTAGTTAATTAAAAGCTTAATAAACATAGCATAATACCATTTTTACATTCTCATCTTCGTCGTGCAAGGCAGGAAGAAGCCAAACTAAATTTGTAAAAGGCCAAATAATACATTTTATTTCATTTTGTTCCCAAACAGACTCAAACTATGTGTATATGAAAATCCGTATGCTCGCCGTTTTATTGAGGCGTTCGTTTATTACAGGTCAGTTGATTCTGCTTTAATATTTGAACAGCTGGAGTATTAATATCGTAACATGAAAATGGATGTAATTGTGCTATATCTCCATAATGTTCAGGTACAATGTGTTATCCCTACTTGTTGGCGACTACACATTGTGACACATTTACGAAAATCGCGCGATAAAAAAGAGTGTAGCTCAAGTTGCATATGCAGACTTATAATTATTAACGTTCGGTTTTGAATGATACAATGAGACATTTATGTTATATCTTTTATGTTTCACTTATTTAATAGAACTTTACATTGCATTCCAAGTTCTGGATGATTATCGATATATGATTGAAATGATTTTCAATATCGAGTAGCAATTGTGTTTTGAGCAATTAAAAAGCACTCACGCTTCAGATGTGTTACATATACCTATTCAGAAAATTCAAATATGTTTAAAATGCATATGCCAAAAAATAGTTTGTCTTTATAAAGATATTCCTTAAGGATCTGTGCTTCAATTTTATCTTTTACCGAAATGCATGGCTTTGTAAAACGATTATTTTCATACATGTAGTTTATAATCGGCGCCACTAGTTATTCGAGTTACTGTTATAATGTAATATAATCTAATCTAATCAAGACTATGCAGATGTGTATTGTTTATTAATAATGCCAAATCAGCATCGATCTTTGATGACATATTGGGGGCTTGAAAATAATTGCCAGATAGGTAAGTGTATATTCTAGCCCAATTTCGATATGCTATGATAATGGTTATGTTTGATTTACCTTTGCATGTTGTTTTAAATAACAAAATTTGAATATTCTTTACAAATCGTGTATCATAGAAACCTTGTCTCATAAAGCGTACTAAATCACAAGACAAAGCCAATCATCGAATGTCAACCAGGTATAAAGATATTGTCTACCATTAGCTTACGGTCTTATGACAAGGCGTTGCATGCTTGAACAATTATCGGAAGAAAAGCTAAAGGAGAAGCGAAGACGCAATCTTTGTTTGATGAAAAAGACCAATATTCTCAATTGTTTATGAAGCAATGCCTACCTCCTTGTTTAGCTATCATGCATATTTATTGTAGATTGTCTTGACATAACAGCAATTATAGACAAAGAGAAAACTTGAATATTACTCTAATGAGTATTACCTACATTGTATACAAGAACAAAATCTTGGTCGGCCAATTATTCATTACATGAATGTTATTATAGTTGTGATTTCCTATTCGAATATACATATTCAAGAAATTTATGTGACGAAAATTGCAATCGATAATACAAGTTGTACACATATGCACGAATTAGAATGACGCTTGGAATTACTTGATAAAACAGTAACGCATTTATATCGGCATTGATTCGGTTTAGTGTTCTGCTGTGTAGCTTTAATTTGTGTCAGATGTACGTATGTTCAGTGTCCAGAAGTAATCGAACAATGATTTTTAACCAAAATAAGAATTTTTGTAAATCGTTAGTTTATATGTATTGTAACAACACATATATGCCTCTATAGGGGGTTGTTATCTGATATGCGCGTAAACTCACTCTGACTCTCCAATTACGATTGGCTCATGTAACATCGGTTTAACTAAGTTTTTGCATTATGAACATTTTATTTCGGAAACCCTGTGGTATGCTCAAATTCCCAGTTGGTTTTTAAGTGTCTGTAGTTTTATTATAACCAGAAGTGCCTGCTGCCTAAATTATTGTTTAGTGCTTTATCCAGTTATGCTATGCTTTCAAGACAATAATACATGTTTTCTATGAATGAGGACCGCATACTGATAATGAAGGAATTTCGTATGTACGCTATGTGATATTAATTCAGGAGTATTCGCTTTGAAGTTAATTATTGATAAGTATTTATAATAGCTTAAGGTTTGTGATTGTAATAATCGAATAGCGTCATTTGTTTTTAGAAGGTGCCATGTAACGGTTTGTAGTTCAATTCGTGCTACTGATATATTTGTGGGTAAACGGTATGAGCAGTTTCGTTGTTTGATATTGATTCACAGATTATTGTTCTCACAATTTAAAGTTCTAATTTAGTAATGCATGCTTACATATGTGCTGGAATAAAAATCATATATCAACACATTATACATGCTACCACTCCACTCATTTTACAAGATACTCACCATACCAAGTTGTAAGATGCATGATTTTGTTTAACTTCTGATTATGATGTTTCGCAAAGATTGTATTTTTCGAACATATTGCTTATTATGAGAATTTAGCTCATACGGGTTTGTTGCATACCTCTAAAGTTTAAATAAATTGTAGTTCGTTATTTCTTTAGTCGGTATGCAATCAGGGATCACCGTATGTGTTCTATACATACGTATCATTATAAAGCTGTCTTAACTATACCAGATACTGTATGATCTAATTACTGCGTTCTTTCCCGTTTTTCTTTTATTTATGCTTATCTATCGTGAGTTTTATTATTATGTGTGTTAACCAACGGATGTATAGTCCGATATATTATAAATACGATTTAATTCAATGAGTTATTTTCATTTTAATGAAAAACGAAAACATAACCCGAAACAATCTGTGAGATGCGTACTTAATGTTCGGTTAAAGTAAACATTTATATGCGTTATATGACTAACATAAACTTTAACAATTTAATTCCGCACTATTTAAGTGACATATATTGTACATATGCACACATTTTCTTTATAATTAAGTTAAAGAGAGGAAAGCAACTGTGTATACCCACAACATGCCTTGCGTCGATTTGTATTAGTTGTCATGATTTTTCAATTGGACATTACACTACAAAAACTGTTAGGAAGTGGTGTTATTATCAGTTAACTGATGTAACTTAAATGCGCATCGGATCTTCTGATTGTTCTCCCACATTATTTGTTTAGGTCAATTACAATCTCTACACTTTCAAAAACAACCCAAAAGAGAATTCCCATTCCTGAGTTGAAATAGTGAAATGAGATGTCATTACAGCTTTAATCGGGGAAATACACGTGCATATTACATTCCAAATGTATATGTCCCCATGTTGTATATAATTATGCAACCTGGGAGTAATACAGTCTTGTTATGCTCTGTTCATACTGAATTTATTGAATTGCATTCATGCATTTCTATTTGAAGTTTGATACTAACTTTCGCTTGAATATATGCGCATAAAAAATATTATCATTACCGTCATGCTTGTTCCAAAGATGGAATTAAATGAGCATAACAGATTCATTCAATAACTGAACATGTTATAAATGAGGGCAATATATTTGTATTATAATTTTAATAACTTTAAATATACAAGAACGTAACGTATAATAATCATTTTGGATTATTACACAGAACTAGTATTTGGCAAAATATAGATACACAATAACGTTGTTGTCAACACAAGATACAGATTGTTATAGGAAAGTAATTGATTTTGTGTCAGTACAAGAGAACCAATTGACCAGTTGTAGACTAACTTACATCAATATGCATACGGCGTTTATACAGGACATACGTCCACTAAGACCTATGGTAATTGAATGCCCTCGTCAAGTTAGTCCGTCGTTTTCACAAGCCGCTGTGACCGTCTTTTGTCCCGCTGCATCGCGGTATAATTTATCGTTTTGTCAGTATACAAAGTCGTTACAAATTCTGGATAGAGTGATGCAATCTGTAAGCAAATATCAACGATGCGTTGTCCTCTGACCTTACCCATCACGTTTACTAAACTTCATGTGCAAGGACATGCAACTCTAATATACATAACACAACTTTCTTTAATCGTGACAATTCTACACGGTAGCATCATTGTGATTGACCAATACTTAAAAAACACACGATAACAAGATGTCATATTATTAATGGAAAGGCGCTGGATTTTTAAAAGAAGATTCATTTGACAATGTTGATTTGGAACAAGCGCATTGTCCAATAAAACGATATGATTTTTGATGTCTACCGTTGTATATGTTTGTTTGTTACACATTAACATAAATAAGCAAATAAACAATCGTATACTATAAATATATATAAAGTTATACTATAATTATGTTCACAAGATAGTTATAGATTAGTTCGTCACACTTTGACAAACACACACACATTACTCAGTGTAATACCCTAATCGATGAGGTTTATTCAATTTCCTTCGACCACTAATTATATTTTTTAAATATTTTAATTGGAAATTTTATTGTATTTGAACTTGTAAATGGCATATGAGGTAATTTCGTTTTATTCTCTAAATTTATATGTTTAAATTATTGTCAAAATGCCAGATTGTCAATTGTCAAATAAAGTTTATTTTGTTATATAAATGCAAATGAACGTGTCGATGTACAATGGTTGCATCGTCTGTTGTCATTAAAACATTTTGCTTCGTCGCTTATGGGAGATGTAATGAATTTGAACGTTCTTGTTTCACGTATAGAAATAACTCAGCATGTTTGCTCTTTATACTTAATTTTAGGATCTCATGCGACGTATCTGAAACGATATTTTCGCCCCAAATGACTATATATGGTGGTAAGAATTCGGATCTGTATCAGTCTCTTGTTAACAAAAAAATTACATTAAAAAGATTCTGTTAATTACAATCTTATTATTATTTTATCCTACCGCTAAAGGATTTTAAAGAAGGAATAGAATACATGTCATGTAATATTTTGCTTTACACGCCTAGGATTCTTTACATTTAACTCGTTAAATTGTATCAAGATCCTTGTTTATTGGTTCCAGAATCAAATATAAAGATGCATTTAATGAATTACTTTTAAAACAATTTACCTTATAACAATAAAAGTCCTTAATCAAATACAGCGTTTCTATTGATTTTTTAACTGAAAGCAAAACACACCGCCGAACTACACGCGCTTGTCTGCTGACATAACGTCACTGGATTGCATCATTTATTCAGTTCAAGGACATCAGTGTCTGGGAATTTTGAAACGCAGGTGCATTAATATATGACGTATTTATGGGTAAAGGATGGATTATTGTTATAAATAGTGATGTTATCCCATAATGAGAGACACTTTTAAAATGTTTCGTCATAATATTTTTTTCTTAAAAAAAAACACTCAGATTTAAATCATAAATCGTATAGTTATGTTTATGTTATTATATAGCTCCCGCAACGTTGTTTGTTTCCAGTCTCATCGTATCATTGTTCATACTTATGCATTTAATGCGATAGCTATGAATGTGTGTGTTTTTTTTTATCTTCGGCGTCATGTCCGCTTTATATATGGACTAAAGAGCATATTTAAACGCGATGCTTTTCATACATTTGTTTCTTGTACGTCAAATCGAATGAGCTTATTTATATTGCACAGCTGGAATTTAAATATCACAGCATGGGAATGGATGTAATTGTTGTATATCACCATACTTATCAGGTTAAGTGTACTAATCCCAGACAGTAAGTCAAATATTTTATAAATATTTATTCTCCCAAGCATTACAATAGTTCATATAAAAGAACATCTTCGACAGTTATTGTAGACACTCTTGTCTTCTTGTATTACTATAAATATATCAACAACGACATGATATACTCTTAACAAACGCTGGAGCGTGGCTCTCCACTGGAAATTTGTTAGCTGTAACGTGGATTGTAGCAAATGCTGTACAGTTTATCGGCAAATAAAACAACGGGAAAACGCAATATAATTTGCCAAATCTGATAGGCGCATGCTGCTCTCATCGAGTAAATATAAATTGTATCAAAACGCGATTAAACCATGGTTCGCTGCTGGAATACTAGATGCATAAAATTGGATATGATTTGTGAATAGTGATGTTAAATGTCATTTTATTGAATACATAAACCTGGTTAATGTTATACGGGTATTTGTGTTTGAAAATTGAAAGGTTAATTGTTTTAATTATTAAACTGAAATTATAGTATTTTAATCATGTTTTACATTGACTTAATACTATGTAATATATTTTATTGAATATTTTTCTTTGTAAGATCGCATATGCTTCAATACAGAAACAATATAAATATCGTTCAGTTTTAAACTGACAATAATATTTGTTTCGATGTCATTTTAAAAGTTTCGGCTGTCGCGATGTTTGAAGTGTAAGCATCGAGAAATACCTTAAACCGATTGGACAGTGTCTCTGTGTTATCGAGTAGGAGCAGTTATATCTCAGAGCATAATAAACACGGCCCAGGTTTCCCGATAACCGGCTCGTTGAATGAACCAGAGGCCGTGGGACATGAGGAAGTTACGGGCAGAACGTGAAACAGCGTTATATGTTTTGGTGTTTACATAATTTCTTGAAATAGCTAAATGTTTTGGAACATTTTCGGATCATACACAAAGCCTTAACACTTACATAGGATATACATGCCAATGTAAAGGTACGTACAACATACAGCAATCTATATGTTGGTTCAATTCACATGTAACATTTTAGTTGTAAGTTTTATTTACTATTTATAACAATAGCATATAAACTAAATATCGAAAAGCAGTGCGTTCACAACTGCGAACGTGTTAATATAACATAAGAATTCTACACAACAGTTTGGTGTATATTGTTTGATTTGCTATTGTTTTATTAATATGGACCCATCACTTATCTTTGGTTTAGAGGAATTTCTAGAATGTCTTGAATGATATTGGTGTTATTTCAAGGTATGTGCCGTTTTTTTTTATAATCGCAAATAGTTATGCGACATTAATATATCTGTTTTTATAAACAAAAATGTAAGATGAAGTAGCTTTTGTTGCAGTTAAAAAAAAACAAATACGATGGGAACGCTTACATCATTTAACTATTATTCAATAGCAATATTAATTTAATTAAACCTACATTATGCAATTGTTATAAAACAATCAAAGGAAGGTTGCCTGCTGTATGCGAACGCTTAGTTCAATACGGTACGTTATAACAGATGGTAAAACATGCGGTTAAATATTGCGTAGGCTACGATACTAGATTGTCTCACGCGCTTATATATGGGATTTTGTTCAGTTTGTCTAATCTTCATGTTCTGTGTATATGTTGTAGCTTTCCTTATGTAGTGTTTATGCACACATTCATATATTTATTGGTTTATATCCGTCGTTAAAACTTAAACATTAATTATACTAATTAATTTTCCATGAAGGAAAACATAACCACAAAAATACATGTTATTGCATTCAAACTATTTATTATTTAATCCTCTACTGGATCCGATACTGATTGTGTGAATGACAAAGCTCTTTATTTACATTACGCAGGGGAATATTTAAAGTCCATACCTTTACATTCGTTTTCTAATTTCAATTTGATTGTATAAATATGATCCTAAATTCAGGCATTGAGCTGAATATTGATAAAAATATAAAGAATAATGGTCATCAATATCTAGTGAACACGTGTTTATTGCTCATGTGATTGTAACATTATTTGGATATTTGCATTACAAAAACTGTTTAATGAATTGATAAACTAAATGTCATAAACTTAAGTCACGCCTTATTTAACCCAGTTGTGTAAAATTTGTATAGGCAAATACTAAATTTTACTGGACAAAAAGGCTTATTCAGTAAAATAGATTAATTAAAGTTTTGCATTTTTTGTTGTCGTTATAGGAATACGCTTTGTAAAGCACTCTGCAGGTTAGATACTAACGATGGAATTCAGGATCACATAGACCAATCACATTTATAGACGTAACTCAACGCAAAGAATTATATACAGCTGGACGTAGCCTGATGCAGATGGACATGTAGTTATTGTACACAATCCAACAATGTCCTTTTGATCAGTAATAGACATGATACCAAATTGGTATACTTTTTTTTAAAGTGTTTCTGGGCATGGTTCGTGTATCTTTATATTGGACTGTCTCTTGTTCAGTACACACGACAGGTGTAATGCAATTTTTTGTCATGGTCACTTGTCCTACTTAGTTTTATAACTCATATAAAACACATGCTACATGAACGAGGTATGTCTGTGTGTGATGTTTGTCTAAGGATATGGTGTCGTATGCTTAGTTAAACTATTTAATTTGTGTTTTACCAGAGGATACCAGACACATGTCTTCACTTGGCACTTGGTAGCTCATACGTTGCATATGGATACTAATAATTGTGAACATTCGCTGTTGAGTTACACAAAAAGACACGCATATTATATCTTGTATTTATTATCACTGATTAGTTTGAACTTTACATCGCATTCCTAGTGTTGGATGATAATCGATATATAATTGAAATGTTTATAAATATCGAGAAGCAATTGTGTTTTTGAGTAAGTTAAAAGCACTCAAGCTTCAAATGTATTGCAAATAACTATTCAGAAAATTTAAATATGTTTCAAATGCATATGCAAATTGATGTGTGCGTTTTTTTTTAAAGATTTCTCTTAAGATCTCTGATTTAATCTTATATAATACCAAAATGCATGGCTTTGTAAAACGATTAATTTAATACATGTAACATTTTATCGGCGCCACGGGTCACTCGAGTTACTGTAATCTAATCTGATCTAATCAATGCTATGAAGATATGTATTGCTTAAAAATACTGCCAAATCAGCATCGATTTTGATTACATATTGGGGGCTTGAAAACAATTGCAAGATAAGTAAGTGTATATTTTAGCCACGTGATGATATGCTTGGATAATGGTTATGTTTCATTTACATGTGCATGTTATTTTTTTAAATAACACCGTTTGAATATTCTATACTAATCGGTTATAATAGAAATTACAGTGCACATAATAACATGATCTGTTATATGTTTTGCATAATTAACAACCACATTTACACGACACCTGAATTGTTATGAAATATGCTTGAATGTATGGGAAACATTACAACTACAATACAAGCTGTTGTCCAAAGTCAGGCGGACTGTTTATTGACGACTGAATGTGAGAATATATTAACCTCAAAAGAAAAATACAAGTCATGATCAATCGCCGGAAAAGAAATCGATATTGCAGTGCGATTGCACTTGACAAAGAGCAAACGACAAACAACTAAATAAAAAGAAAACAATAGAAATCCTATAATTCATAAGACAACACCATTTTTCAAAACAAATGGGTAGTGTGAGAATAAATTCTTTTTTAAAATACAGTATTTTAATACACTGATATCAGGCCTAATATCTTTTGAAACAGAAATTATAATCACTCAGTTGAAGAGTGTTTTATACAAATTAGGAGTTTCTTTTCCAAATCTGAAGAAATGATCGTTTGTCTCAAACCTTGTCTTATAAAGCATTCTAATTAACAAGACAAAGGCAATCGGCGACTGTCATGCATGTAAATCGATATTGTCCACAATCAACTTACGTTCTAATGGCAATGAGTTGTGTTGCATACTTGAACAATTATTGGACGAAATGATCAGCGAGAAGTAAACACGCAATCTTTGTTTGGTGACTGAGACCAAAAATCTTAATTGTTTATGAAGCAATGCCTAATTGCCCGTTTACCCATCAGCTTTCATAAATATTTATAATAGAGTGTTTGGCATAACATAAATTATAGACATACCAAAAGCTCTAACATTACTCGGATGACTATTACCCATACAAAAAAAGAATCTAGTGTGGTCTTCTACTACATTACCTGCTTGTAATTACAGTTGTGATTTCTATCTCGAATCTACATATTCAAGGCGGGGATGTGAGGTACAATGTAATCGATCAGTAAACTGTGTACACATATTCGCGAATGAAGCGGGCGTTCAGAGTTACTTGATTAGGCAGTCATGCATTTATGTCGGTGTTGATGCGGTAGGGTGTGGATCAGTTTATGTGTGGATGTGTGTGCATTCTTACCAATATATTTAATCGTTCATGCATATAAAGACAGTGGGATTTAACAAATATCCGTAATTTGAATTTGAAATAATAATTAACTCTTACAATTTAAACAAAATTGTGTATTGGCTATGCAAAAAAAGAACATTATAATTATTAATACAATGTATAACATCATTATAAATTATAATTACATCGAATGCCCCTTTTCTATTCAACGTGTATGAATAAGGTATTCAAGATTTGCGTATAGTATGAAATGATCGTCATGGAGCCCTTTATGGATGTACGTTTATTTATGTTTATCCCTACCTGCACGTGTATCTACCTTTTTCGATACTGGGTAATATGGTTACACTAATCAAGGCCGATCATTGGCTAACTTAGTTTCCAATTGACTGGTTATTGACTTGTGCCCCGCAAAACGCATATCACCTCGATTAGAATGTCAATGATGCATATAGCTTTATAGAAAAGTCTTAAGTGAAGTAACATGGTAAGTTAAAATATAAAGTAAAAAAAAAAACAATGACCTACATAAGATTAATTTAAGCACACTTACTTGCTAGAACTTCATTTTTTTAAACAAGAAACTCATTATATTAAGTTGTAAGATACCTGTTTTTGTTTTTTAATTCTGATTATGATGTTTTGCAAAACTTTTATTATTCCAGCATATTGCTTAAATGAGAATTTAGCTCCAGGCGATACAACATGGCGCATAATATGTGTTTGTTGTATAAAACTAAAGGTTAAATTGGTTTCTTGTTCACCGAGTTTAGTTCGTTATGTCTTCAGTCAGTAAGCAATCAGTGATCAACGTTTGTTTACTATACATACGTATCATTCTAAAGCTGTCTGAACTATACTGGGTAATGTATGTTATAATTACTGCGGTCTTTCCTGTTCGTTATCAATGCTTATATATCGTGAGTTGTATTGTTATGTATGTAAACCAACGGTTGTATAGTCCAGGCCTACACAATATAATTTAAGACATTGAGTTATTTGCATGTTAATGAAAAACGAATACATTACCCTTTAAAATCAGAGAAATGCAAACTTCATTGTTCGAGTAACGCACTGACATAAACATAAATATGCATACATGTGCATAATAAGACTAATACAAACTATAACAGTTTAATTCCGCACTTTTTTTTGTGAGATATATGCAGAGTTATAGCAACATTATTTATGTTAAACTATTTGCACGTACATGTAACGCGTATAATAAATAGACGATATATGTTTGCTTCCGTGAGATATGTTCTTAGTAATGTGAGCAAATAATTATTTTTACCAGCGCTTTCACGTGTGAAACTGACAAAAAGTTCAAGGTATTACCCCGAAAGCAGACATATTTAATTTCTATTTAAAACTTTTGATCGTTTCATGTCAGCTACTTTTAAGACGTTATATACCCGTAATATTGTCTAATTGATGATACAATAATTTGGGTAACTTTTAACCTTCCAGCGCCGTGTTGGATTACAATTAATGTGCCGTGAAACTTGAACGTAAGTTAAAGGCGGCTGCTTATTGCCAAACTAATGGGATACTTAGTTGGGCCGTCATGTTTCTCAGCCTTCTTAACCCGAGAAGAAACAAAGGTAAAATTACCCTTTACAGTGCTGTATAGGCTTAGACCAAGTTTGCAACAAACGGTCATGGCAATTAAAAAAGAAACGTGTTTGTACGTTTCGTTAACAAGATTAACAAATTGATGTATGCTCCTTAACATAAAATTAAAAAACAAATTGTTGAAGAGTTGTCTGAACCGGATTAATTATAGGCCTTAATTGTTTTCCTCTCTATGTCAATTAAATTAAATCGGAATGAAGCCTTGCACATAAGATATAGGATAAGCGCACATACGGATTAAAAATACTCTCGATTTAAAAATGACAATTGTAACAATATTACCAACTATAATACTAAGGTAAATTAGTACATTCTAGACATTGAATGATTGTCATCTTAAGCGAATAAGGCTGAGCAGGTCAACGACGTTGAGATTAATGCGAGTATATACGATTTACATGTTAGCATTGTATTCTGGCAATCTTAAAGCTTCATATTATTATGAACGAATATTGTTATCTAAAATTAATTAACCATCTTTATATAGTAAATTCAATCAATTGTCAACATATGTCATCAACATTAAGTAAGAGCCAAATAATTGGACTAATCGCATACTGATACTATATATAGTTGCATAATATGCAAACATTTTCTTTTGAATTTAGTTTAAGAGAGGAAAGCAACTGTTTATACCAACAACATGCATTGAGTCGCTTTTTATTAGTTTTCATGACTTTTCAATTGGACGTTATTATCAGTTAACTGATGTAATTTACTTTCGCATCGGATCTTCTGATTGTACCCCCACATAATTTGTTTAGGCAAATTAAAATCGCTACACTTTTAAAAACAAGCCAAAAGAGAATTCCCATTCCTGAGTGCAAAAATTGAAATGAGATGTCATTGCAGCTTTTATCGGAAACACACACGTGCATATTGTATTCCAAATGTATATGTTTCCATGTTGTATATAATTATGCAACCAGGGAGTAATAAAGTCTTGTTATGCTCTTTTCATACTGAATTAATCGAATTGCATTAATGCATTTCTATTTGCAATTTGATACTAACATTCGCCTGAATATATGCACATATAAAATTGTAGCAATACCGCCGTGCTTGTTCCAAGGATGGAATAAAATAAGCATAACAAATTAATTTAATAACTTGACTTTTTTTAAATGAGGGCAGTATTTTTGTATTATAAGTTTAATAACGTTTAATATACAAAAACGTGCACGTAATAGTATTATTTTCAAATACACAGAACTAGTTTTTTGCAAAATATAGATACAAAACTACGTTCTTGTCAACAACATATACAGATTATTATAGGAAAGTAATTGCTATTGTGGTAGTACAAGAGAACCAATTGGCCAGTTGTAGACTAAATTACATCAATATGCATACGGCGTTTATACCGGACATACGTTCACTAAGACCTATGGTAAGTGATTGCCCTGGTCAAGTTAGTCCTTCGTTTGCACAAGCCGATGTGACCGTCTTTTGGGGTGCTGCATCGCGATATAATTTGTCGTTTTGTCAGTTTACAAAGTCGTTACAAATCCTGGTTAGATGGATGAAATCTGTAAGCAAATATCAACGATGCGTTGTCCTCTGACCTAACTCATCACGTTTACTATAGGTCATGTGACAATTCTACACGGTAGCATCATTTTATTGACAAATAGCTAAAAAACATATAATAAGAAGATATATTTTGTAAATGGAAAGGCGCTTGATTTTAAAAAGAAGATTCATAACCTGAACGATAACTTCCGACACAAATGTGATTTCATTAAGGTGCAAAATAGTTGATGCCATGTAAATAATTGTCTTTTAATTATATGTGTATGCCGATGTTGATTTGGAACACATGCATTTTAAACAAAAACAATATTATTTTGACTGGCTTCAAATATANTTATATTAAGATAATAAACTTATACTATAATTATGTTTACGCGCTATTTATAGATTAGTTCGTCACACTTTGACAAACACACACACAACTTACTCATTGTAATACCCTAATCGATGAGGTCTAATCAATTTTCTGCGACTAATACTTGTCTTCTTTTAATACTTTAATTTGAAATTTGATCATTTGAAATTGTTAATGGCATATGAGGTAATTTCGTTTTATCCTCTAAATTTAAATGTGTACATTATTTTAAAAATGTCAGATTGTCAATTGTCAATCCTAATTGAAAATGCTAACTTAAAATTAAAAACAAATAAAAAGCAAATGAATGGTAGCCTCGTCTGTTGTCATTAAAACATTTTGCTTCGTCGCTTATGGGAGATGTAAGGAATTGGAACGTCCTCATTTCACGTATAGAAATAACTCAGCATGTTTGATGCTAATACTCAATTTTAGGATGTCATACGTATCTGAAATGATTTGTTCGCCCCTTATAACTTTATATGGTGGTTAGAATTCCGATTTGCACCGGTCTCTTGTTAACGACAAAACGTGTAGGAAACATTTGGTTAATGACAATCTTATTATAAATTTAATATCATATTATAACTGTCTGCTTTCTTTCCAATTTTCAAAAAAAAAGGTTGGGTTAGGCATCGGTAACCTTTAACGAAGGACCACGGGTTAAAAAGGCACGCACATATGTAATTTATTTAGTATATGTAAATGATCTTAAATTGACTCTAAATATAATAAATTGGTATCTCATTACAGAACATGCAATATTTTCTAGTTGTTCTTTGGATACAATTCATTTCATGAAACCTCGATAATGTGCAAAAAAAATCGATATTGAAAACAATTGTATAATTCAAATATATATAAATATTTACCTTGATAATCAATAATAATTTGTTGTTTTCTATATGTCTTTAAGTAGAAATATTAAGTGTTACTATCGCCTATCATGCATTGAAAATTTATTCCTGAAATTAAACGTTTACATTAGATAACACGAAGAGTATAGAAAACAGTTAAATCTACATAAGTAAATTTACTTCAATAGTTCGACGACAAATTACAATTAAGGCAATACACAAGATTAAATATAAACATATCATAAATCCAGGCACGTCAAGAACTTTCAGTAAACTCGTGTCCTTAAGTTTGAATCGATTTCTTAACGCTGTACTATGACGCACATTACACTATATAAAACTATGCTTTTCATAAGGACGTGTACGGTAATATATATCTATTCGCAAGATAAATATTTAAACAAATATATATCCTTTCAATCCTGATGAGGCCATATAAAAGCGCATGCCTTTAAATCCCTTCGACGAATCCCGTTTTTATGTCTTAATAAATGGACGTTCGTTAAGAAAACGTTTCACGTAAACAATGAATTATTTGCATAAAGGGTCTTTCTTCGCATGTGTATGTCATGTATACCGTTGATGTATCTTTTTAGGGTCCCATATAAGTTATGTGATTATGTGATTGCATTAATTACCTGGACAAAACATCAGAACGATTGTAGTAAAACTATGCTACATTCCGAAAACATATAAATGTAACACATGTAAATAGGCGTATACATATCAGCCTAACAGGCAATTGAACTTGGTGCATTGCGTTTGAACATATTGCTTAACACATATCTTTGAAATGGGGAGTTTTGTTGCGTCATATATAATATTTGTTACAGATCTATTGACTAGTAAAATGTTCCTATTAAAACGGAAACTGTTTTATGTGTGTATTAAGACAATTTCCCTAACTGAGAGCACACGTATAATTGCGCTATAAAATATATTAGATAATAACGAATTCCAAGCCCAATGCAAGAATTTACCGGATTGTCAGTACACTGAATGTGGCCTTCATTTATCCGGATTCTTATTTCGAGACAATAACATATTTAGCTATGTTCAGTGAATGACTGAACATTTGAGATTGTGTTTTTATTCCAGATTCTAAAAACAATGCATGTGCGTAATGTTAGATTCTCTTTGTATTATTGTAAAACGAGAAATGTATTAACCACAGCTGGTTGTATTCTTTGCAAATGCCGAAGACCGGCTTCATCCTTAAACAGTCAGTGGGGCTCTGTTAACATAGATTTAACACGATACAAAATGCTCTTTCTTATATTGTGTGGTACAATATATTCAACACATATTCATGTACTAATTTAGTGTGCATGTGTCGTATGAACAGATATCGTTGCAGGAAATTAAAATGGAATATATTGTGCCACACAAAAAAATAAAATAAAATATACATCTTGTTAAATCTATGTTACCAGACCACATCTAGCGTTGTAATTTTGGCTATTGCTATAAGGAACAATAATTGTTTATGTGGTCACTTTATTGTACGTAATATTTCACGAAATTTGTGTTGATTTTGAGCGTTATAGAGGCTTTAATATAGCACAAGCATTATACACGAAAGCTTGGTGCACACCGATTAAGTCGCTCCTGTTCTGTTGATATGGAATTATCACTCATCTTTGGTTTAGAGGAATATTTATATTGCCTTGATTGATACTGGTTTCATTTCAAGGTAAGTGCATTTTTTATCACTTTAAAAGGTTGTATTAGAGTAATATATATGGGAAAATATGACGTAGCATATAATGCATTTAAAACAACAAATATGATGGAACCGCGAGAATCAGTTAAATATTCTTCTCAAACAATATTGATTTGATTAACCAAACAGTATATCATTGTTGTAAAACTATCCAAGGGATGTTGACTAGTGTATGCGTAGGCTTAGTTCAATACAGTTCGGTATAACAGACGGTAAAATATTGCGTACGTAACGTTACCAGATTGCCGATTGCTGTTACGTCTGTTTTTTTTTCTAATCTTCATGCTCTCTATATAGTTGGGAGCTTTTATACAGTAGTGCATATGTATACATGTATTTATTGATTGATGTATATAGCCGAAGTTACAACTTAAACGTGGGTTTTATTAATTAATTTTGAAGGAAGGACACCACAACTACAAATTACAATTAATTTCGTTCTATGTTTTCATGATTTAATCTTCTTATGGATCCAATACTGGTTTTGTCAATGGCACAACTCTTATATTTACATTACGCGAGGCAATGTTTTATATCAATACTTTTATATCGCACTTTTAATTTCAATTTGATTGTATAATATGATTCTATGTTCAGGCATTGTGCTGATTATCGATAAAAATGAAAAGAATACTGATCACCAATGATGAGAAAACAGGTGTTTATTGCTCGTGTTATCGTCAAATTATTTGAATATTTGCATTACCCAAACTGTTTAATAAATTGATATACTTCATGGTATGCGCCGTATAAAACCCATATGCCTTAAATTTTAAAAGACAAATACTGCGTTTTACTGGATAATGTGCTTATAGCGTGATGCTGTTTTAATATTTTGGTGTATGTTTTATAAATCATTTTAGGAGTACGCATTTTGAAAACCCTCAACAGGTTAGATTGTTACGATGAATTTTGGGATTACATAAACCAAATGAATTAATAGACGCAGCTCAACCAAAAACATACTATTCCGCTTGACGTAGCATGGTGCAGATGGACATGTGGTTAATGTACAAAACCCAACAAATCCGATTTGATCAGCTATACACATGAAATTGGTTTAATATTTGAATGTTTTTTCTGTGGATGATTAGTTAATCTTTATATTTAAATGTCTTTTGTTCAGTATAACTGAATGGTTAAATGCGAAGTGCTTTCATGGTCGTTGTAATCTTAGGTAGTATAACTCATGTTTAACACATGCTATGTCAACGTGGTATTTATGTCAGAAATGTTTTCCTAATGATACGATGTCGTATGCTTAGTTAAACTTTTTAATTTGCGTTACACAAGAGGACACCAGACACGTGTCTTCACATTGAAAAAGGCGTACATAAGGTACTTGCTAACGTATTTGTTACAAATAAAAAGGCTTACGCACTTATATTTATATATTTGTTTAAATAAGAGAAAATGATTTGATATTGGCCAATTATAATAAACGACGCACTGTGAAATGCGAAGTTAAACTGATGTGTATAATGGGAATATAGGAAGAGCCTTACATTATGTGTGGCAGATTTCAATTTCAATTCTTGTATCACTTGTGTCACTTAACACAAACGAGTTTGTATGCATATTATCAGTATTATCACATTATTAATATCAAAAAAATAATAGCATCACAATTCAAATTAAATAGCAATTGAAGAACCTAGCATGTATTTTTTTAACTTTTATAATTGAAAGGTACGTGTTCACCTTTTAAAGCCCCATTAACATTCAAAATCAACAAATATTTCGTCAAATATTTCATTAAATAAAGTAAACCCATACACAATCACTGTTCCTTATTGCAATAGCCAAAGTTTCAACGATAGATGTGGTCTGGTAACATAGATTGAACAAGATGCTCTTTTTTATTTTCTGTGGTACAATATATTCAATACATGTCCATGAACCAATTTAGTGTTCATGTGTCGTATGAATAGATATCGTTGCGGGCAATTATAATGGAATAAAGAGCTTTTTTTATCTTGATAATCCTATGTTACCAGACCATATCTAGCGTTGTATCTTTACTATTGCTATAAGGAAAACTAATTGTTTATGGGTTAACTGTTTTAACGAAATATTTTACGAAATATTCGTTGATTGTGGGTGTTGATCGGGCTTTAATACTAAACTAGTAATGATGAAATAAATCGCTGATAAAGAACCTGCGATTAAATCCAGGTCGAATATAAGACCACAAAGTATTTAACTTGTTTTCTTCATTCGTATGGGAGCACATGGACATTAAAATGTGTTCTTTAATTTTTTGGAAAAATTAGCTTGTTTGTTTTGTTTTGAGATTTATTAAACAATGCATAACATTATGTTCTCCAGACAGACTCAAACTATGGGTACATGAAAAGTCGTATGATCGCCCCTTTATTGAGACGTTAGTTTATTGCACGTCAGATCGAACACGCTGTTATATTTGCACAGCTGGAATGTTAATAGCGCAATCTGAAATGGATGTTATTGTGCTATATCTCCATAATGTTCAGGTACGATGTGATAATCCCTACTTGTTGGCGAGGACAAATGGTGACACATTTACGAAAGGAGCGCGATATAATAACGGGTGTAGCTCAAAAATTGCGTTGGACAATAAGTATTGTTTAAGTGAGATTTTGAATGACAACATTATTCGTTAATGTTTATCTTGTTTGTATTATCCCTGATTCTATTGAACTTTACTACTTCGCATTCCTAGTTCTGGATGATACTCGATATATAACTGAAATGCTTTTACACAACGAGAAGAATTGTGTTTTTGAGAATATTTAAAAGCACTCATTATTAATTTGTTTGCAAATAAATATTCAGAAAATTGAAATTGTTTTCAAATGCATATGAAAAATTAATATACGGGCTTTAAAAAGATTTGCCATTAGGATCTCTGCTTCAATGTTATCGAATAGCGGAATGCATTGCTATATAAAACGATTAGTTTAATACATGACATTTGTTATCGGCGCCACGGGTGATTTGATTTACTGTCTGAATTTAATTTATTTTGATATAATCAAACATATGAAGATATTTATAGCTTAATAATACTGCATAATCAGCAAAGATTTTAATTACATATTGGGGGCTATAAAATGAGTGCAAGATAAGTTAAAGTATATTATAGTCCCATGTTGATATGCTATAATCACGAGTATGTTTCAGTTGCCTTTGCATGTTGTATTTTAATAACAACATTTGAATATTCCATACTGATCGTGTTTTATAAAAATACAGTGCACATAGTAAAATCTCGTATATATTTTGCATAATAAGAAACCACATATATTCACGAGACTAGAATTTTTATGAAGTATGCTTGAATGGATGGGAAACATTACAACTACAATACATACTGTTATTAGAAGTCGCGCGAATGTTAGGTTTTAAAGAAGCTTTCCTACTGAATTTTGATTGACGATCAGCGATAGCCCCGAAGTCATCTGTATGCTCAAAATACTATAATATAGGCAATAGAAAAGTAAACATTGCTCACACTCGACTTAGAAATATGTGTATTAGTTTAAACTATGATCTTTATAGATCAAATCTAATCGTTGATCGATCTTGTTCATGCAGAGCTCCATGTGAAAATGCGTTGAATTACTTTTTTCAAAGTTTAAAATGTTCACACATAAGAGGATTAACTATAAGCAAATTGAACCATAACCTTAATTTTAAATGTTTGCTATGTGGTGAACCCAACATGTCTTTTGATTTTAATGAAGTGGTGTTCAGAACGATACAGGCATTAATAACAGGCTAAAGAATTATTTTTTGTTTGCAATTGTCAATAACATACATAAAATAGAAGATAACTATACTCAATAACTAAACAAATGGTTATCTAGTTTCATGTTTATAAATCTGTGTATATGTTTTACTAGTTGATTATGTTGTTGAACTATTAATAATGTATTTTAGTAATTCATGTTATATAATTATTTTGGTGAGGATCCAGATAGTTTTGCAAAAACTTGTTATCCAGTCCCATGCATATTTGATGCAATAATACGTTTAAATTAACTAAGACCGATCATTGGCTTCCTTAGTCTCAATTAAATGGTAATTGACTGGTACCCCGCCAAACTCATATCACCACGACTGGCTACTTTTTAAGGGTCACACATGTTTTATATGTTCATTTGCTTTACCTCTACTAGCAAATACACAATTGAAGACTTTAAATATATATATCTATTAATTAATAAAATAAAACTATTTATTCGCGCTATTTGCAGATTAGTTCGTCCAACTTTGAAAAAAAAACACTTACACAAATTACTCATTATGTAATACCATAATGGATAAAGTTAGAGTTTTTTATAAAGCTAACTAATTTACATTTTTGCGGCGATCTTAAATGTCAATAGACGTACCATTAAATGGTAAATGCTCATGAAATAGTGGTAGTTTCTAGTATATTTACATGACCTTACTTTCACTATGCACTAAGTGGATGCATTCAATTGCATGTGACTTATAATTCCATTTTTAATATTTTTATTATACATTTTATTGTATTTAAACTTGCTAACAGCGCATGAATTAATTTCGTTGTAATTTCTTAATTTAAGTGTGTATTTTTTTTTTTAAATGCCAGATAGTTTTTTGCCGATTCTGATTGAACATGCTTACTTAAAGTTTAAAATTTTGATAAAAGGAAATATAAACGTGCTCACAATGGTAACACCGTCTGCTGTCATAAAAACAAAAATGTGCTTCGTCGCTTATGGTTTTAATGAATTTGAACGTTCACATTTCAACTATAGAAATACTTCAGCATGTTTGATGATAATACTCAATTTAAGGATATCCAACAACGCATCTGAAATGATATATTGGCCCCTAATAACTATATATGGTGGTAAGAATTCTGATCTGTACCGGTCTCATGTTAACAAAAAACACATAGACACATGGTTAATGACAATCGTACTATAAATTTAATATCAGATTGTAAAGCCTCTATAACGTTCAAAGTAAACGCATTTTGTATCTTGTTACATCTATTTTACCAGACCACATCCAGCGTTTTTTTCTATTGATATTAGGAACGCTGATTAGTTATGGGGTAACTTTATTTGATGAAACATTGTACGAAATTTTCGTTTATTCTGAGCGTTAAAAGGGCTTTAACATTGTGCATGCTTTCCAGTTATCAAAATGAGGTTGGGTTCGGTATCAGTAACCCTTCACAAAGGACCACGGGTTAATGCTTTGGTGATTCTTCTTATTGGTATGTGTTATGTAGTTCCAAAATGAAATGATAAACGTATTGTAGAACACATGAGAACTTGACTTGGAAAACAATTACCGTACATTTTATTGTGTGCTTCCATTGGTGCTCGCTTTGAGAGCTTCCTTCATAAATTATTTACCGTAATAGATGACACGTACACGGTGGATAGAATAACGTACGTACAATCTCCGGAACGACAACGGATGAAAACAAAACGTTCACACCAACATTTCGCTCATTTGGTCGTACAACAAAGGTACATGCTACTACAAAAGTAGTTACAATTATACCATCCCCTTTCGTTCAAATAGGTGAACAACCTAATTAGGCAACCGTATGTTTAACTGAAAAAAGTGAAAAGTTTGACACTAGTAAAACTCTTGAACAACATTTGGGAATTTGAACTCTCTTACATGCCTTTTGAAACATTACATGCACAAAATAATTAATAATATGAGATATGAGATCCCTTCATTGAAATGGTAATTTAAATAACTTAGTCAGACGAAGTATTTTCACAACTGAAATCCCAAGCGATCGTTTGCTTAAATAATGAATGCGATTTCGAGAAGGGTTTATTGTGAACGCTACAACAACGCATATATCCCCGTAGCAATTGGGTCATTTCTAATAATTAATAAAATAATTATCAGTCGGCCATTATGATATAATACCTCACTAAATGACCTCATTTTCAACTATGTTCAATTTCTTGTTAATATAATTATACAAACTGAATAGAGTGTACACTTTAAGTAGATCAGATGTCAACAGTTTGAACTACTTTTACATGTAAACCCCAAATATTAAAAATCGCATTTTGTTCTGTGGAATATTGAATCATATCACATAATGTTTCTAAAATTAAGTAAATCATATATGGTAAACATATCGAGGGTTCATAACTTCACGCTTTGATCTCGGTTTTTGTAGCCTTACGATTGTAGAATCATGAATCTGATTAGCTCACTGAAAAGAGTTTGATTCGATTCATACTTCTTAGTGACTCAGATAGAGCGGCGTTGTTTTGTTTTTTAAATAATTATTTACTTTATCATAAACACTCATTTAATATTCATAGAACATGTCAGAAAGGTCAGTGTGTCGCTTCGTTTCCTGCAACAGATCTTGCTGTGTAAATACCCTTGCTTAGGGACATTCTAGTAACATAATTTTGAGCCCGTTTGCACCAACAATTCTATTTCATAAGAAGTTTCTTCAGCAATATGAGTTTGTGAATTACACTAAAGAATGTTTTCTTGGACTAAATATTTTTCTTTATTCTTAAGTCCTAGAATTGTTGGTGAAAACGGGTCCTGTTTTTAAATGGTAAAGACAATGTTCCCGTCACACCTCAAACAGCATGTGTCACGATAATTTTAATCAGCAAATGTTTACCGCACTCAACAGTCATATTGTGCCTCAAGGTTGTTTGGCCTATTACTAGCGTCATCACTATGCTATACATAATTGGGACACGTAAATGGGCAAGTAAGCACGTTTGTTGATTGGGTTTTTAGTGTCTGTTTGGAGGTCTTAATTTGCGTAATTGTCAAAATGTTGCTTATATAGAAACAAAAAAGCCTTACTATTTTGCAGATGCTTTGTTTACCTACATAATTCAAATCCTCCAGCACAGGCAATTGCATGCAAACGTTTCTTATAACGCAGTGTTCACATTTATGCAGTAAACGCATATTTTCGGCATCGCTTCCCATTCCCAAACTGTTTTGATATGTACCAAAATTGGCCTGGCCTTTCAATGCGGAAAGTTGTCGAGACAAAATCTTAATTTAAATCCGAGGCATGATAATGGTATGAACATGTTTACATTTTTTTCTTCAATATTATTGGCCTAAATCATCTGACGTTACAAAACTCAACTGCCGTGTTTGCATTTCCGTTCCGCTTGTTTGTATTCAAATAATACACGTACGTTTATACGTCAATAGTGTTTAATTAATGCATTAAGCGGGTCCCCCCAAAACAAATCACAGTCCGTATACGACGATTCCGTTTGCTTTAACAGCTTGAACTCAACATTAAACATAGGACACGAATATTTCGAGAACCGAACGTATCAAAACACTGTAGATTTTGACGAGTTGGTAGATAAAAACAATAGAGTGAATGATTATGTTTCATGGTTGGTATTTGCACACAATAGAGCATAGATACAGGAATAATTAAAATCAATACACACTATTAGTCGATAAATTATTGTAATCTTCTTCTTTACTTTTCCATGGAAGTTAGCAATCGCCTATCAATTACAGGATAATACATGCAAGTCCGCAAAGAAAATAATTAAAGCATGACTCAGCACCTCAAACCGGTTCAAAGGCAACCAGAATATCTCATTTGGTTCAATTCCTAGAAATAATCATGCATGTGTCATTAAAAATCTACCTGACAACATTGCAATCCAAATTATGTATTCTCTAGTTAGTTTCTGAACTGATTGCTTTTTTATGGATATTTATATCCTACCCGTTGATCTTTTTTGAAAGTTATTATTTGTTTGTAACCCATCAGTCTAGGAAGTTTCTTACAAACGAAACCCAATATCTTATATAAATATTTGTGTGGGAAAAATATTTGTTTTTGAACATTTCGTGGAATAGTTAAGGAAAGGCTACGGCTGCATTACAGTTAACTAGAACTTCGAATACAAACATTTGAAATTATTACCATTATAATGTGTGTAAATAACATGTAATAACAATAAACACACGGTAGAGTTATTTTTATTTTTTCTATACGGTTGTGTTTTATATTACGTTTAAGAAATGTGTTTATTTTTCTTGCAAAACAGTTCGCTCTTCTAAATTATTGTACGTACGCTTTCAGCATCTGCAATAAGTATTTTGTATGTTTAACCGACTTTGGTGACAGGTGAATCAGAACAATATATTTAAAGCTTTGCCAATCTTAATTGAAATGTTTTTTTCTGTATAGATATACCAATATCTGTTTTAATGCTTACATTTAACAAAGGTAAACATATTATAATCGTAAATACTGCGACATATAACAACCTTTGATGCATAACGTTTGGTCTCGAGATTTTTTATCGAGACGTATGGGCGCCGTTGCAACGTTTATCTAACAATATGATTACATTATAATGTAGGTAGTTATGTCCGACATGACATAATATATCATTTACTTGATACAATATCTAAACTGTCTGCGAATAATACGAGAATTTTCTCTGCGCGAACTCAAGCATTTATAAATAGCAGACACGAAACGGTAAACACACATATACACAACATAGATTTACTGTTGACCATCTATGCTTCAATTACGTACATTGAAATATCTGCCGTTACAGAATCTCACTCAGAATAGTTAAGCAAATCTTCTTGCTGGCAATATAATCTTAAAGTCTAAACCCAACCACTGGAATTCGAAATATTAAAAAACAAACTACAAATCTGTGTAAGTATTCTCCTTTTTTGGCTGTCTGATAAGCGCAAAGAGCATACACAATGTTTTCGAAGAAGTTTTCACTTCGTGGTTATGCTATATTTTTTCAGGATTGCGTCATGTTTAGAGATGCAAGCTATTTCATGTTTCCTTAAACTTATTGTACAGTGATACGTTTACCCTTTTTAAGGTAGATAAAGTCGATTCCCTTTCATTTAATACTACTGTGGGAAATTGCACGTCAGTTATGGCATTACAATCATGTTGTCGAAGATCAAATCATAAGTTTTTATATAGGTTGTACATATCATCAACACAAATGCACCAGCGTTTCAAACGAAGCCAAATGTATGACCTTTAGTTAATATTTGAATAGCATTTGTCTCTATTTCATCGGTGTATGCATGAACGGTCTGAAAATATGGTATTTTAATTTTATAATTACAACTAAATGTGTAAATTGTTGAAACGGAAAGGGCTTCCACGAATATTATTTGGAATCTCGTTTTACTTTTGGTTTCATCTTCGCCTAATGGCGAAACGTTATCGTTCGCGCGTAACAATGACGGCATCTGACCATTAGCGAATAAAAAGCAACGTCGTTAAGATTCGCAAAATTGTACAACGTCATTTGGTCACATTTTGAAGAAAAAAAAATAAGATCATCAGTTTTGATATCTAAGGTAATGTCATACGTAATGGTTTCATTTGGGGATAAAGCTCAGGTCATGTGAGCTGTTTATTCAATCAGAATGCAGCGTTTGCTTGAAATTCAAAAGGTCGTAATTATTGAATTATAAAATTATCAATGATTACCAAGCCAATTGTAGGGGCTTTTCGTTTCAAGCAAATGGTAATCTCTAGCCTCGTTGCTCAAATATAATTCTTAGGTCGTTGATGGGCTACATTTTATACATGTATTTTGGAGAAAAGCGTTTATGAACGAATGAATTTCATGTGTTTGGTAATAAACCGCCAATTAGTATTTGCGCGAGTACAATTAAAACAAAATTGATATTTCAATACAGCATAAATAACAGGAGTAATTGTCAGAATATGAATTACATAAATAATTACAATCATTATAGATATTTTGAAACAAAACATCATTATAGGTGAACCGTAAGACAGCAACGCAGCTATTTGTTCAAGTTATTAGCAATTTTGAAGTAAAATAAGTACTTTTCAATGTATGAGCTTTTCGTCAATGGGTTTACATTCTAGATCGTGGGTTTGTCAACTCATAGTTTTAATATGATTGCCTTCTACACAAACATTTGTAGAAAGTGTTCTTTATTCCATGTCTCAGAAATATGCTGTTTTACGTCATACATGTACTTAGTCAAGATACCTTTATTGTATGACCATTCTTATGTAACCTAGATCAGACGTTAAAACATATTAAGTAAACATAAATCCTAATAATTTTATGTAAGTCGAAATGCGTGTAATTAAATTTTACAGGTTCGTAAATTAGTGTCGTATACGGAAAAACTTATTTCCCAGATTTCCCAAGGGTATGCTAAAGTTAACTGCCTGTGAATTTCTGCACGCATGCTTTCGACTTGTGTCAAAAGCTTAATTAAGTGCCTTCAATTTAACAACATGAAAAACATATGTTTATGTTTTCAACAGTCTATATTCTGTCATTTTTTCACTAAGCCATTCGATTTGTATCGAATGCTTACTGTCTACATTCGAACAGCATAAAAACAATATGCGTATGTCGTCATAAGTCTATATTCTGTTAAATCTGCATTTTGGAACATTTAAGTATACTTTTAATCTTACTTGATGGTTTAAATATAAAGCATTATATTACAAATTCATTCAGCATTAAATCACAATGTATTGGGTTTTTACTACGTAGATAGTGGAATTAATATTGGCGTAACACATGATAACTGTTTTTAAATGATTAAACATATTTATTTTTATTTGTGCATTTTTTACATATCAAAGTAATGTTCAAATGTCAGTTTTTATTTATATTCCAAAGCAACAAAACATGCAAGTTATCAAACGAAGCATATTCATGTTTGCCTTTTTTTTGGGGGGGGGGACTATACTCAACCTATGAATTGTACACATACTCAATGTCTACATGTAACTAAAATTTGCTGTCTGATAAAATGTCTGATGAAATGTATGGAACATGTTTTTGATCATAATCAAGAATTCTGCAAATAACCTATTTGTCATTTGCGAGGAGAATGTATATTAAATCTCGAAAATAATCTTGGGATCATGTGGCAGATATAAATCCATTATATCCATTCCAAAGCTCGTGCCTCGCAATGACTGTTATCCCCGCTGAATTAAACAGGGTCGTGTCTTTGACGTGGAATCCAGCATGTTGGGCTAGCAATGATTGAGTGATTTACAGTTTCCAACGTTTTGAGAACTTATAGTATTGTACATTATTGTGTGAATTAAAAGCGTTTACAAACATTCACTTCGGAGCCCGTCCAGAATATTAGATGTGTATATAGGATTTATATATATTCCGTCGGAGTATTTTAATGTCATTCAAGAGCAGAATAGGGCCACGCGGCTTTCCGATGGTCTCATAGGCCTCAACGATTTGTGAGGAGATATCAAAGCTTCAATTCAGCAGAGCCATTGTTTATGTTTTTGGTGCATTGCACTGTGCAGAAAATTCCGTACAATTTTCTTTAAAACTGTTGCTAACGTTATACACCTGTGAGAGATTCGTGGACCGTTACTGCAATACAGCGATTCGTTTTTTATTGGAAAGTGTCTTATACATATCGGCGAAGCTAAGAACAAATTGGTCGTTATGAATTTCGAGAACACAACACACAACCTTACAAATATTTACTTAATGTGTTTTTTGGTATTAGTGAATACACTATTTGTAACTTTCGTCGTTCGTATCTTTGTGTTCGTTTTAAGATTAAGAACATGAAATGTTGACATAAATATGATTGAAATAATGTTTGTTTGTGTTCATATGGAAAATCAAATATCATATGCAGATATTAAGCAATTTTTCTAACTTGTAAACTTGTAGTTACCAGAAACACCGCAAATAAAGTACTTATCGAACGAGAAATACATATCGGTCATCACATTACAATTGTGGTTCTTTCAAATCTGTATTTCTGTTTACACAATTCAATTTAATTTCATTAGTATATAGCCGCAATTAAATTCAATATCATGCTTTCTCCGTGATTTCCCTATGGGTTAAAAACAATATGTGTTAACAGATGTGAGTTTTTGACGATTATTACTAATGTCATATCAAATTTTTATAAATAAGAATATAAAGGTTTAGTGCAAGTAATTGTCATACAGGGTTCCGACCCGCAACAACATGAAACCATCCGAATACTGTCAGTCATCCTAATGTATCCAGAATAACGATAGCTTAAATATAACGTTGACTTATAATTTCCACATGACATAAATTACTAAGTATTAACTGCACGTATTATGTATACTATTATTTTATGTCATTTCTAGTTGCTTTGACATATGCCATTGTTTTTGATTGTCAGCAATGTGCAATTGATAAAAAAATACATGTTAAATATGTTAATTCAATTCATATTTAGAGAGACAATTTCGGCATTGAATAAATGAATAAGGAAAACATAAATAGTGTGTTCTTGTTATTTATACGAGTGTATGCGTTATATTTTAATTGATAAACTTAAGTCATTTTCAAAATTGAAGTCAGTTTGATGTTTGCAGAAGGTTATACATTTTGAATACTCGCTTTATGTAATTATCCCGTTTTGAGCAGTGCATATTTCAAAACATAAAGTTAATGAGAGGATTACACATATATAGGATATGCTGTTTCATGGGATATTGAAGTAATGACTTATGTGTTTTTTTTACGTAAGCCGTTTGAATAAGTTCTAAAGAATGTTTTGGATGGGTTAACAAAAATAGGGTTAACGATATAACGAACTGCAGATAATATTTCTATCACATGCTTTAAACTATTGAATTGATTGTGAAACAAACTGCTGATTTTCTGTTTTCGTATACTGACTTAACGTATATAATACTTAGTGAAAAATGCATTAACAGGTTTGTAGTTATTATAATTTCATAATTGAATAAAAAAAATGATAGTATATGTACGGATGAGTATTCTTGAAAAAGACGACCTCTTTAAGATCAGATATTTAATCGTTAAACAAATTATTCTTTAATGCAATTAGTTCCCATTTGTGTCGTTGTTTACATGCAGACCCTTTATATTGTGTACAATGATAATGACCGAAATTGTATTCATTAATGGTTGAATTGATGCGTTTTTGTCGTGTTACAGTTTGAAATTTTAGTCATTTTGTTATTCATGACACTAAGTAAATAAAAGAGGCATCCCGGAAACAATTTGTAAACTATATGTACTACTAATAACAGCATCACATGAGTGTATGTCAACATATCTATTTAAGTCATTCTAATGGATTTGTAAAAAAAAGTTACGGATTGTTTACATGACAACAAGTATAGAATAACACTATGTGATTACGACATACCATAGCCACCATATTTAAATAATTGTAAAAAGTGTAAGTCAAACCATGGCTCATTTGCGATAAATATATTTATTCGTAAATGTGCTTACTGCAGTGGAAAGTACGTGTGTCACATCATCGCTGTGCATTAACTTTTAACATTTGTCACATTTATCAATACTGAGATCACTACTACTGCCATTACCAGTCTTCTTCAGGTACTTCACCTTTTGCCACTACCCTTCAATTTATACTTTATGATACTTAATATATATTTGTGTAATAATACAATTCGCTGTGAAGTAAGGATATCAATTTTAAATCATTATTTTCAATTGGCACATAGCAAACACGATACAGTAAAGTGCGAATAGCTTTAATCGTTTAAGATGATGTGCAGCGAATCTATGATGCATATTTAACGATTTAAAATCCTTCAAGCATATCAAACGTCGTGTTGTAGGCTGTAGAAACATGTACACCTTTTCATGATATGATATCAATCGGACATAGCAAATATAGTTAGTACTATGTTTCGTTCTGATAAATTTTATGTTTTTACCTGTGAACATTATTCTCAATCGAGCTTCAAACGCAACTGTTATAATTTTGAAGTATCAAAAACGGCTAAAGATATCGACTTGAAATTTCACTTGTTGCTGTTTGAAAACATTTGCTACATAGTTACTTTAAAATCATTCATCTATGACGATCTGACTCTTCTGGACTGGACAACCTGTGGGTGTCGTTTCCCACGATGGACTTGCAAATAGGTATTCATATATTATTGATTGTTTTTCGCATAATTATATTATCTTAGTTTTGTTAAAAATATGTTTGTATCTTGTGAAATACATTATATATCAAAAAGCACAATGCAATCAACATCCGGTATTCGCGTAGACACCATTGATGAGTTATATGTATTCGGTTTCGGCGTTCTGAAGAATGTGTCTCAAATTTAGAAGGATCAAATGAGACATGCAATTAAAAGGCCCTATCCGATGTTTTGTTGATACACATGACTATAATTACCACACAGTTTAATACGCATACAAGGTAGGTGATAACGATGCGTTTAGTCAAATAAAACAATATTCAGTTTTTTGTTTTTTAATTTTGATAAGCTGTCTATGCGGTTAATGTTTATTGAAACCTACGAGTTTTGCAAATAATGCTAATGACTATTTGTCTATACAATATATAGTAATACATATGACACATCTAACTTATTAAAGCTTATTATTTGAATTTAATGTATACATACTTTTTTAATCTATGACATTTTTATGAACATTGGTATTTTTCCTAATTGTGAAGATGTCCCTTTAAAGGTAAACCAAAGGCAACACATTTGATGTTGTGGTAGGTTTTCATTAGCACGATTCGTTTGTCCCTTGATAAGAATATCACAATCTGTACACGAAAGGAAATCCTCAATGTCGAGCGGTTTTCAAAGTTGCTATACATTTTTTATTAGGAACTGTAATGTGTATCACACCTTGTTTCCATTCCCTATTCGACTGCAAATTATCAAGTTCAAATTATGTAAACAATTTAAATCCTTATTCACCATGAATTCACCATCCCATATTATGGCTGATTTGTTGATTAAACATCATCTTGAATACCTATTCACACATTTGTGAACAGATAAATAGAAGTAGGACGAGCTAGTTATTGGTGTCAATCTTTTAGTGATGATAAGATTATTGAAATATAAAATTAAATATTGAATTTATTTTTCTGTAGACTTTTAATTTCGATCACCATTGAAGGGTTTGGGAAAACTGATATTGATGGATATGTATCAATTTTCAAATGTTTTGACGTTTTAGTTTGGAATATTGTATCTGGGTAGTCTGAGTTCATTCAAGATTTTCAGAAAAAGTTTTTATACATATGCATGTATTAGATACATTTGGTTGTGTATCTATGCGTTGAGCTGGTAATTTTATTAAGATGCTATTATTATTATTTAAAACTAACTAAGTAACTCAATCACGTCAGTTAAATAGCTGGTGTTTGTTTTGTTTTCTATATATTTTAAGATAAAGTACTGTTAGATGTGTACACAGTGGTAACAGTGTTCATATATAAGCTTTAAAAGCAAGCGGCTACATAAATCGCATCATTTCATGCTTTTTTATGTACACACATGTATCATGTTTTCCAATGCTTTCCAGAGCTTAAGTTACTCTAGTTTCTTTGGCAAAGAGAATTATGCTGTGATGGACTATTAGCAACCATCCATGCTTTTGAATCCTCGAAGCAGTATGGGTAGAACATCTTAATCAACAAGGACAACAAGGTCATTTAAGTACCTGCAAGCTATATACAAGAGCATGTGAAATTGTTTCCTCGACCCTATTTCGTTCATATGATTTGGTTTTTATGCTGCATCTTCTAATGTCATTCATTGACTAAAACACATGTGTCATGTATTTTCAATAAGAATTTCGTTTACAAAGGAATGTTGTACTTATTTATTTTCTAGACTATTTATGTGCATAGCCATGACCGTTGTTTTCCGATTCGTATTTGATAGTTTGATGTTTTAACCGAGTTTTGAAATAAATGCGTAGAACATGTATGATACGTTGATTTGTAGAGCGTGTCTATAATTCCAGGCAACATGCAAGGTGTATTCAAAACACTTCTCTAATGAGACCGTAAACATTATGACGATACTATACAAGAAATTATATTGTACACTCTATAAATAAATGTACGTGTATTTCCTGTATTTCCTCGTTGGACTTGCTCGCTCGTGCCCATAGGTCCTGGAAAGGGATATACTGCTTTCTTTTCTGAATTTCCATCTTCTCTTTCAACAGTGTTCATGTTTACATAAACAAGTATATGGTAATCTACAAAACATATGTTGACACTTTGTGTCATCTTTTTGAGTATGTACGACCGATGAGACACTTCATGAATTCAATCCCTAGCTCTTGGATGTATTAGTCTCTTTCTGGTGTGTGTTATTGGATATGGGCTTGCAAGCGTCCGTAACTCTGTCCAAATGCACAAAATGATCATGTGATTACTGAAAATGGACTGACTATCTTCCGAACTAACACATTATTTGTATACTAAAAGGACACCAAGAAGATTGTAAGCGACCTAAGTTTACAGGACAGGTTTTTGTTACAGGCGATGCAGTTGTTCGCTATTGTGTTATAAAATTATTTGATTCTCAAATTTGTATCTTCTAAATTACAAAGCAGAGTTTTGAAAACATGACATTAATATATCCCTGATTACCCATTGTGAACATAGGATTGTATTGTCCGCCAAAAAATGTTTGACCACACAATAGTAACTTAAATGCTGTTTAGATACGAATTATTGCCATGTTATATTTTATTGCGTTTTAGGACGATACGATATGAATCGTCAACTCATTAAACATCACCGCCTTGCAACCAATTTAAGAAGCCCATTAAAAATAAATCATAGGTTAGGCCTTCCGTTTCGTCAATTGAAGATCAAAGGATATGTTTCTACCCATTCGATATTGATGTATTTCTGGCAGTTGTTAACGTTAATGCAAGTGTTCAATACGTGAATGCAATGTGTACTGCTCTAATTATATAGACTTATGGCCGGTTCGTCTTTAAGTTAACCGCAGTTATGTGTACTTAGTATGTCTCGATACAGTCGATATACTGTTTTGCATAAGGTTATTCGTTTGGACATCGTGTCAATCAGTGCAAACAAAATAAACATTACACCACCAGACATTCTATCTAATAAAATGCCAATTAGTTATGCAAAGCATGTGCTATATTCATTGATGCATTATGGAATTATATATCTTGTGAAGCACCGGGGCAAATTAGCAAAACGATTGTAGTAAAACGATGCTCTATTCCGAGAAAGTATAAAAGTAACACATGTAAATTGGCGTATACATAACCGCCTTACCGACAATTTAACTTCGTGCATTCCTTTTGAACATATTGCTTTACAACTATCTATGACATGGGGAATAGTTTGCGTCATATGGACTGTGTGTGATAGATCTATGGACCAGTAAAAATGTTCTTTATTGAAACGGAAACTACCCCATGTGTGTTCAAAGATAATATCCAATACTGAGAGCAAACGTATTATGTTTACGTATTACGTCTCTATAAAATATATTACATCATTAACCGGTTTGTAAGAACACTGAATGTGACCTTCATTTATCCATATTGGTGCTGCTGTGAAAAACAAACGTGTTTTTCACTTGCGAACATTATTGTTCTGCAACATTGCAATCACTGAACATGAAAGAAAATAATATATTGCTACAGTAAATTTAGCATACTATAAGTGTATGCATGCATTCATTTGCGATGTATATATGTCAGTCGGAATTCATGATGGCATGTAAGTGCCTCATAAACCTCTTAAAACATATATAATCTCAATGTTTAATTCAGTTTAATTTAGTTGTAAACAACCTGATGCTGTCATTGAAAATGTCTGAAGATTCCAGAAAAAAATTGCATCTGCGTAATCTAAGATACTCTTTGTCTTATTGTTATACGAGAAATGTAGAAACCACATCTGGTTGTATACTTTCCAAATGCTGAAGGCCGGCTCAATCGGAAAACAGTCAGTGTTAAAGTGGATTGTATACAATGCTGTACTGTTATCGGCAAATAATACATCGGGGAAGCGCAATCAAATGTGCCAAATAAGATAAGCGTACGCGTCTCATATCGAGTAAATATAAATTGTATCAAAACGCGATTCAACCATAGTATGCTGCTGAAGTAATATTATGTTTTTAAGTGGATGTGATTTATGCGTAGTTGATATGAAAATGTAATTGTATGAATACATAAACGAAATTAATGATATACCGATAACATCTGGGTTGCGAATAAAAAAATAATTGTAGCACTGCAGATATAAAATATCATTATATTAACATTTGCTGAATCATATGTTTTACATGTACATGTATATTACCATTTGTATATTATTCTGTTTTAATTTTTAATTATCGTCTCATCATCAAAATTAACTAAATATCGATATTGTAAATATTTATTTGTAATATCTACAATAATTATACATTTAGTGCTGTGTTATTTAAAACACAAACACGGCTGTCGCGCAGTTTGTACTGTAATCATCGTGAAATACCTTTAACCGATTGGAAAGTGCCTCAGTGTTATCAGACAGGATCAGTTATAGCTCAGAGCACAATACACACTGCATAGTTTCCGGATGGACGGCGCGATGACGGGATCAGACGCCGTATTACATTAGGAAGTTACGGGCAGAACGTGAAACAGTGTGATATGTTCTAGTGGTAACAAAGCATGTGGTATTTCTTGAAACATCTTGTTGGAATATTTTCGGATGATGGTAAAAACTTTAAACTGTAATATGATATAAATGCCAATTCAAAAGTACGTAAAACATAAAGCAATATATATTAAGGATCAATCCACATGGAACATTTTATATGTATAACAGTTCACGATTTATTTATGTTATTACAATCGCTTATGAAATAAATATCGAAAAGCAGTGCGTACACAACTCCGAACTTGTTAATATAACATTAGAATTCTGCACAACAGTTTGGTTTGTATTGTTGTATGTGCTATTGTTTTATTGATATGGAACCGTCACTCATCTTTGGTTTAGAGGAATATATAACAAATTATAATGTCAGTTGTACGACATTAATATATCTGTTTTTATAAACAAAAACAGAATTTGACGTAGCATTTAGTGAAGTTAAAACAACAAATATAATGGAACCGCGAGAATCTGTTAAATATTCTTCTCAAGCAATATTGATTTGATTTAGCAAACAGAATATCATTGTTGTAAAACTATCCAAGTTGACTATTGGATTCGTACGCTTAGCTCAATACGGTTCGGTATAAGAGACGGTAAAATATTGCGAATATAACGTAACCAGATTTTCTAAGGCGTTACATCTGATTTTTCTTTTTTTCTAATTTTCATACTGTATATATTTCGTAGCTTTTATAAAATGGTGTATATTTATTCATGTATATATTTATTTATTTATATCCGTACTAACAACTTAAACAGTAGTTATAATAATTCACTTTGCATGAAAGAAAACATTACTACAAATTACCATTAATTGCATCCAGTGTTTTCATGATTTAATCTTCTTATCGATTAAGTACTGTTTGAGTCAATGGAAAACCTCTTATATTTACATTACGCGAGGCAATGTTTAATGTCAATACTTTTATATCGTACTTCTCATTTCAATTTGATTGTATAAATATGATTCTATGTTCAGGCATTGTGCTAATTATCGATAAAAATGAAAAGAATACTGATCATCAATGACGAGAAAACACGTGTTTATTGCTCGTTTAATTGGCACATTATTTGAATATTTGCATTACCAAAATTGTTTAATGAATTGACAAATTGAGGAAAACCTTGCTTTATGTATGTCATGTTTTACGATCAATAATTGTATCACTTGTTTCACTTCGGCAAACAAGTTCGTTTAAGCAGCATAATCACTTGTCTGTTGAAATGAAAAACTGAAAGATGATGAAACATACCGATCGCCGGTTAAAGGCGATTGATTATTCAGCGCATTTCGTTACAAGCAAATGCAAAAACCATCAGTTACATTGATCACTGATTAACCTTCTACATCTATTTTCAAGACTAGTACATGAACATTTAAGAATCATATAGATAAAAAAAACACGTAGCATGAATTTTAGCTGCGCCAGCAGGAGAGAAACCTCGTATTATACAATGCGGCCCTTTATTTATGGCAACGAATCCAGTGCTTAACACTGAGACGCAAAACAAAAGCTATAGGCAAGACACGTATGTAACACATGCAAACACGTGATCAAAACTGTGTTTACCGCCTTAGAACGAATTGACAATGCAATGTCAATTTCTTAGGCAATATGCACGAGTATCAAATACGTAAAGTAGTTAATTAAAAGCTTAACAAACATAGCATCATACCATTTTTACATTCACATCTTCGTCGTGCAATTCAGGAAAAAGCCACACTAAATTTGTAAAAGGCCAAATAATACATTGCTCACCATTTTGTTCCCAAACAGACTCAAACTACGTGTATATGAAAATCCGTATGTTCGCCGTTTTATTGAGACGTTAGTTTATTACAGGTCAGATCGAACCTGCTTTAATATTTAAACAGCTGGAGTTTTTATATCGTAACATGAAAATGGATGTAATTGTGCTATATCTCCATAATTTTCAGGTACAATGTGATAATCCCTACTTGTTGGCGACGACTCATTGTGACACATTTACGAAAGGCGCGCGATAAAAAAGAGTGTAGCTCATTTTGCATATGCAATAATTGATAACGTTCGGTTTTGAATAATACAATGAGACATTTCTTTTATATATTTTATGTATCACTTATTTTATGGAACTTTACATTGCATTCTTAGTTCTGGATAATTATCGATATATAATGGAAATGCTTTTCAATATCAAGTAGCAATTGTGTTTTGAGTAATTTAAAAGCACTCACGCTTCAAATTTGTTGCACATAACTATTCAGAAAATTGAAATATGTTTAAAAGGCATATGCAAATAAATTGTGCGCTTTATAAAAAAAAAAATCTCGAGGATCTCTGCTTTAATTTTATCTTATACCGTAATGCGTGGCTTTGTAAAACGATTAGTTTAATACATGTAGTTTGTAATCGGCGCCACTGGTTCGAGTTACTGTAAAAATGTAATATAATCTAATCTAATCTTATCAAGCCTATGAAGATATGTCTTGTTAAATAATACTGCCCAATTATCATCGATCTTTGATTACATCTTGGGGGCTTGAAAATAATTGCCAGATAAGTAAGTGTTTATTCTAGCCCAATGTCGTTATGCTATGATAATTGTTATGTTTGATTTACCTGTGCATGCTGTTTTAAATAACAACATTTGAATATTCTATACTAATCGTGTATTATAAAAAATACAGTGCACATAAAACGATCTATTCTTTGTTTTGCATAATTAGCAACCACAATTACAGGACACCTGAATTGTTATAAATTATGCTTGAACGAATAAAAAAAACATAAGAACTACAATACAAGCTATTGTCAGAAGTCGGGCGAATGTTCGATTTTAATGAAGCTTTCATACTGAATTTTTATTGACGAATTAATATAAGAATATATTAACCTCAAAAGCAAAGACATGTCAACAGCCTCTGATTGAATAACTCGTTATTAAATACCTTGTCTTATAAAGCGTACTAAATCACAAGACAAAGCCAATCATGGAATGTCAATCAGGTATAAAGATTGTCCACCATTAGCTTACGGTCTTATGTTAAGGAGTCGTGTTGATGCTTGAACAATTATCGGACGAACAGATAAACGAGAAGCGAAGACGCAATCTTTGTTCGATGAAAAAGACCAATATTCTCAATTGTTTATGAAGCAATGCCCAATTGCTGGTTTAGCCATCGGCTATCATACATATTTATGGTAGATTGTCTTTGCATAACAGCAATTATAGACATAGAGAAAACTTTAATATTACTCGAATGATTATTACCTATACAAGATCTTGGGTGGTCTATTTATCCATTACCTGAATGTAATTATAGTTGTGATTTTCTACTCGAATCTACATATTCAAGGAACTGTTGTGACGACCATTGCAATCGATAATAAACGTTGTACACATATGCACGAATTGGAATGACGCTTGGAATAACTTGATAAAAACAATCACGCATTCATATCGGCATTGGTTCGGTAAAGTGTTTCGCTGTGTAGGTTAACTTTGTGTCAGCTGTACGTATGTTCAGTGTCCAGAAGAAATCGAACAATGTTTTTTAACCAAAATAGGTATTTTTGTTAATCTTTAGTTTATATGTATTGCAACAACACATATCTGCCTCTATAGGGAGTTGTTATCTAATATGCGCGTTATATCACTCTGACTCTCCAATTACGATTGGCTCATGTAACATCGGTTTAACTATGTTTTTGCATAATGAACATTTTATTTCGGAAAACCCGTGGTATGCTCAAATTCCCAGTTGGTTTGCAAGTGTCTGTAGTTTTATTATAAACAGAAGTGCCTGCTGCCTAAGTTATTGTATAGTGCTTTCTTCAGTTATGCTATTCTTTCAAGAAAAGAATACATGTTTTCTATGAATGAGGACCGCATACTGATAATGAAGGAATTTCGTATGTACGCCATGTGATATTAATTCAGGAATATTCGCTTTGAAGTTAAGGATTGATAAGTATTTATATTAGCTTAAAGTGTGTGATTGTTATTATCGGAGAGCGTCATCTGTGTTTCGAAGATGCCATGTAACGGTTTGTTATTCAATTCGTGCTACTGGTATATCTGTGGGTAAACGGTATGAGCAGTTTCCTTGTTTGAAATTTATACACAAATTATTATACTAATAATTAAATGTTCTAATTTAGTAATTATTGCTTAAGGTATGTAATTAAGAAGGAGGATTATTTCTGTATATATTCTAATGCGATAAAATTAAACAATTTATGCTATACATTTATGGTTTTTGAGTGTACATATTGAATGTGAAACCAAAATGTGTTATTATATTGCAATTGTTTACGTCAAGGGTGTCATTTTATATAGCTTTATGAAGATGTTTCAATTAGTCAATATGCTAACATAAAATGTAAGGTAAAAATGAACAATGACCCACGACGCATGATTACATATGTGCTGGAATGAAAATCACATAGCAACACATTATGCATGCTACCACTTCACTTATTTAACAAGATACACAGCATACCAAGTTGTAAGATGCATGATTTATTTAAACATCTGATTATGATGTTTCGGAAAGATTGTA
Organism: Dreissena rostriformis; assembly: GCA_007657795.1. Classification (NCBI taxonomy): domain Eukaryota; kingdom Metazoa; phylum Mollusca; class Bivalvia; order Myida; family Dreissenidae; genus Dreissena; species Dreissena rostriformis. The sequence continues at coordinate 392,415 of VMBQ01000048.1, forward strand.
TTTTTCTAACATATTGCTTATAATGAGAATTTAGCTCCAGGCGATACAACATGGCGCATAATAAGGGTTTGTTGCATACAACTAAAGTTAAAATAGATTGTAGTTCGTTATTTCTTCAGTCGGTTAGCAATCAGGGATCGCCGTATGTGTTCTATACATACGTATCATTCTAAAGCTGTTTTCACGATACTGGATACTGTATTTTATACATGTAATTACGTGCGTTAAATGCGTTCTTTCATGTGTTTATTTCTATGCTAATGTATCGTGAGTTTTATTATTATGTGTGTTAACCAACGGTTGTATAGTCCAAGCCTACTAAATATGATTTAATTCAATGAGTTATTTTCATTTTAATGAAAAACGAATGCATAACCATAAAAAATCCGTGTGATGCATACTTAATGGCTCCAGTAAAGTAAGCATTAGTATGCGTAATATGACTAACATAAACTTAAACAATTTAATTCCGCATTCTTTACGTGACATATATGCACATGTATATCAACATAATTTATGTAAAACTATTTGCAAGTTCACGGTTTGCGTTTATTTGTTTAGACAAATTACAATCTCTACACTTTCAAAAACAACCCAAAAGAGAATTCCCATTCCTGAGTGCACATAGTGAAATGAGATGCCATTACCGCTTTTATCGGGAACATACACGTGCATATTGTATTCCAAATGTATATGTCCCCATGTTGTATATAATAATGCAACCTGGGAGTAATAAAGTCTTGTTATGCTCTTTTCATAATGAATAAATTGAATTGCATTAATGCATTTCTATTTGAAGTTTGATACTAACTTTCGCTTGAATATATGCGTATATAAAGTATTATCAATACCGTCATGCTTGTTCCAAAGATGGAATTAAATAAGAATAACAAATTAATTTAATAACTTGACTGTTTATAAATGAGGGCAGTATTTTTGTATTATAAGTTTAATTACTTTAAATATACAAAAACGTGCATGTAAAAGTATTATTGTTTATAATTACACAGAACTAGTATTTGGCAAAATATAGATACAAACTTACGTTGTTGTCAACACCAGATACAGATGTTTATAGAACAGTAATTTATATTGTGTCAGAACAAGAGAACCAATTGACCAGTTGCGGACTAAAAAACATCCGTATGCATTTATGCAGGACATACTTTCCTGCGACCAACACTTCACTTTTAAAATATTTAAATTAGACAAGTTATTGCTGTTGAACTTATTAACGTTATATAAGGTAATTTTGTTGTATTGTCTCAATTTAATTGTGTAAATTATTGTGAACATGCCAGATTGTCGATTGTCAATTCTAATTGAAAATGCTATATTATAGTTTAATGTTTATTTTAAAGGGAAATGAACGTGTTGGTGAATTATGGTAGCCTCGTCTGTTGTCATTAAAACCTTTTGCTTCGTCGCTTATGGGAGGTGGAATGAATTCGAATGTGCTCATTGCATCTATAGAGTAACTCAGCATGTTTGACATTAATACTCAATTTAAGGATCTCACACAACGTATCCAAAACGATATTTTCGCCCATACTAACTATATATATATTGTAGTAAGAATTTTGAAATGTAATCATTTGAAAATCTATATCGTTTAATTAGGTTTATGTAATTAAATAGCCCCCACAACCTCGTATGATATTCTCATTGTATTATACTTCACACTAATGCATTAAATACCATGAATGTTAGTATTAACCTTCGGCATCATGTCCGCTTCAGATATCGACTAAAGCGTTTTTACAAACATGCTGAGCATACATTCGTTCCGTGTACGTCAAATCGAAAGAGCTTTTTTATGTTGCACAGCTGGAATTAAATATCACAACATCAAAATGGATGTAATTGCTGTATATTGCAATCATTATCAGGTATAGAATGTGCATCCCAGCTTGGAATAAGCTGCATTTTGTTTGAATATCAAATACTCTGACGACAACAGTTTTCAAAATATATTGGAAAAATTAACCATATGATGTATAATGCTCATACGATTGGATTGTTTCCTGCAATAAAATAATCTTTTGTTTTACAACATGCTAACTATTTATTTCTTTTGGAACGCTTTGCGTTATTTTGAGTGGAATTTCACGTTTATCTCATGGTATAAATATGGTATGTTTTGGAGATTGTGAATAAAAATGTCATTATAACAAATACTTTGTTTCAATTGTGAGTATATTGTAATGTATTTGCTGTTCACACTTTTGGTAAACTGACGAAATAATTGTATTTTATAAGATTTTTCTTTCAATAATAACGATTGTATTCAAGAAGTGAATCAAACGTAGCAGTAATATTATAAAAAAACACCATATCATATAACGTATTAAAAAAAATTAAACGCATATGCAATTTTCATAATGATTGTCAGTAAGCAGCACAATTGTATGTTTTGATTATATTTTTTATACCACAGGCAGAACAGTCATTAAGTGAATACCAAATTTCACGTGTTCTTGACCGATAGCCGTTAAAGGGACTTGTTCACATATTGTGTCATGTTTTGAACTGTGATCAATTTAAACAGTTTAAATCCGTTTTTATTGTTCGAGTTTACGGTTGAAATGTGGATGAAATATCACTTTGAATCACTATTCAATGAATTATAGATATAAGTAGGACAAGCGCGTTATTGCCGTCAATCTACGAGTGATGATTGCCTTTATTAACACGGACTTGCATATTTGCAGATGGGTTTGATATTTTAAAAGTGTTTCCAGGTTTCGTTTTGTTTCATCATTATTTCATTTAAATGGCGTGTCGATAGTTAAATAATGCGGTGTGTGTCGTTTGCAGATTGACCTTTGTCCATATCATGCAATTTATTTTCAGCAAAAATGTACACAATGACCACACATAATTTAGATTATAAACGAATAACTTACCCATTCGATGTTTCATTGGTGACTTCAATAGTTTTTACGGCGAAGGTGGTGTGTACCGTTACTGCATTAAACATCACCACCTTTTATCCATTTACAAAGTCCATTAAGAGTATGTCAGGGGTTATGCATCCTATTCGTCTTGAAGATTAAATTACCGGTTTTATATCTGATTAGATTTTAAAGTAATTCAGGTGAAAGTAAGCGTTTATCCTTTATTATACTACCAGCCATTTAAAACTTCTTTGCAAGATTCTCCATGCGAGCCTTACATGAACATTCACTGTCCCATTAAAGCTGAACGATGACTGATGGTATTATCCAGTTCACTTGAGAGTACTCATATTACTGTGAACGGTCAAAGGCGAGCCATTTTGATGTGTACTGAGCTATATATATTATATAGGACTAATACAACTATACAAACATTATGAGAGAAACATTCTTATTAACCGATCGAAGTCTCTTATTTAATGATTGTTTTATATTTATATGTTAAGATTAAACGGTTTCTGCGCATAAACGTGAAAGAATAATATTTAATATATACATTAACAAACCGAAAACGTTGGGCACACCTTATTGAATATGTATGTCTTTGTATTACTAAGGTATTAATGCATTACGACTTTTAATTACTAAGGCTTAAATCAATTACCAACGAAATATATAATTCCTTAAAGGTATCGATTTTTTTTCATATTACCGAAAAAGCAAACATACGAAATGAAGAATGCTAAAGTGTATGAAAATGTTTTTCGTTTAGCTCTCAAATGTTTATAGCATAACTCTTATGTAGACGCATATATTCTAACACTTCACGCGACTTGTTTTCTATAGACAAAGAAGGAAATCAAGTGTGGGTTATTTTGCAATACATTTGGGCGGAGCTTAATATTTCGAAAATATTATTAAAGAAAATATTGCAGTTATATGCACGTGCTAAAACCTGCTCTAAAAGAAATGTAATAAATGTAGCATATTAATAAATGTAATGAAACAACAGATTGTATATTTGGTCATAAGTGGCATAACCACGCATACAAAGAATGTTATTTGTAAGGAAACGTTATTAAGAAAACATTTATAGCATGTTAGCTTTTCAGTAGCATCAATAAACGTGACGTCATTTAGTTTCTACGATTTTTGTTCACAATGAAACTGACGTCATTTGCAAAATATTTATGAATAAAAACGACGTCATATGTTTGATATATTCAATGACGTCACTAAATAGTGAACTTTGTACTAAGAAGGGCGGAGTATTGAAAAATATAGTTCACGTCCAAAAGCTTGAACCAAATCAATCAGAATCGTGTTAGAATCGAAATAATAATTTTCTATGATGGTTTGTTGTCGAATAATCCACAGTAAGGAGTATAGATGCGTGTTATCAAATCACTCGTGCTTCGCACTCGTGATTCAGTTCCTACGCATCTATACTCCTTACTGTGGGTTATTCGACAGCAAATCATGATAGAAAATTAGTATTGCTTAATTTTCACACTTGTATGTATATTATGAAAATGATTAAGAACTTGTGCATTATTGGAATATTTTGCACAATGTCTATCTTTCTGCGCGTATCATTGTGTATGTGTTTCCTTCGTGACGTAATTGAATTAACATATGACGAATAATGAAAAAGAAAAGTCAACTGATTATTAAAATTAAACTCATTTGTTCAAAAAGAAATTTTATCTTAACCTAACGATGCCATGATTATCAGAGGCAACAAAAAGAAGGTTAACTTTATTTTAGAATGAAATTTGTTACTTACTGAATGTATCGTTGTCTTGCTTAATTAACAAAACGATACATTTATCAAATAATTAATGAACCTATATTCTGTTTTAAGCGAGTAACATAGGGTATTTATGAAAATATGTTATTGTCAGCATGATATGTGACCCACGTTCACAAACAATTTTTACCTTGTCTTCTCTTTGGTAAATTATGAAAGCTTGTTGTATATTACTCTCGTGCTGAGGTACACATGGCTCATAATTTTTCAAACATCTTATATTAGCTTCCGTTGACTTAATTCTTGCACAGTATCAAACAATTCAACATCCTTTGTATCAACGTTTACTTCGGCAGTGGAACAGTGTCTGCTTCATGATAAAACATATCTAAAATTGCGCTTCAGTGCTGGGGTAATGATGTAATTATTTACCTGTTTATTACTTCAGAATAAGGATCGCAACTTTTAACTTAGGTTCAGATTGTGCTTTTTTTCGCATTTTGTCGTCATTTGGTAGCTTACAATTTCGACTGTTTTCCTTTTTTTCAATGATTTGGGATGACGTTAAATTTTGTTTTGCGAGCAAACCCTCGATCTTACAAACATACACTACGTGTTTTGGGATCTTACTACACAACTTCGGGTGTATAAGAAACATTTATATTTGCATGCTTTGCTTATGATATGAGTTATTAATTATGATTTATATTCATTACGAAGAGTGTTCACAACAAAAGTTAAATCTGCATTCGTACAATAAATTTAATATTTTAAAAACATATGTCATTTAAGGCAATTAACAAATAGTAAAAAATTGTAAAACAACATGATAGTCAACGCGTATCTTCAATATTGTGTTGTCTTTAAAACTGCACAATGACATACAGTGAGGTCGTTAGTTCCGAATCACTTACGAAATTATCAATGTATATTTTAAAAAAGCGACCGACATTGATTTCGAATATAGGGTATTTGTCAGATAATTTCAACCTCGATTTTTCGCTCACCTTGATTTTGAGTTAGTTTCTTAATATAAATGTGTCTTTATGTTTTTCATCGATCGTAGAGTTTCTCCATTTCCGGTTAATATTCTCCAATAGTGAATCAGGTGACAACAGGTGCTTTTTTATAACAGGGGTTGTCTCAAAACAAACTTTAACTGTCAAAATCGTTTATTCATCATTCTTAAAATATACACAACATAACCTGATTGGTATGTTATAACAGAACTTGTAATAACAATCACATATTAATTATTCTTAAAATATAAACAACATAACCGTATTGGTATGTAATCACAGAACTTGTAATAACAATCACACATTTATCATTCTAAAAATATAAACAACATAACCTTATTGGTATGTAATCACAGAACTTGTAAAAACAATCACAATAAAGAAAACAAAAATATACAATAAAGAAAACAAAAGCAAATGGACCCTTTCAAGAGAAACCCCAGTGCAGTGCATCTGCATATATTGTTATCTCAGATTAGCCTGTGTCACTATCCACAGAGGCTGATATGTGATAAATGTTTCAGTTTTTAACCGGCCATATTAAAAAAAAATGATTCTTGAAACAGAAATACAATGAAAGGGTAATGTTCCGAATCCGATTAAGCCTTTGTGGGCTGCACAGGCTCATCCTAGATAACAATTTAACATGCACCTGTTTTTTTTCGTGAAATGGTCATTTAATTAATGAGCTGTTCTCTACAGACCTGAAAGAAATAACACTTTCTGGTACCAATGGCAGTTAAAAATAAATAAATAGCATTCATGTTTTGAAACAATAGCTGTCCATGGACTATTTGGTTTCTTGTCAATAAACAATTTTCCAACTTCAAAAGGGGACCTAATTTGGCTAAAATACTGGTCAGAGTACCAATTTATGTATAATGTAGGGTCATCATGTAAGATTATATGCTAATTCCAATAATATTGGAATTGGCATACAATCTTACATGATGACCCTACATATATTGGTTAAGTTTCAAGTGAGCAACAAAATAAAAAATAAAATAAAAAACTTAAATGTCTAAGTAAAAAGAGGATCATTCAGCTAAAATGTTGATCAGAGTTACACGGTTGTGCATATGACCTAATAGTATAACCATGAAACTAACTGGTTGAATATTTTATAAACAAAAGTAGGCAGCAAAAATCACCCATGCTTTTAATTTATGCTTTTGGTGT